>JADLZK010011915.1:0-164615 GCA_015847255.1 Hyparrhenia diplandra | reverse complement strand
TGGAGATCAAGTACCAGAATTTCATGCAAAAAGTTATTTCTTCTGGGTAACAAACAGGTCAGTACAATATAGCAACTTTCACTATCACGTATATAGTACACATGTCTGATGTATAAATGCAAAATTTATATCGCTGGGCACTAAGATCTTATATGTATGTACCAAAAGGAACAATTTGCAATCTTAATGCTGTGACATTTATATCTTGGTTGGCAATAAGTGAGGTGGATTATTGAAGTAGTAAAGGGATAGTTTTTTATTATTAATGATCCTAAGCTAGCAAATTTAATGACAGCTTCAAGGGGAGTTGAAATGAAACTTTATAATTAGGGACCTGCAGCTTAATTGTAATGAGCTATTGAAACAAAATATGCCATGTGTCTGGAGTTTATTTAGGACCACAATGTTTGTGGGCTTCTATGCTCTGTCAGAATTTTAACTTGAAAAGATGGCTTAGAAAGGAAACCTCTTGTCTTTTTACTTGACGAGACCTTAGTTTGATACTTTTTATCTAACTAATTTAGGTTCAATCATATATTGCTTTTCCTAGATATAATTCACTCCAATCATAGAAGAATCCTAGGCATTGATGGGTTACAAAAGGGCAAATTAGTTATACCTTCAGGTTTAACTACAACATACTTGTAATAACAAATGTGTATTTAATAAGTAATATAAATATGAAAAATATCAAATGCTCTTTATTTATGTAACATCTCAATATTCACAAAAAACTTTGTTTCTGCAGAATCGTGAGATCTTTCTACAGAAAGGAATACTTGTCTATTGGATACTACATATATGTTTTAATTTTGATATAGATTAACGTTATATTGCACACTAACATGTCGCACACAAGATCTTGGTAGTAAACATGCTCCACATCAACAAGCTAACCAGGAGTTATTTTGAAGGACAATTAATTGTTTGATCCCTTATGGTGAGGCATCATTAACCATTCCGTATCAAGTTTTCCTTTTCGTGTACGAACTTGGTAGTACTAGCATGCTGCAACTATAGAGGAGAGAAAAACTTGCATCATAGGTTACACTGAAGTTGGTATTTCCACATCAACCAACACATTAATACCAAGGACATGGACACCAACGTATCAATATCAATGTCAATGTTTGCATTAGTGATGATCGAGACCTATTTGATTTTGGATGGTGTGTAGGGCGCCAACATGTGTGGTTTGTAACCAAAATTGATTTATCTATATACATGATAAGTTGACCAGAGAGTATCAACAACTGGATCTCAGAATTCCAAGTCTCATGATGTTTGGTTTTAAACTGTATATAAAGTATATCTTCGATTAAAGAACAAATTGAAACACGTCATCATTTATCATTTTAATTTTTATATGTTTATTAGTTGCAGACCTGTGGTTCATTCTAGAGAAATAATACAACGTGTAACAAGCGGAAAAAGTCTTGTAGTCCTATTTGTGGGGATCACTGTGACCATGAAGGCAGAGGGGAGGGTACAACCACATGTTTTGGCGTACACATAAACAAGGGAAAAAGACATATACCAATAATTTGGAGTCGGGTAAGCCTTGGCATGCATGCATGGCTATGTACATGTACCATTGTACTCCTTGTGTTCCAAATTATAAGACATTTTGACTTTTTGACCCAAAGTTTGACCACTCGTTTTTATCAAAAAAATTTGGAGATATGATCAAAGTTAAGTCATTCTTGAATAACATCAAAGATGTAATAATTTTTTGAATAAGGCGAAAAGTCAAACTTGATGTCAAAAACGTCAAACTTCTTATAATTTGGAAATGATTGAGCATGCCATTTGTTGTGATGAACTAGATTCCATGCATCATCTTTTTTGTAGCTAATGTATCCATTATTAGCCTTGTTAAAATGACCACCTCGGTTCTCTTAGAGCAACTCCAAAAGGGGCCCCTACTTGAGCCTCAATAGCTAAAATATTGGGTCTCGCACCACAGAAAATCAACTCCAACGGGGTCCCGCCGGACCCGAAATTTGTTGGCCCAACAAATTCACCCTTGATACCCCATTTTTGTTGGCTCCAGACCGAGCCCCGAAAAACGCTCGCGACTGAGAGTCGCACGGCGCCGCCGCTTCCTTTACCCGCTCCCTCTGCTTCCTCGCCGTCGACATGCCGGCGTGGCTTCCTCCGGCGACGCTCGGCGGTAGGACAGGAGGCCGGGAGGAGAGGAGCTGCCGGATGTAGGATGAGGCGGCCTCGTGGGAGCGTGGCTTGCTGCCCGGCCAAGACCGGCCGGGGGGAAGGTTGGCCATGCCCTCTACTCCGGCGAGTCGCGGGAGCAGTCCGGCCATGCCTCACTCCCGGCCGGCTAGGGGATGCGGTGGCGCCCGTCATGCCGACATCGTCCGTCATGGATCTCCATCTCTCGCCCCGCCACGCGAGCTGGCGCCTCTCGCCTGCCCCCTTTGTGCAAGCTGCGTCCCGCCTCGTCGCTCGCCGCCGCTCGGCGGCGCGAGCCAGCCAACCCGCCCGACAGCGCCTCCTCCGGCGGCGGGGGCCACCCGCCGCCCGTCTCCACCGCCGATCTGCGTGTGAAGAGATGGGGAAGAAAGCTTATCTCAATGACAAGCGGGTCCCTCGTGTCATAGTCTATTAATATGGATTTGGGGGCCTTTATCTAGGTGTTCTTTGTTGGAGTAGAATAAATTTGTTGGGCCAACAAAAAGTAGGGGAGAGCACCCAAATCTAAAGTAGGGGTCTGATTTGGGTGCTCTGCTTTGGAGTTGCTCTTAGGCATTAATCGGCGGTTCAAATGCAGCCCACCTCCGAAACCATTTTTCAAACGTCTCGGTTAAGTGACTACAACAAGAGCTAACACCACTACTCAACTAAAAGGTTTCAACTAAACACGTCTAGAAGATAATTCTAAATTATGTGATGAAAATGCATACTATATATAGAAAGGTTGCCAAATAACTGAAATTGCAACTGCATAGAGATTACTGAGTACCTATATGGGTTTTGGTTAGAAAATAAACAAATAACTAATAGAGAAAACAAAGATAATGATTTTTAATTAGATGTGTGCATCTTTGCTAGGTCATTTATGAGCACAAGTTAAACTAGTGAACTTAACTCAGGATGTGTTTGGTTCAGCTTCTGAAAACTGCTTCTCCTGTCAAAAGCAGAACACCAACGAACCAAACAGGTGGAACCCTAAATCTACATTTCTTGAAGTTGTTACTTTTATGTAGTAAAATTTTTGCAGCACCTTCTTGGACACCGCTTTCTTTACTTTATGCTATTCCAAATTGATGGAAATAGAAAAGATGTTCCGCAATTGCTCGGGGAAGATAGAGAGAGAGAGAGAGAGAGAGAGGGAAGGAGAGGATATGTTTTAGAGATCTCTATGCTATGTTTTATAATTGTTTTAACCAAAACAACTTACAAACGTTTTCATAGGATATAGCTTAAATTAGTGTTTCAGGGCTCACAATATTAGGGACTAGGGGGACCAATTACGGGAAGCCAGAAGATCCACACACTACACACACACACACGAGCTAGCTACCCATATGTCACCTCTCAAAGTCTTTTATGATTAGTCAAAGTGAAGTCTCCTACATATTAAAGAGATGGCCCAACCGTGGAGTTTACCTATTCCATACACAAATAATAAATTTGAGTCCAAGAACAGGTCTTACTGTAGTATAGTAGCATTGGAATACTTCAAATCAAAGTTCATAAAAGTCTTTATAAGGTCGTCCTTTTGATCAAGTCCACAACAAAGAAAACAAAAAAGACTTTATATTGTAGATATGTTACATTACTATCAGAAGTTGACACAGTATTTGACTATATTCAATGCAATTGGGAATCGGATGATAAGTCAAGACAAGAGCACTTGTAGTAGGTGTTAAGGCACTCACGGTGCAGACTCTATCCTAGAGTATAAAACTATTTATTACTTTAGGTACCGTGGATTTGGAGTCTTGAGTTGTCACAAACCGGTTAGATTGGGCTGGCTGTGACACGTCGGCGATGGACTCCGAGGCGGCGGCGACGGTGTCGGGGGCGGTGGGGCGGTGGCGCTGCGGGCGGTGGCGGCGGTGGCGGTCGGTGGCGGCGGTTGGAGCAACGAGAGAAGGCACGAACTATTTCTTTATTGCTTGTCGCTCAAGAGATTACAGACCCTTACTTATATAGCCCGGCTAGTGAGACTTGTAATTTAAGCAATCTCTCTATAAGGTTTCCTTATACGATCGAATACCTTTTACCAGCAATCTTTATTTATTTTCTAATAAGGGTATTCCTTATATGATTAGAATATCCTTTTACATACCAAAAGTCCTAAGATAATACTAACTTGATGACGAAGCGGACGGAGACGGGGGAAGGTGGAGGCGGCGGCGGCGCACGGGGGCGCAGGCCTCGGCGCCTCTCCCCCTGGGCTGGCCGTGGCCGGTTGGGCCCTCCTAGCCCACCCATGGCTGGCCCAATTCGGCATATGACATGAGTTTTATAGTAGAGTCTGCATTCGAGTGCTCTCGGTGCTCGGAGAATCTTTGAGCTTTTGCTCTGGTGGTGATATTATATTCATGAATCATAAATACACGCACACACGCGCAAGTATTTTAGAGGTCAAAATTGATTTTTAATTTAGACCGCATTACTATGCCAATACTCTCGTAGGCAGCCACAAACATATACAGAAAATGCAACAGAAAATGAATATTCGTTTTGTTTAATTAGAAGTGAAAAATGTTATGACTCGTGTTGTATAGAAGCATTATTTGGTTGACTACCTCAAAGTTCATGAAGTCTTTATAGTCATCTTGAAGATGTCAGCTGTAAAGAAAACAACAAGACTATATGTTGACATATGAAGTAATGACTAAATTCAACGTAGTTACTTCTGACTCTGGATGATGACTTGATGAGTCAACTGAGCAAATACTAACTCTACTATTAGCGGTCAAATAATTAAGTTGATCATTACATTATGAAAAAACTTGGATGAAAAAATAATAGAATATTTTTAGCATAGTGAATTGTGATCACCTTAAAATCTTTTTTAAATTTTAATTATCAGGTGTTCTCAATTAAATCTAAATAAGCGCAGAATTAAAAGTGAGCATGAGTACTTCAATTGTTTCGACTTGGTCTCGTACTGTAAAAAATTTTCCAGTAAATAAAAGGCAATGTAAATTTCATCAGTAAAATTATACTTGCATATATTAGTTCACTCAATCGTTTGTCTCACATGTACTCCCTCAGTCCTATAATATTTGCTATTTTTTATTTACCTGCCACAAGTTTAATTCGATTTATACTAAATAATGTTATATTTGTATTTTTAAATAAATTTTTAAAAATAAAAAAATCAAAGATCTTTCTAATGATACTAAATATGTACCATAAGTATTATTTTTTAATATTTATTTTATTAAAATTGTTTCTCGAGAAGCATGACAGATATTATACTGAATCTACAGCCTGCGGTACGGATATATCAAGGTACACTGAATTTAAATGAAACCCAGGACGCAAGCATCAAATATTAACTCCACACAGGGGGTGAAATGAAGCCCCAAAATTTTGGACTTTAGCCCTTCAAGTCCCTTTTTGCTTCATAAATATTGTCAACTACCAAACTGATGGTCATACGACATCATATCTCATTGAGTTGCCAAATCACATCAATGTCGATATTGAATTAATGAAATAGTCACTGGTCTGTCCTTATGCCATGAAAACATAAATGGGAATAAATTAAACCTAACACATTTTTTTACTAATAATATATGAATAAACAGGGTGTAATGCGTTCTTTGGTCCTTGCGTGAAATTGATTTTTTGCATTTAATTTCATCGTAACATATATCTTCAGGATATATGTAGATCGATGCCTTTTTCTGGACCAAAATGCCACAAGATTCATTGGAAATTACAGCATAGATAAGCTACCAAACCCATCCCATGCCACTGCCAGTGTACCAAAGCAGAGGCATTCTGCGGCCTGTGAATCAATTCCCTCCCCAAATGCAACTTGCAATCTTTTTTTTTGAAGAACAACTTGCAATATCTTCTAGAGGCCCTTTACTATCCTTCTCATTAGCTGCAATATTCTGTGCCTTCCTCTCATTAACTGGAAGAGAAATTTTACAGTGGTTGAAAACACATAGGCCCTCCGTAACCAATTAAAATTACGTACCAAATAGGTGAGGATAATATCAAATTAGGTGATGCCAGTATCACTATATGCGGAGTAAGATCTATTTTTATTTTATATTTTATATTTGAATAAGGGTAAATCAGTCATTTTAGTATTTTCAGTGTTTTTTAAATATATAAGGCATATCTGTTCTGGAAATGATATAGGTGCAACAAAAGGAGAACGTACTGAAATTGCCTGCAGTATTGATGTTTTTTTTTTTTCTCCCAGTTTTCCAACTGAAAAGAAAGCCGAGCATCTACATAATTTCCTAAGCAGTAATAAAGATCATAAATCACACGTAAACTAAACTGGAAGTCGTTGACTCGCTACTGAATCGGTGTCTGTGCATACTGCGACAGTGCAACACAGTCGTGGTTCTAGGTGGAAGCTCAATCTAATTTGAACATCCATGGATTTTGACAAATGACTTAGAAATTCAAATTTTGGTGGGGGGCCACCTCTTTCTAGTTTATTTTTTTGAACTAGAGGGTATCCATTGGACATCCATGGACATCCAACTTCCACCTAGAGTCGTGGTGGAGGTGCGGTCGTCAGCATGCATGGTGGAGACTTGGTCGCCGGCGGCCACCAGGCAGGCCGGCTGGGCTGGGCAGTAACATAGGTTTCATCACAAACCTCTATTACTCAATACCCTATATAATATGTTTCTTATTTATATTTAGAAAATAGAAAATAGAAAAGTTTCTTATTTATATTTTACACACAACCAGCACCTGAAATCCCCATGATTTCAGGTGACGCTCGACCCACGAGCCCTGTGGCTGCTCCCCCCTCCGTCCTTCCGGCGGCGGCAATGGCGGCGCCGGCGAGCATCTCCTCCTCTCTCCCTCCCTCTGTGAGTTGTCTTTTCTATAGAAAGATCTGTAAGTTGTCCTTCACTGTGGGGGAAGAGGGTGGCCGCCCTGCGGTGCTAGGGTTCGCCGGGCTCGTGTCGGGGCTCTAGCGAGCTCTGGCGGTGAACCCTAGCCCTGGCCGGGATGGTGGCTGGTGGGGGGGGGGGAAAGAGAGGGCGGCGAGGAAGAAGATGAACAATAGCCGATGAGAGAAAGAAGATGAATAGTGTCGAGCTAATCTGCAGCGTTCGTTTCAGATCGTGTGGCTGAGATTCGTCACCTGAAATCCCAACTTTTTTTCCATGTGCCTGAAATATAACAACTCCCTTATCTATACCTACTATTAAAGAGAGAAAATTTCTGCCACTTTTTTCACCCTCTTTTTCTTTCACCCTCATCGTATATGAATAGGATTAGTACTCCCTCCATATCATAATAGAGGACGTCCTGGCCAGTTTAGCGTTTTCACGTTTAGAGGACGTTTCGTCCGTCGCGTGCGTTGTTGGCTTAACTACCGCGTGCCTCGGTTCCGCATGTGCTGCCTCCTCGATCTCCCCCACTCGCCGGCGCTGGTTAACTCCCGTCGTGCATGTTGTTCTCACCCATAATTAAAGAACGCCGCCGCTAGCTAGCACACGTTCTTTGCTGCGCCGCCGCCGGCCAGAAACACGGCCATTGCCGGCCAGAAACACCGCCGCCCGCGCGGAGGAGGTCGCGCGCCCGTGCAGATGGACGCCGCGGAGGAGGTCACGCCCGTGCAGATGGACGCCGGGGAGGAGCAAACGCGCCATGCCAACCAAAGAAAAAAAAAACAGGCGGCTAGCAAACGCGCCATCCATTGCCAGTTGAAACAAAAAGGCGGCTAGCAAGTGCGTCAACGATTGCCATTGAAACAAAAGGTGAACCAGTGAAAAAAAAAACGCACAGACCACACGTCCCATGCAAAATCAAACCAGCCCGCTTGTAGCTCGTTTCTTTTAAGAAACTATTAGAATTATTTTATCGTTCTTAGTTTATTTGATATGTTGTTATTTCTTCGTGATTGACTATACTACAACCTACCTCTTATTATTAGTAGTACTATATATATTTAAATCTTCATATTGAAGTATTAGTTTGCCGAGCCTTAGTGTCTTGTTTGTCCAAGGGCCCTTGAAATTGTTGAGGCGGCCCTGCCCTCTAAAACCCCCCGGCCCGCTTCGTACTGCTGCTCCATCCCAAATTCCTCGCGCGCGCTCCCCGACTTCACCACATGAAAAAGTGACATGCCCAACCACGACCCCATGCCTCCATGTTGATCGCGGCCTCCCCGCGCCGCCGTGACCGCCACCTCTCCACGAGCCTGCCGCCACCTCGAGGGACGCCTAGATCCAGTGAGCAGATGAATGCCTCCATGTTGATGCGGCCTCCCCACGCCGCCGTGATCGCCACCTCTCCACGAGCCTGCCGCCACCTCTAAGGGGCGCCTGGATCCAGTGAGCAGATGAGTCCACGGCGGCCGTCGCCAAATCCATGACTGCGAGCACACCATCCACAACCCAGCTTCTGGCTGCCTGTTGTACGTCTATTTATGCAACAAGCTACAATGAATAAGTCAGAGTTTTGATTGTTTTTGTTTGTCTCCCGTAACAACGCACGGGCATATTTCCTAATAATTTTAAAAGTCTCTTAGACAAATATTGATGTTCAGCCTATCTCATAATACGGCTATTCGGATGGTTAAGAAGTAGGAAATGGAATTTGACACGGATACCAATCGGTATTCACTGCATTTGTGCCCTCGCATGTCATTTTCAATACGGAGCCCGTCACAGTCGCCTCCACACAGCTGGGGCCTTGCCTGAGCCTGTTACCGGCGCCGTCGTGGCCAAGCCTCAGCCTGGGAGCTGCGTCCAGGGAGGTTTGAAAAGCTCCCCTCGCCAGCAAAAAGACTAGTACAGTAGATGACAGTGACGTTAACCATCGTGTTGATCTACGAATTTTGCTGAAATACGTACACATCAAAGAAAAACGGGGGAAAAACTGGTGGCAGGCAAGGCAGGAAGAAAATTCGGCACATCTCCGTTCGGCAGATACGTGCAAAAGTGTATGCAGACAGTACACGCATCAACCGGTATGAAGATGTAGATTCGAACATTCTGACATCATATTTATTTGCTCTGATTAAGATAATTGCGTGTGAATTAAGCGAGTGTTTTATCGACCTATCAACAAGAGAGAGGGAGGAGGGGATCTCAATTAACTGTAGAATATGATTTATTTGTCCCATTAATTACTTAAAAATTGCAACTATGTTTCGTAGAATACATTTTTCTCTTTCAAATTGATAATACCAATATGCAGTCGGTCAGAATGGTTTGCGGATTCTGAATAACTATGTAAAAAATTAGAAACAGAACCAGACTGCAGTACTAAATTCATAGGCGGACATTAAAAAATCAACATTAAAAGGATTTGCATTAATAACAGATAGTTGTGCTATTGTGCAGGTCACCTTGCATAACAAAACATTGTGAAAGGGCCTGTAGCCTAGCATCTGAGGTCCTAGTTAAGGATGAAAACGGTCGAACTCAGTCGAAAAACTCCTAAATTGTTTTCTACTTCTATATTTGAAAATAAAAGAAAAACAAAAACGGTAAAGCCGGAGACACGAAAACAAACACGAACTTACAGAATTTCGAAAACAAACCAATTCAAGCGAACTGATGTCGAAAACGGTCGGTATACGAAAAATCAATACGGAATAATGACCCTAGGACAAAGTGCACAACAATTAGCAAGTGCATGACCAAGTTCATAACAATTAGCAAGTGCATGACCAAGTGCATAACAACTCCTTCCATAGATATTCTAAAGTAACAAGTGCTTTTACACGATTAATCTACTGCTGAAACTTATTTAATTGTTTTGAACATCGTAACGACCTTAAATGAAAAACTGAAAACTAGAAAGTTGTAGACCTCATCAAGATCTACAATTTTCATATACAAATCATTTTCATCCGATGTTGTATGAAAAGATATAATTTTTCTCAGGATAAACCAAATTTCAAATTTGGGATATTCCTTATTAAACTTGGAAAAGTAGAAAAACGGTCAAAACAAGCGTAAACCGTTTTTCGTTCTGATTACTTAATTTGGTGTTCCAAATTTCGAGCGAACTCGAATTTCTCCAAAAATATGAATTTGATCGATCAAGTGTAGAAAACGGTGAGGTTCAGTTTAGGATATTTTTTGTTCCGTTTTGAACCTTAGTCCTAGTCTCATATCCTCGTCGCGAATATTTAGGATTTAATGGCTTTTTGCTTTCAGTGGTAAGTGTCGTGTTCTCATTGACAGTGAGATGCTTGTGGTGACTTCAAATCTCTTCTCGAGGATTTCCTAGCCCAGTCTTTGAAGATGCTCATAGGGGTAGTATTTGTATATGTGTTTGTGAGCGTTTGCATTGTAATTGTGTAATCTAAAAGAAAAACATGTTCAGCGTATAGGCCTTATATTAGTGAAAAACTAACACCATTGAATCTTATGATGATGTCATGGCTTAGCTTAAACAAAAACATATACCTATTACAGCAATAAATATTAGATTTGAAATTATTAATTAATAAAAATAACAATTTCTTGTCCATACGAGTTAGAAATAAAAATACTCAAATAAAGAACCATATAAAACTATTCATGAGCTTCATAGGAAAAGGATGAATGGGTGATTTTAAGACTAATTTTGAAAAGGAATATCATAACATAAAGGGATTTTAGTACAAACTCTTCGGATGAAAGGTTTTCTCAAATTTGGTGTAGTGGAATTCAAACCATTGTCCAATGTAAAAATTTGGGGGTCAAGTTAAATGACCATTCGTCATCCTTACTCCCAAACAAAGAAAGGTCTATGGCACTGTGAGCCATGTCTACTATTTAATATAGATGTAGCTATGCTGGACATTGTTATTGCTAGAGCCAAAGAGGATGGACAAATAAAAGGGTAGTTCCTAATCTTGTATAGGATGGGTTATCTATCTTGCAGTAAGCGGATGACATGCATGGTGTTATTTCTTGACCATTGATATTGAACAAGCAAAAGAACATGAAATTTCTTCTATGCACTTTTGGACAACTATCAAATCTAAAAAATAACTTCTTCCATAAGAGTAAATCTTTTTACTTCAGAGAGACAAAAATAGTAAAGATTCCTAGATGGCTAGAGGTTGTCCGAGAGCTCCCAATTGGCTATGGTTGAGCACCAGGACATTTGTATTGTCCTTGAGACTAAGTGAAAACACAATGAAGCTCGATCTTTGTGGTTCTCTTGATCTAGAGGTAGGAGTTGGAAGAGACTCTGAGCCTTTTTAAATTTGTGGCTCCACCCTCAATAATAAGGACCTAAGCAAACCTTGGTGGCTCCATGGAACCTCGAGGTAAATCTTGTGTCTCACCTTCTATTGTTGTTTGTTTGAGCTCACTTATTGTTTGAATTTCAAGTTTATGGTTTTCACTCGATCTACTTGTGCAGTGAGTTCTAGCTGCAATTGCTTGGTTTTATGGAACCCTAAACACTCAGGAAGCTTCATATTTTAGTTGATCACCTTTTCATACTCCGATCCATGCCCTTGTTTCACTTCGATTCATATACATGCAACCTCAATAGATTTGTCTCAAACCTCGAGTAGAAATCTACTAAACCTTTGTAGTCCTGTTGACCATCGTGATCGAGTTTTTGATTTAAAACAGGCCTATTCACCCCCTCTAGGCCTTGCCATGTCCTTTAGCCATGCATGCATGCACCCTCACCGCGTCATCGTACATCTTGTCCTTCTTTGCTGCAATTGACCTCGCCATGGAGTCGCTTGTGTATGCCGTGGGAGCTAGAAATGAAAGGAAGAAGAGGGTATGCTGCTTATTTCCATGGTCCAAACCACCTTATGTGCTCCCCACGTGCCCAACAACACAATAAACTCCATGGTGGTGACACCATGGTGGCATCGCCACATAGGCGAAAAAAGCCGCCCCCGATCTACTATGGACCCACGACACACACTTGAATGGCATTAGGGTGCCGAAAATGCATTTGAGAGTTTATGGACCTAAGTGAGATACTTGAACAACATAAGGGTGCCGAATGGGAGTTTCCTAACCTAAGTGGAACCTTAAACAAGTTCTTTGGCCTCGAAGGGTCGAGATGGGGACTAGAGGGGGGGGTGAATAGTCCCTTTTAAAACTAATCGCACCGGCTAACCAAAACAAATGCGGAATTAAACTTATCGGTCTAGCCAAGACTTCACCCCTCTAACTAAGACTCTAGATCACCTCACAAAAGAACCTACACAAGAAGAGTGAGGTGACAAGCCTAGCTTGAGCTCCTAATCAATTCTAGTAAGCGCAAGCACAAAGCCCCTAATCTCACTAGATGCACAATGGACAAGGCAACACACGCCTAACCCAAAGGCTCAAATTACCTAGCTACACAAGCTAAGCAAAGTAACTAAACAAGCTACACAAGCTAGATAGCCACAACTACACAAGCACAATATATATATGAATGTAAGAACAATGCTTGTGATGAAGAGATTGCAAACCACCGCGAAGTGTGGACACAAGATGACACCGGTGATTTTTTACCGAGGTCTCGAAAGCTTGCCAACTTTCTCCTACTCCTCGTTATGTCGGCCGACACCTTGGTGGTTCCACGGTTTGGCGAATCACCCGTGATGATCCTCAAGCTTAATGGCCGGTGCCAAATCCCACGTGGGAGCTCGATCGAGTCCCTCACACGGTGTGAGTCCTCTAGCCAATCCCTCGGAGGGTACCATGTGAACCCACACACAAGTGTGGTAGCTCAATGACACGCTCCACTAGAGTTGCTCTTCACGATCCCCCGCGAGGTGAGCACGAACCTCTCACAATCTCTTCTTCGAGCACCGCACAAGCTTCCTTTGCGTGCTTCACGAAGTCTCTTGCCACCAAGCCGTTTAGGAGGTGGCAACCTCCAAGAGAAAACAAGCACACCGGCTTGCAACACAATCACCTAGTGCCATGAATGCGATCTCTCAACGCAATGCACTAGAACTCGATCTCTCACTCAATCGGATGAACGATATCAAGCAAGCATATGTGAGTCGGAGGGCTCTCAAGCATGGACACAAAGTCCCCAAGGTGCTCAAAGACCTGCCATGGCCGAACACACCCTCTATTTATAGCCCCCAAGCCAAATAAAGCCGTTGGTGCTTCAAACCACGGTTTCTGCGAGTTGACCGGACGCACCGACCGAACTCACCAGCGGGTCCGGTCAAGCGTCCGATTGCTCCCCTCCGAAGTGTCCGGTCACAAAGGACGAGCCGGCGGCCCCACGGTGACACGCGCAAAGTCATGCGTCCGGTCATAGGATCCAGTCACCACCGAAAGCATCCGGTCCATTCGTCCGGTCGAAGTCTCGAGCAAGTCCCAAAAACATGCTCTCTGCCGGACGCACACACCGGAGCGTCCGGTCAAAGGAGCAGCTTCCGGTCGCGCGTCCGGTCAGCGCGTCCGGTCGCTGATTCCTACGAAACTCCGTCGTTTCTCCGCGCCTTTGCCGACATGCTACCCATCAAGTATACCAAACTTGAGCGGAGGAATAGCATGTTTTCACCACCACGATGCATCCGCGCAATAGAAAATATGCATCTCATTTTCTCGAAAGCGCCGAATCCCGCCGAAAGCAAGCTCGGCGGGAGGATGAGCGGTTCCCAAACCCAACTCAACCCTGCATACAACCGCCGCCTTTGTAAATGTGTCAACACCACCAAGTGTACATCACCATGTGCATGTGTGTTAGCATTTTCACAATCATTTCAAAGGACGGGTTAGCTCTTACCACGCCACTTTCGATCCTAACACATCGCAAAAGTTAGATCGCTCAAGTGGCACTAGATGACCGATATGCAAACAAGTTTGCCCCTCTTGATAGTACGGCCATCTATCCTAAACCCGGTCATAAACTTCTCTAAGCTCCTCATGACCGGCGAAATGAAATGTCCTATAGGTTATACCTTTGCCTTGCACATTTCCATTCCGCTCCATCTCCAAGTGCCGATGCAACACATGCACCAACACGATCAAGAATGATATGATCCTTCATATCATCACATGACCTTCTTGGTCCATCGATCTTGACCTCACTTGCTCTTCACCGCTAAGTCCGGTCGGTCGGGCGCCAAGTCCCTCGACTTGCCCTTCACACTTGCAACCGGTCCATCAAGCCAAGCGTTGTCTTGATCTTCACCACCTTGGTCACATGACTCCATGTCATGTCTCATGTGCAATAAGCTCCTTTATTGCAACATCGCATGTGAACTAATCTCCCCGTGTATAATCTCGCCCCACACATATTAGTTCACCTAATGTTGACACTCAATTACCAAAAACCACAAGGGACCTTTTAGGCCTACCATGTATCTAATTCAAAGATTTAATAAAGAACTAGGTGAATCCCCTCACACCGCGTTGTTGTGGGTATGCAAAAGTAAATTTAATCTAGCTAAAAGGAATTTAAAAATATTTTCAATAATGAATTAAAGAAAAGACATCATCTTAATCTTGGATCTTCAACTTCAAAGAAAACATAGGTCACTAACTTGTGGAGAATATTTTTTTGAAACTTAATGTACAACACAAAAATTATCAGTTTGCGGTAAGAATAGATTTGAGAAAGTACTAACCTCGCTAATGATCCAACATACCTTCGGTGTTTGTTTTCTAGTAACACATGTAACTTCAAAAAATCTAGACGCATTACAGCGGAATTTAAGGTTAATTTTTAGTAATCATTTGATGATGGAAAGAAAGATATAAACATATGAGTTGATCATTTGATGATGGAAAGAAAGATATAAACATGTGAGTTATTTAGTGAGAATTTCCAACACAAAAACCTTAAGATTTCAAGGATCTAGAAAGCAATACCTGTGGATTCCCCGAGCGTTGCCACGGGAATTTAAGGTTAGTTTTTTGGTGATCATTTGATGATGGAAAGAAAGATATAAACATGTGAGTTAATCATTTGATGATGGAAAGAAAGATATAAACATGTGAGTTATTTAATGAGAATTTCCAACACAAAAACCTTAAGGTCTCAAGGATCAAGAAAGCAATACCCCATGCGTTGCCACAAAAATTGTTGATGGTTTGGAATAAGAGTATTTATATAAAGGGATAAACAATTATAAGTTAATGTTAGTGGATGGCATGTCATAATGCTAGTGGATGATGTGTCTTGCTTGCATGTAGATTATAATTGCAAATGCTAGTTGACCATAAATGCGACTATTAGTGGAATGATGAGGTGGATAGCTTGCATGTTGAGAGAATTAGCTAGTGGGGCTGTTAGTGGATTGATGAGGTGGATAGCTTGCATGTTGAGAGAATTAACTAGCGGGGTTTATATAGGTGTAGTAGATTGCTAGTCAAAAGGAAATTGAATGCAATCTTGATTTAGCATCAACAGAAATTGCATAACCACAAGATAGACATGTGAAGAAAACTAAAAAGAAAAGGAGATAAAGATGACAATACCTATAATTCAAGCAACATAGAGTTCAGGGGATCTGAGCCAGCGGGGGGCTACCCGGGCTCCAAATTCCTCAACCCACCTTGATTTTTAGACATGGATTAAGCTATAAGAGGGGTTGCTACGGGTAGAAGATGATCTTCAGCCCTCCCTTTGATTATTTTTTTCTCTTCGTCCCGATAGAGTTCATCCCGATGGATGCAATAATATAGATGCATGGATGGAGGACAAATGCTACCAAGAAAATAATAAAATTATTTGTAAAAAGTTTTTACAAATAGAAAATATGCAGCAGAAATTGCTTGACCACCTTGCTCGATCGTTTTGTTTAGTTAAGAAGTTTTAGGGAGTTGAAAGTGAAACATTTTTTTGTGTTGTATGGGTGGAGGACAATAATGTTGTCTAGCTCCGAGCAAGTATTATAATACAGCCGGCTGGATTCTTGCAGGCTATCTCTCAGCCCACCTATACAGTAGTTAAGTCTTCAGCATTTAATACTTGGCCCACTCGTCCATCTCAAAGAGTTTCTTGGTTCCTGTGTCAAAGCCGTCAATAAGCCTACGGTCCACTTTCCCCCCTCTCTCTCCTCTCCGCTCTCCACCTCAACATTCAGTCTTCTAACGGTCTCTTCTAATACTTGCTCTCATGAATCATGATACTGTCCGTGGTCAACCGCTGATTGGGTGGTGATGTACTTTAATTTTAGGCTAGCTAGTGGTTGCACGCCAAAGGAATAAATGCTGCCCAAACCAATAACAGTGATAAAAAAACATAGTATGTGTATCAATAGTAAGGTTTATATATTATAAGAAAGTAGAAAACAATGACTAACTACTAAAAGCAATTAAGTTTTTCTTCTTAGCATGATATATTAATATAAGCACCCAATTTTACAGCCAAAACTTGTGTACTCCCTCCATCCCTTTTTATATGTGAGTCTAAGAAGTCAACATAATCAACTTTGACTAGTATATATTAATATTTATGGTACATAATTAAATGATAGATCTTTAAATCTATTTTTATAATAAAATTATTTATAGATTCAAATATTACTAATATTTTTTTTTTATAAATTTAATCAAATTCTAAAAATATTGACCCGCCACATTTCCATGACGACCCCTAAAAAAAAATAGATGAGATGGAGGGAGTATTTTACAGCTACCTACTTCTATTATAGGGTTAAAAATAAATTGAAAGAATTGTTCTTAATATTATATTATATACTAGCATTTGACATCCTGTAGGCATGCATGCCTGCCTACCTTCACATGAACAACATGACCAGTATCAGTTGGTTCAAACTTTGAATACTCTCCACTGTTTATTTATCTCACAGCAAGCTAAGCTGCATGCAGCACTGTAAAATTTGGCAGTAGCAAAATTTCAAGAGAAAAAACAGGTCATATACGAAAGTCGTACTATAGCAGCGTCGTAGTAGCAGCTGTCACCGTGTACGTAACCTTGATCGATCCAAATGTTACTCCCTTTCTCTCTCTACCTCTCCTGCTGACTCTCTCTCCTCTTGCTGCTGCCTGAGCAATAACGCTGCACCCTCTCTCAATAAATGCGTTTGCATCCATCCGCTCTCCACTCCCCAGCTCGCAATAACTCCTTCCTCCCCATCTCCACATTCTCCCATCTGCCGCCGTTCCCCTCCAGCCATGGCGTCTTCTTCCTCCCCCCCGAGATCTCGCCATGCTCGCTCTCCCGCCTTCTGCTAGCTCTACCCAGCTGCGTGCGTGCACGGAGCGCGCAGCTTCCTGCATGCGATATCACCGACGATCTTTGGAAGATCAGCGGCGTCACAGTCCGGGATCAGAGGTACAGATCGTCTGTCTCAGATCTCGCAGCCTAGCCGGCTTCTTACTCGCCAGGTTCTTGGCCTGGGAGCCCTTGCGTGTGCGTGCCCTAGATCTGCTACGTGCTGTTGCGTGGCGTGTAAGCCAGTGATGATCTAGCTATATCTGTGGACATTTTTGGCCTAACGCTTACTATTTTCCTCTCTTGGTTGACTTGCTTGCTTGGGCTCACACGGACATATCTGTATATGTGACATGCATCTTCTTTTTTCTGCAGAATGAAAGCCGATGATAGAGAGCAAGTAGAGCTAGGGTTTGGGAGAAGGCACTAGCTACCTAGGACGACACCGTGTGCTGCCATTGTTCATGACGCCGGCGAGGCGCATGCCGGCGATGATCGGCCGGAATGGCGTCGCGTTTGGGTCCTCGTCGGCGCTCTCTTTAAGCCAGGTGCGTCAGTGATTATCCCAGTCAGAAATATATCTTCTGAAGTGTGCAGGATCAGTCGTCATCTCTCTAGCTACTAGTTTAACTTTTTGTTGGGGGAAATAAAGCCACAAGACTTTTTTTGTTGGGCTTCATTTGAGATTCTTTTAATAAAAATCAATTAAAGTGAGAGAAGATTCTTCTCGTGTTTGAGTTTTTTTTTCTCTCTCCTTGCTAGTAGTAGTAGTATTTTTTTCGTGTCGTGTTCTTAATAAATGTTCCTGCTCGTGCATAATCTTTCTCTTGTTGATTAATTTCCGTGAGCTAACTATAGATGTATTTATGGGCGTGACGTTCAAAGATATTGGCCACTAATCTGCTATTTATTGTAAACTGAGTAGTACCGGCCGGCCGGTAGGAGGAAGAAGAGACAGCAAGTTGATCCCCATCGAGTGTTTTGTTTTTTTGAAAACTCATCGAGTGTATATATATGACCACTGTGTACGTATATACGCAGTTGCCTATCTCGTTCTTGATCCTATTCCTACACCTACACACTTTTTGTTCCTAAAAATAAAAAGCAAATTGTGGTATACAGTAGTACAGGGATTTTGTGCTTATTTCATCCTCATAAAAGCAAATTATTCCTGTCTTCTCATATTAAATGGAAACACCTTCCCTGCTTTGTCATGCATACAGGCACAACAAAATTAAAGTGAAAGTGTTGCTTCAGTCAACTGTTCGTGCATTAATTCAGCATGATTCTGCATTCAAAGTCTTTTTTGGAGTAGTACTGCTCCAAACAAAATCTTTAATGGTCCATTAACTTTGTGTAATCCCTAAATCTTCTCAATTGCATTATGAATCGTCCTCGGCTTATATATATACATAAAAGTATCAAATTCTTCATGGATAGTATCATCTTGAATTGTGACATATATTTTTGGACTGAAACTGCAGGCTGACCTCCTAGACAGCCATCACCTGCAGCAAGCGTTCCAACAGCAACTCTTTGATCAGATCCCAGCCACCGCAGTGGATAGCAGCGACAACATCATCCATGGTCGCTCTGACACGCTAGTGGATGAGTTTGAGAGCAAGTCGTGCAGCGAGAATCCTGATGGCACCTCTGGTGATGATGGCCAAGAAGATCCTAACCAGCGGCCAAACAAGAAGAAGCGGTATCACCGCCACACCCAACACCAGATTCAAGAGATGGAGGCGTAAGAACAATGACTTGAACTCTTCATCCTTTATATAAGCACCAATTAAAAGGCTTTATTTTTGTGATAGATAATATTATTCATTGAAAATCATGTGTGATTGTTTGGATATTGTGATTTGTGATTCTCAGGTTCTTCAAGGAATGCCCTCACCCGGATGACAAGCAGAGAAAGGAGCTCAGCCGGGAGCTCGGCCTCGAGCCGCTGCAGGTCAAGTTTTGGTTCCAGAACAAGCGCACACAGATGAAGGCAAGTTCTACTACAACACTATACATACATTGTTCCCGATTCTATTACATAATGATGCGTGGTACACAAAATCATGCAAATGATTCTATTACAAGCGCACAACTGATCATGCAAATGTGATTATGGGTGTATGCAGAACCAGCACGAGCGGCAGGAGAATGCCCAGCTGCGTGCAGAGAATGACAAGCTGCGAGCTGAGAATATGCGGTACAAGGAGGCACTCGGCACAGCCTCCTGCCCCAGCTGTGGTGGCCCTGCTGCCCTCGGTGAGATGTCCTTTGACGAGCACCACCTCCGTCTCGAGAACGCTCGCCTTCGAGACGAGATTGACCGGATCTCTGGCATCGCTGCCAAGCACGTCGGCAAGCCCATGGTCTCCTTCCCAGTGCTCTCCAGCCCGCTTGCTGCCGCTGCCGCCCGATCCCCACTTGACCTTGCTGGTGCCTACGGCGTCCAGTCTGCTGGCCTCGGCACTGACCACCTATTCGGTGTTGGAGCTGGTGCTGGCGATCTGCTGAGAAGCGTGTCAACAGGCCAGCTGGACGCTGACAAGCCCATGATTGTAGAGCTGGCCGTTGCTGCCATGGACGAGCTCCTCCGAATGGCGAGGCTTGATGCGCCGCTGTGGGGTGGGGGCGTGGCAGGGGTACAGCTGGACGAGGATGAGTATGGCCGGATGTTCCCGGGTGGGCTTGGGCCGAGGCAGTATGGGCTCCGTCCGGAGGCATCTCGAGACAATGCCGTCGTGATCATGACGCGCGACAGCCTTGTCGAGATACTCATGGACGCGGTCAGTGACAAACTGATTGTTGGGTTTTCAGCTGAATGGATTTTCTTGATCACTGCTTGCTGATCCATATGTGATTCATCAATCTTCTGCATGCAGAACCGATTCGCTGCAGTGTTCTCAAGCATCGTGTCGAGGGCTTCTACACATGAGGTGTTGTCAACTGGTGTGGCAGGGGAGCTATAATGGTGCATTACAAGTGGTGTGTATCTTACATTTATGTTCATGGTGCATTATTGTTTGATCAGAGTCAAAGTGTGAAGACTGATGATGACCAATATTATGTAGTAATGTAGCTGACAATATTGGTTATCAACTTGCAGATGTCAATGGAGTTCCAGGTGCCGTCACCGCTGGTGCCGACACGGGAGAGCTACTTTGTGAGGTACTGCAAGAACAATCCCGATGGAACGTGGGCTGTTGTCGATGTCTCACTCGACAGCCTCCGCCCTAGCCCAGTTATGAAGTGCCGGCGCAGGCCATCAGGATGCCTTATCCAAGAAATGCCCAATGGCTACTCAAAGGTCAGTTAGCTCCTTGAAATTTGTCTTTGCGCAATTAACTGCATGTATGTATTATTACAATGAATGGAAAGTGCACATATTCAGCATCTGTCTCTCAGCAGTTGTGATTCAAGAAACTCATGTTACAATCACCATGGGTTCTTGTGCGTACAGGTGACCTGGGTGGAGCACGTTGAGGTTGATGACAGATCAGTGCACAATCTGTACAGGCCTTTGGTTAATTCAGGCCTCGCATTTGGTGCAAAAAGGTGGGTTGGCACACTGGACCGACAGTGCGAGCGCCTTGCCAGTGCCATGGCTAGTAACATCCCCAATGGCGACCTCGGTGGTAAGTACACCGATATGAATCCTAATGCCCAATGAAAAATCAACGATTGTGGTTTGATACAAGATATAAGCAAGTATACATCTATATAGATCAATGTGCATTGATGAAATTGTAGTAATCACAAGCATAGAGGGAAGGAAGAGCATGTTGAAGCTTGCAGAGAGGATGGTGGCGAGCTTCTGTGGTGGTGTGACGGCATCTGCCGCACATCAGTGGACAACATTGTCGGGGAGTGGTGCGGAGGACGTCCGCGTTATGACCAGGAAGAGCGTGGATGACCCGGGAAGGCCGCCAGGCATCGTCCTCAATGCTGCCACCTCCTTCTGGCTACCTGTCCCGCCCAAGAGGGTCTTTGACTTCCTCCGCGATGAGACCTCTCGCAGTGAGGTATGCCATATGCACGCATGGCACATCGCTAACACTTTCTCCGTATGGCATGAGAGTGCTGAGCTAAGTATTTTCCTGGCAAAAACTTGAATTTGCAGTGGGACATCCTATCCAACGGTGGTGCTGTCCAAGAAATGGCTCATATTGCCAACGGCCGGGACCATGGCAACTGTGTCTCCCTTCTTCGTGTCAATGTAAGTGCTCAATCGTGTCTTTTCTTTCAGAACAAAAAAGTGCTCATATATAAGACCAAATTTAATCCACTTTCTTTGAGAGAAGCTCTAATGTCGCTGAATAACCTCACACATTTGATGTCAATGTGATAGATGCATATCGATGACACATCGGTGACATTAATTGACAGACTAGGGTCACATGAAGCTGAATCCTGACAATTATTTATCGTGAACTATTCATGGTCATCATGTTTTCAGTGACAATTGGATCCCATCATTGTCGTTGTGTTATGCAGAGTGCAAACTCGAACCAGAGCAACATGTTGATCCTCCAGGAGAGCTGCACCGATGCATCGGGATCGTATGTGGTGTATGCACCAGTGGACGTGGTGGCAATGAACGTGGTGCTCAACGGTGGGGACCCAGACTACGTTGCCCTGCTGCCATCGGGCTTCGCTATCCTCCCCGACGGACCACCAGCCATGGCTTCCCATGGAGAGGGTCACCTTGGAGGCTGGCGGCGGTTCCCTCTTGACGGTGGCGTTCCAGATCCTGGTGGACTCCGTGCCCACTGCGAAGCTCTCCCTAGGCTCTGTAGCGACTGTGAACAGCCTCATTGCCTGCACCGTGGAGCGCATCAAGGCTGCCGTCTGCGCGGAAGGCAACCCACAGTAGCCTTGCATCGAGATGATCACGAGGTACATTTACATGCCACTCGATCGGTCTATATATGCAGCATCCTTTCAGTCAAAAATAAACTAGCCATCTGAATGTTTGTAGGAGGTGGGCAGCAAGGTTTTGGGGAAATATTAGTGGGGAGTCAAGAACGCACCTCAGACTCTCCTTGCCATGTGGTGCTCATACTGCAAGCGAAAATTCAGTTCGTTAGGAAAAAGAAGGCGTCACCACTATGCAAGGGGGGATGGTTCGGGTATTGACTTCCCCGTCAGATCGAGTCTACTACAGAAAGGATGCTGTGGAGAAGATGCTGTTTCTGAATCTCTTTCCATATTTTTAGGGTTTCCATTTGCTGCTGTGTACTTCGTCATGTTCGTGGTGTTATTGTTGTTGTTCAGGCTAAGGTGCCTGTGCCTGCTCGTAGCTAGAGAACAGAGATTTGTTGCCTCTTTTTTTGGATTTGCAAAGATTTGTAGAATCTAGGATCAGTCATTTCATAACCAATGCTTGGCTAAAACGTACCCGTTGTTGTTTGTAGCTTTTTTGCTATTTAAAACAAATGCAATTTTAATTTCAAGCTTCCTGTTTTCAGAGAATTTTCAAAGCCAAAACAGCAGGGGTTTCCATCCGCTGGAGATTGGGGATACGCGATCAATTTCATTTTCTTTTTTTCATAGTTCATCGTTAACAACTAGGAATAAAAGCAATTGTGCACTTATCAGGGAAACAACAAAACGACAAGCTCAAACCAAGGTAAGAGAAAAACAACCAAAGTAAGCTACTGGTTTGAGTAGACATGAGAAACTAAATGCAATCATAGCTCTTAATAAATCTATCTTTCAGGGATTAGATTGTAGCAAATGATTGGGTTCCACACACTACTTCACCGCGTGCATCAAAGGCCTGTTTGTTTCCGCTCGTCCCTCGTTCGTGGTGGACAATGCGGATAATCAAACCGAATTCCGCGCTGTGGACGCGTGTTTGATGAACGCCGCAGTCACGATACACAGACAAATGAACTAGAACGCCACTTATCCGTGAAGCGACGAAATCCTTGCTCCTCTCCATCACGAGTCTGGGCAACGCGCGACCGGTGGCCGCCGAAACAAACAGGGCGATTTATTTCAAACCAAAACTTGGAGGACTTATTTGTTGATTTTATTGTTCTCGTCTTCGCCTTGGATCCTCTACTGGACGATTCTTCTTGTATCGAAGTTGTATTCTCGCTTCCCGAAATTCAACGTTTTCAAAATCCGGCAATTATATATTAAAATATATAAATATTTATGCTAAGTAATTAGTATCATCGGAAGATCTTTAAGTCTAGTTTTTTAACAAAATGTTGCACGTATTTTCTACAAACCTAGTCAAAGTGGAGAAAGTTTGACCGCACGCATCACATAGTGACATCTATTTTGAGATGGCGGGAGTAAGCATCATTTTTCTTCTTATTTGTTTCGTCAAAGATTACTTTATTCGGTCTGTGTTTTGGACTTCCTTTGGAAGTTAACGTCAGAAGTTCTGACGTTGCTAGTATGAAACAAATAACATTATGTCTAATGAGTTTTATTTCAAACCAAAACTTGGAGATATGAGTTCACGGATGTTCATTAGTAAGTCCAACACCAGCACTCAAAAACATGCACAACAAAGTAGAGCAACATAAACACAATTATTATAATTCAAAACATGGTAGATTGACTCACCACTGAGTAAGAAGAAGGCCCTCGCGTCGCCTCCGCCTGAAGCGCGACACGGGCGGCGAAACCCTAGCCCGCCACCACCCCTTCCTCCCCCTCCATTCCTCCCCTCGCTGCTAGAGGAGTCTGGCTGGGCCCGGGAGGCCCGCGGCGACCTCCGAGGATGATGGGCGGTGAGGATCTCGGCTCGGCCCGGCAGGTGTGCCTCTCCCGCGGGCGGGGTAGCCTTGGGGTTTGGTGCCGCAGGCTGCGTGGCGGCGGCGGTGGGTGCAAATGGATCTTTGGAGGTGCGGCTATGGCGGAAGATGTTGGGCGCGGAGGAGCGGTGGTGGGCTCGTCGTGTGTGGTGGGCTGTTCCTCGGCATCGGCGACGGTTGCGGGCACAAGGACCTTGGCAGCGGCTCCATGATCCAGACCCGACGCATTGGGGGCAGATCAAGTTCTTCGGGCCTGATTTGGTGCCCCCGCACCACGGCGGGTCCGGGGTGGGGCAGCGGTGGTGCGGCAAGGTGTAGAGGGACTCCTGGATCCATCCTTGGCGGTCGTGGAAGGTGTGGGTAGAGGAAGCGAGGTAGAGTCCCAGTCGAATTACGGATGAGGATGGATCCGAAGCTTTGAGGCGTGGATGGCTGCGTGGGCGGCGGCCGTCCAACGCCGCTCCCGACGATGGCCGTATCTAGGCTTCGTGCGACGGATCTAGTTCCCATGCCAGTTCTAGGGCTGCGGCGCGGGGATGATGGTGGTGCACCCCCTAAGAACTCCATTGTTATGGATCTGGCGACAATTTTCCTCATTGGTTTTAGGTGTAACGACATGGATTTCGGTGGGATAGTTGCTGTGTTCAGACGGAGGTGGCGCCTGTGTGTGTGCCACTTTCTCGTTGGAGGCGTCGTCCGCGATCTCTCGATTACAAAGGCGCCATGGTGATCTTTTTCGGGATCAAAATTCAGTACCGGTCTTCTAGTCGGGCGCATTTGGCATCTTTGCATGTCATGCTCTTGTTGCGAGACGTTGCTTTAGGAAGATCCTTCCTTGGTTTGATAGTGTTGGAGCCAGGACTTTAGTTATCCCCCTAGATTCTTATGTTGTTGCCGTTCATTTAGCAATGTATGCCGTGGATGATTATTTTCTTTGTTTGTCGGCTACGGCCTCATCTTTGTAATAATTGGCCCGATTCTACCCGCTTTGGTAAATGAAGCCGGGTATGAAACACTATCCATTATTAAAAAAAATGAGACACGATTTATTTCATAAAAGTTTGGGCCACCATGTGAGTCGTATGTCTCTGTTGAAACCCAGCAGGCCGAACGCGAATGGAGCGTGCAGCATTTTAGGGCGCAGCAAAGTGATAGCTAGGAAAAGGGCGACGGTGATAGCTAGGACTGAAAGGGGCCCATTTTAGCAAAGCGGTGCACGAGCAAATGGTTTTTTTTTTTTTTATTTGCTAAAAAAATGGTATAATGTTTTGATTCTCCAAAAAAAAATGGTGGCACTATTTAATTCTCCAGGGGGCGGTAACCAACTTTGAGAGCTCCATTTTACGGAGCGTTGAAGAGAGTAGTTATTTCTTTTACTATATTTCTGGGAAAAAAATATATATCTAATAATGTATATAAAAAAAATATATGTAACAAACAACTAAAGCATCTTATAATTTAGAATGAAAAGAGCAATTTAATTGCCATCTGTCTTAAAATTTCCGAACCCCGGCTACAATTTCTGAACCCGCTTGAACTTATCAGCCATAAAACAGTCCGACCGCACAAACTTATCTAAAAGTCTACCCAAGTCACACATACCACGCGACAACTGTAGTCCAGTCAAATTCACACAGCAATATGGGGCAGGAAAACATTAATTTGGATTTAAAAACATCCCCAAATCGTTTCATTAATAAAAAAAAAGTATCAAGTCCGATAAGATATGGCCAGCGCATATACCATCCAGAATAAAGTATCAAGTCCGATAAGATATTCTCATGCACCATTGGCATGATATATAAAAAAAAGATAAGATATTCTCATTCACATTTTGGAGTACAAACAATCAGCAAGATGGAACTATACAAGGGACCAAGAAAAATCGTCACAAACAATGCTCTCAACTTTAAAAAGGAAAATACTAAAGTTTGGCAATACGGTAAAATGACAGCATTCTAGTCGGTTTCAATGCTCCAGGAAAGCCAGACTGAGGCCAGCACTCTTGTCATCTGACGCGATGCCTTCCAAAGCTAACAGCCAACTAGTAGAGAACTGGTATGTATCCTGCACAAGATATTAACGAGGAAGAAAGCAGGACTATTGAAATATATTGTTTCCCATGTCCAGTGAACCCATGGTTACATATATTGCTGTCAACTGTGCTGCAGAAACCCTAAACATTAATCTATACTGTATAGATCACACTACGGTTGTAATGAAAAAGCAGCACTGTGCAACTAAGGACAAAGTGACAGGGCACAAGCATAATATGACAATAGTGACTGTAGGGCCTGTTATTAATGCTCAATCACTGAATTACGGAAAAAAATTTACAGCTATACACTATTGTCACATTAACATTCTATGAATTGGCTGTTAAGGGAGCCACATCGAAAAGAAGCTAACCATACCAAAATCTGACTCTCTGGTAGTTTACAGGTCATGTCTACAGCCGCAGCGGAAAAAAAGCTATCAAGTCATCCCTGCACCAAAGATAAAAAATAGTTAGCAATCAACATAGCAACGACTTCCAACGAGGCACTTCTAAGGGAATTTATTAACCATTAGATCATGGCAAGTTCAAGTTATTTGTTGCCACGAGGCTAATAAACAAGATGCTTCCTTATCTTTGTGGCTTTATCAACAATTAATTAGGGACAGAAAGTAGTAGTTGAACCCATGAAACGCAACTGATATAACACAAATATTATGAATTCAAAATAATCATCGCCATGGAGAAAGGAGTAAACCAATGAACCTATCTCATTGGATCACACGCCATTCAAGAAAACTCAGCAGGCTTTTTAAACACACTTTGTTTCCTATTGGCATGTACCATAAAAGGATCCCTAAGGAGCCAAAGAATATCAAGGGTTTATTGCAACTATTAACTTCATGCCTAAAAGAATAACAAGGGTTTGTTGCAACTATTAACTTCATTCCTAAAAGAATGTCATTCTGGCTATCCACCTGTTTAAGGAATGGAGGTAGTAGCTGATACAACAGCATGTAACTAAATTACATGGTACAATGCAATGGCAAATAGAACAAGTATATCCTGATTTTACCACCTTCCAACTTATAACCAGTCATTGAGGATTTCATAATCCAAAGGAAAAAAAAATATATATAGGAGAAAGATAAGGTAATAAACAAATCACTGTTCAATTGATTACTTCAAGTAATTTCATATCAGATCCGTTCGAAGTTAGAACAGAAAAAAAACAATCAATATTCTCACAGGAATCATGATGTCATCAGCAAGAGGTCACCAGAACTTATGTGTTTGTATGTGCCTATGTTACTTACTAATTGCATGAACACTGACCAGATGATTAAAAACACAATGCTGTGCAGATTAGCAATCTTTGATTGGCAGACATAATAGCTGTGCAGATTGGCAATGCCATGATGGGCAAAAATAATGAAGTACAAATGAAAAGGAACTACAATAGTCCTGAACTGATTATCACCACTTCTTTACAAATTAATTAGACCAAAGCCTGCTTAAGGAAATCTATCCTAGATACCAAAACAGCTGTGCAGATTAGTGATGCCATGATGGAGGTGAAGTATGAATGAAAAGGAACTAAAATAGTCCTGGACTCCTGATTATCGCGGCTTCTTTACTAAATAGATAAAGCCTTAAGGAAAACTATCCTAGATACCAAGAGACATTAAAAGCATAGTCATGCTACGAAATTATGACTTTCATAAATCATCATCAGATCACACTAAATGGATACATACAGAACTGTGGATTTGCATGATTACAAATGCCGTTAGCATAAAATTACACTAATTAGCATGATTACCTTTGTCGTTAGCAAAGTTATACCGATTAAAAAATCATACTACTTGAACTATCATGTGGGTTCACAATTCCGTTTTAAAACCTACAGAATCTTCAGAGGGTAACTGACTATTCAAAGGAGCCACTCAAGGTCCTCTTATATATATGACAGTATAAATGTATAATTGGACAGTCTAAAAATACATCTAATGATCTGCACTGCACAGCTAAAAACCAAACAAAAAAGAATGGGTCCCAAATGCAAGACAGGAGTATATATTCATCTAATAGAGAACACTGACCGTAAACAATAAATAAAGAGTAAAATGCATTATGGGTTCTTAAAACTTTCCTGCATTCCCATCTGGGTCCATAAACTTTCAAAGTGGCCATCTAGGTCCGTCAACTTTTCAAGTGGCTCATTCTAAGTTCGCTCTAGGTTCAATCATGGACACTACGGATGAACCACCTGAAGCTGAAGGACTCAGATCATCAGTTTGAGAGTTCATGGACTCAAATGAGAATACAGAAAAAGTTTAGTAACATCCAGCATTCTTATTTAGTCGGATAACATATATATAATCATAACATGTTGCATACAACCAAATACTCTCAAGGAGACAATATCCCCTATGAGGTTAACCTCAACTAAAACCTTACTGTCTACCTTAAGGTTCATATATGTTTGTTATAGCACAAGGAAATGAATAGATACTCACCAGCTATGCCCACCCTAAGAAGTATTGCTGGGCCCAGATCGACATTTAGCATGGACAATAGGTCCTAACTGTGACCTTTCCAGACCATCCATATTACCATCTGGCGCATTCATGTAGACTGCACCTCTGTACATCCACTCATCAGTCTCATCACTGTAGAAATCTTCAAATGGCTCTTGACATAATGCACAGGCTGTTTGCTCCTCATCCGCAGGAACAGCAATTTCTTTCTCTTCCTTTCTGTCTGGTTCTGGGTCTGAGGGCACAAAAGCAGGAACTCCATCGTTTCCTACTGTTTCTGCAGCTCTTAACCATTCCCCCACGGTGACAAAATATTTACGTGAAGCTTGCTTACGGTTCTTTGAATTTCTATTTTTTGTAACATGCCAGTCCATGTGAGCGCGATGCTCCTCTTGGCATTTAAATCGAAGGCCACATGTTTTACACTGCCTTGAAAGATCCTGATACAAAGCATTGATGACAGACTCGTTCCGTAACTTGAGGTCTACATTGAAGTCAACTCCAACAGAATCCTACAATAAAATATTCACAATTTTCCATTCTATTAGCAGCATAAATATGAACAGAATAATACTATATAATAACAGCGCATGAAGCATGAGAAACACCTGAGATTGGCTAGGTGTTTCCAGTGAAATTACACCATGCCGCATAAGGTTACTCAACAGTCCAGAGACAAATGGTTGGGGGCCACCAACTTGTGATGATGATGAACCTATCTGCAGTGGGACAGGTGGTGGTCCTGGCGGTAATGGTGGCATAGGAAACCCAGGTGCAGATGGCACACCGTAAGGTGGCACAGCAGGTGGTACAGAAAAAGAAGTTGGCAGAACAGAAACAGGTGCCATGGTTGCATTACCTCCTTGTCCTTGGAATGGAGATACAGACATGCCAGGGGCAAAATTTTGATGGTGAGGATGGGGATGTAACTGTGTGGGGCGAGGATGAGCTTGGTTTCCCAAAATTGTACCTTGATTTTTGTTGGCTTGAGGGCAACAAATCTTGGTGCTGATAAGGTGGTTGAGCTAAGTTACTGGTACCCGTTTTTTCGATCCAAGGCATCATACTGATGCCGAGGGACAAATACTGATGAACTAGCTCCTTGGCTAACAAAAGGACTAATTTCTAAGCTACCGGATGCACTTCTAACATGTTTCGTATCAGGTCGAATTAATGGTAAAGTTTGTGATTGGGTATGATGAAGAGGAAGCCATTCTGTCGGACCAGAAGGTGATGACCTGTGCTTCTCCATCAAGGGCATATCTACATTCAAACCATTGTATGTGCCACTAATCTCCAACCTCTTGACTGGCATTTCACCATTGGCAGGCTGTGGTATTCTATCAAGTAATGATGGATGTTGAGGTGCCTGCATTCGCAATGGCAGACCAGTAGGCTTCTGCCAAGGTGGAGCTGGCATGGTATCAACTCTCCCATGATTTAGGGTATGTTCAGAATTCTGGTACTCCAAAAGAACTCCATTCTGAACACCAGAATTGCTTGGATATCTCCTTGTGGAAATGTCAACATGCTGCAGGAGAAAAAAGGTATTCCTGTGTCAATAGGTATTCATAGATTAATACAGATAACAGTACCAGGTCGACAAGTCTGCATATGAATCCTATTTGGTGCATGGACAAAAATGTTCAAAGGGTTTCAGTTAAACATTTTTTTATACAGTGCCTAAAAACTGCTGAAAACTACTGGGAAATAATGCACTAGTACTACTCATGATACATGCTTTAAAATCTGAGTAACCTAAGGCATATATTATTTTTTATCAAATTGTGAAATAAAAAGGAATAAACTGCTGCAAAACTGCACTTAAAGTTCTTTCCATAACAGCATACAAATATTAATGTTGTCTCTCTAACTAACTTATTTGCAACTTTTACCTAACTACTCATTTGTCCTTTCAGTCAAACACGGATTGACAAAGGATAGATGTGATTTGAAATTTGGCAACAATATCTCGAGACCAGCCAGCTCAAGATATCTCAATATTAGTACATCTGATTTTACTTGGGAGTATACTTGCACATTTTATCTTTTGTTCTAAACGGCATTAGGTTCTAGGCAGGGAGCAGAGTACTGCATCGTCTGCACAGGCTCACTATGTGGTACATGAACTAGCTAATATGAGCAGGAAAGGAAGGAAGCAGAGGGCACAAAAGTTCATGATCTTGTTGGCCCTTCACAAGCTCCTGCTTCCATAACTCCTCTAGTGGCAGATCTGGCACAACTAGCTCATCATGCGCGCCTAGGGCCACCTAGCTACCCCAATTGAACTAGACAATGCATGGCTAGTTGGCGACAAGCCTTTTGGAAAAATGTTTTTTTTACAAATATATCAGAATAGAAAGCAGCAATCAATTATGCACAGGAGAACATATAATTCTTTTAAAAAAAAAGAAAAAAAATATTTCAGAACTGCAGGAGGTGATGATAGGCACACAAAGCGTTATTTCTAATGCTATGATTGACTATTATTTAAAGAGAGATCAGACAATCATACACTTGCAGTTGTAATCCTATCTTCAAGATTAAATGGTGAACCATCAACCAATGATCTAGTAGCTTGGCTTGGGAAATTGTGCCTCACAGCATCAGATTCCAGTAGCCCTGCATTTGCCCCAGGAAATCCAGCTCTCATGGTTCCAGAAGGAAAAGATGGCATGCCGCTTCTGACTCGATCAGTCAAAGTTGGACTCATATCCTCCCACGAATACTCTTCTTCCTCTGAAGCTAACCAATTTCGTGCACTAGATCTGCTAGCCATACCATTTGGATCCAGGCGCTGCACTTTAGGAAGTCGTTCATCAGCATCTCGGCCTTGACAATTCCCATATGCATCAATAAGTTCCCTTGCACTTTGCTTCCTGTACTCTTCATCAAGCATACTGATTGTAGGCCGCTGTGCACCATCGTCCAAAGCCCATCTTACCCTGCCATTTCGATCAGGCAATTTTCTGGGATCAGGTCCCAGTATAGAATGAGATGGTGGTAGCCTCTCTAGCACTCTCTTGGGGGACACATTCCTAGGAAACACATCAAGAGGTGGTGATCTGGACAAGTTTCTCCTTGAATTTACTAATGGCCCATCTAGATTCACATCAGATGAATGTGTGCTCAAGAGATGTGGTGATGTTGCCCTTATTGTTCCAGCAAGAGGTCGAAACGTCTCTTGTTGATCAGGATTATCAGCATACTGTAAAGAAGATTTCTGCCCATATGATTACAACACAGATTATGAGCATCACAAAGTAAACTAGAGGCAGAAATAGCATTTGAAAACTTGGATTGAAAGAAAGAGAAAAGCAGATGAGCCATTATGGATGTTGAAGTGCTACCAACATCCCAAAAAATGTAACATCATTATATTTCTATCCTAAATAAAATCAAACTTCAATTTTGACGTGTATAGAAAAAAATATATTAATATATATTCAATGCTACGCACTATCAAGACATATTTAATAGTTAATTTAATGAAACTAATTTGATGTTCTACATGTCGGTGCGTTTTTCTAAAACATGGTCAAAGCTAAAGACATTTTGGAATGGAAGGAGTAGACTTGAGTACTTTGGTTTTCCCTTGAGGTTAGATAAAGCATCTAACATTTTCTCAAGCGACATAAAAAGTCAGGCAAATTCGACTAATTGTTAACAAGAAATACTAAATAAGGTACAGAGTTGTAGGAACTCTTAGAAGGAATCGGTCATAGGAACTTTTTGAAAGGAACCATCAGTAACCACAATCTTAATAAATTGAGCATATCTCCCAAAAAATCAAGACAAAAAAGTTTCCTTTTTACTTTCTCGCCAATAAGGAGAGCAAAGGAAACAGAAAACAGTTTTTTTTACATGGAAGCATCAGTACAATGTCTGACAGGCAGGCTTACCTGAAACATTGAAGGCCGTCCTCGCAAACTATTCGATGTTAATCCATTTATCAGATCCTCCTGCACATCAGTCATTTGCATTGTGTCCCGACCTGCTGACTGATGCGTCTGATTTTTAAGGAAATAAAGTGGATAAACATCATCAATGAGTTTAATGTAAACTTAAATCGCATAGACTGTTACAGGCGACAACAGGTTGTGCAAAACAAACTACTGACAGTCATTAGACTACAATTATGATGCTTGAACCACAACAAATACACCAGTGATTCTAGTATATATACTTGATGTTAACAAAACAAAAGTCTTACCACATTGGCCTGCTTGAACTTATGTTGCGCTTCCAGGTATTTAGGATTCACATGTATGCCATGAGATGGCCTAGGAGACGGCGACTCTGTTTGATGCAGATTTGTCGATGTGGTGGGGACGGTTATTCTCCAAGGGAGAGAATTGAAGGTCATCCTCAATGCCGCAAAGCACAGAAGAAGGAAACACTGGCCACCAGGTACGAAAAAAGGCGCCTCATTGAAGTGAACTGGTTTGGATGAACTCTGTAGTATGCATCAACAAATACACTATGCAACCTAGTTGCAAAATGCTCTACATATTCTCCACCTATGTTCTTCACAATACTATCTAGCAGATACAAAGATGGTAATATCTGATCCGGTGGCACCTGCAAGAATAACAATCATCACACAGAAGAACTTTGAAATGCATAATTAATTTAAAAATCATGCATATGAGAAACAAATAACTGATTGAACAGTCTCAAACAACCCAATGGATTCTGAAAGGAAAAACGACTGGTAGCTTAATCCTTGCTCTTATGATTAGTTCCCATATTGTTTCCATTTAAAATTATAGACTCTTATCTTCTAGAAAAGCAGCTAGAATATTACAGGGTATTACTAAACCAAACCAAATCTACCACAGAAGACAGAACAAGTAAACAGGTAATGAGGTAAATGACTTAGTCCACAAGCATCCTAACCAAAAATAATCCCGAAGTTGTGAACCCTTTTTATTGCAAGTCCAAATAAAAACCAGTGCAACGCATTGCGCACTTATCTATAGCATCATTTATCTCAATTCGACTGGATAACTCACAAATTTTCCATACCAAAACAAAGTGCATCAGTCATAGCTAAATTTTTTTCCAATACAGTGCCCATACACTATTAAGCTATAACTGTTTACTCTGTTGCTACATTTTCCATGAGTGTATGTCAGCTCCCTAGCAATATTGAACAGGAAGTTTAAGAAAAACTAAAATGGTAAGCACGAATGAATCTACAAAATCTTGAACAAAAATTCTAAACCCCAGGAACTAAATATGCAACCAGAACTCTGAACAGCAATCAGAGCAAACATACTGAACTGTATATACATAGCTTCCTACATACAAAAGGAATGATCTTGTACAGACAGAATCGATTGTAAACCTATATATAGGAACAAAACGTCTTGTGTGATACCAACGATTTCACAGGATTTCTCACATTACACAACAAGCACACCAATCCCCAAACCCTAGTGACTACAAGGCACAAGCGCCGCCCCCCGACTACTCTCCGCTCCAAGCCCGAGCTTCCTTGTTGCCTCAAAAATCATAACGCGGGGCCACCTTATTATTTAACACGAAAACAAGAGTAACGCCCCCTTCCTGGGAGGAGAGCAAAGAGCAGCAGAAGGACGGACCTCGGCGACGCGGGCGCAGACGGCGTCGGCGATTCCCCTGGCGGCGAGCGCGGCGTGCTGGCCCGCGATGATGGTGAGCTCGGTGATGACCGGCTTGCAGTTGAAGGTGAGCTCGCGGAGCGCCTCCGCGTACACGCGCACGACCGCGGCGGCGCCTGGCTCGCCGCCCCCGCCAGCCTCCTCGCGCAGCCGCGTGCGGAAGCGCTCCACCACGTGGCCCCCGCGGGGACGCCGCGGCCCCGCCATCGCGGGGGCGGGGGGCAGTGGGCAGGGGGAGGAGGAGGATCTAGGGTTTCGGCGAGGCGCCTAGGGTTTGGGGGTGCCGCGACGGCGAGAGGGAGGCGGAGGCGGAAGCGGAGTGGCTGCGAAAGGGAAGGGAAGAGAGCAGCCAGGAGACGGGTCGGCGATTTGTTCGTTCGTAATCGTAACGGCGAGGATCTCGTTTCCGCGATGCTTTTTCCTTTTTTTTTTTTCGCCAGAGTATTCCCAACTTTTTATATAGTTCCAAAAGAAGATTATTATTATCATCATCAACTTAATTTGGAGATGATTTGCTGCTTCTGAGGTGGACCATCCCATCAAAAATCTAATATTCCTGATTAAACGAGGTGTATTCCACCGTTTCAAATTGTATGTGATTTTAAAAATCTTAGAGTGTCAAAACATTTTAAATTTAACTAAAATTATAGAGAATTACAAAAGTTTGTGACATCCAATAGATATATTATAAAAAATTATTAATAAAAATAAACGATACTTAGTTGACATCCTACATATTATTATCTTATTATATAAATTCACCAAATTTTAGATGCTTTTTGACAATGGTGTTTCTTCCTTAAATAAAGAAAAAAAACAATTTGGGTTTTAAAATCTAGGTGAACATATTTATTTTACTAAAAGAAACCTTTAGGCATAGTGGTCAAGATTATTGTTTTGATATTTGTAGCCGTTTTTTAGAATTATACAAGATAACGTTGGCGCACACACGCATGCACACTCACCCTTATAAACAGATGAGTGATAAAAAAATATTTTAAACTTAATAGCGAGTATCTATGCAATTATAAATTCATAAACAACACTTGTCAGGTAAAGGGATGCACATGCAGAGTCGAGTTAGTCGAGAAAATTGAATGTACACATTCATGGCACACATGCTTTGCTACACACCATATTGAAGTTTCATTGCACGACAAGCAACCATATCAGTAGGAGTATCTCCTATGATGGTGAACGATTCCCATCATAAGTAGCTTGTGTGTTAGTACATCTTCATGTGTTCAACATGTGATCGATTATCTTCAAGGTATCTTCACCTTATTTATTGTTGGAGATATTGGAAAATGCTCTTAAGTGACATCTACCACTCAAAGGTCTAAGCTCTAACGTGTATATGCGTCAGTTACTAGACTTCTTGTGATAGACATACGTCTTGCATACTCACAAGTCGTCTAGGACAACGTTATTGTCTCCAAAACACAACTTTAACATCTTGTTCTTATATAAAAAAATTATGGAAAAGTGATATATACATACTTTTATAAAAGTACTCCCTCTGTCGGGGAATGCTTGCAAATATCGGCTCACGAGGTGAAGTTAGCGGAGAGAAACAAAGACACATGTACCCCTATTAGACATGCAAATTTATCAGTCTTCCATCCTGTGGACACAATAGCTTGATGTATATATGAGCATTTGGCCGAAGCACGCACGGTGGCACGGCCGAAGCACGAAAATTCGGCCCGGCCCAAGCACGGCCCTAAGACGCGGTTGATTCGTGCTCGGGCGGCCCGGTCTTCGTGCGGCCGTGCTGGGGCGACCCCAAGGCACGCGGGCCAACAAGGCCGGCACGGTTTTAAAGCGGGCCGGCGGCTGGTAGTAACTTGGCCCTGTTACAGCAGAAGCCTAAACCCTCTCAAAAAAAAAAAAAAAAAAAAAAAAAAGCGGGCAAGCCTAACCTAAGCCACGCCGCATCCACGTACTTCCCTCCCAGCGGCAATCCCGCTGAGCCCCGACGCCCCGTCCATACGCATCCTCGCGCCGCCACCGACGCATTCCTCACCGGGTGCGCGCGCCTCTCTCCTCCCCCTCGTCGCACTCACTTCCCACGCGCCGGCCTCGCCCGCGACTCCTCCATGGCCGGCCCGGGCTCGAGTGCGGCGGCCACCTCCTCGCGCGCCCCCCCTCCACCTCCGCGCCCTCCCTGCGCTCCATCCATGGCCGGCGGCCTCCACCACCGCGTCCTCCTCTACATCCATGGCGGGGGCCACCACCACGCCCTCTCCCCGCGGACGACCGCCATGGCGGCGTATTTCCACCGAGGATACGGGCCGGCGGATTTCCCTTCTCTCTGCTTTGCCATTTGGGCCTCGGGCGGCTTTGGTATGTTATTGGGCTCGTGCTTCTGGTCGGGGCGGCCCGACGCACAAAGCCCATGGGCGTGCACCCGGCCAACCCTGGGGCACGGAGGGACTCCAGACAGCGGCACGGTGGCCCGCTGGCCAATCGGACCGTGCCCTAGCGGGCCGTGCTTGGCACGGGCCGGGCGGAGTCGGGCGTCGCCCGTTGCTCATCTATAGCTTGATGGCTAATTGGCTGGACAAGGTGCTCACGACAGATTGATTTGGATCGGCTGACTTCACGGAAACGACGTCTGGCTGAAGTCAAGGAAATCGAACCGTTCATTTACATCCAATGGTTCAACTCTTCACGCTTCCAAGCCACGCAGCTAGTCCGGCCCATTGAAGCCCAACAGAGCACACTTCGTTCCCAGTTGCTCTTCTTCGCTCGTTCCGCCACCAAATCACCAATGGAGCACGCGCCCCTCGCCACCGGCGGCGCACGCGCTCCCCACCGGAGCCCCTGCTCGTCAGCAGAACCCCGGCCGCCACACTGGAGCCCCCGCCACCGTCTCGCGCCGAAGCCCCCGTCCCCCTCTGGAGGACGCGCCCGCCGTGCCGGAGCCCCTGCCCCCGCCGGTGGACGTGCCCGCCGTGCCGGAGCCCCACCCGCGCTGAAGCCTTTGCCCCGTGCCGGAGCGCGAGCGCCGCACCGGTGTCCCTGCCCCGCCGGCGCTCACTGCCACCACGCCAGCTGTTGATTCTTCTCTGATTTGTACCCTCTATTTTTGATTGCAGGGTGTCTGGATGCTTGCACTTAACACTGATGAGTGCACTGAACCTGTTGAGTCGATGGATGGACTGAACGCTGAAGTGGGCGAGAAGGACATGCAGATTATGATTGATTGTCGCTGCAATGTTGTAGTGATCAGACTGTACCAGTCTCTTTTAGAAAGCAATGTGTGTGTGTGGAAATCCGTGTGTATGTGCCTTCCTGTATGTTCCCAGAATACAAGTGACTACATGTAGGAAGCAATGTGTGTATGTGCGTGCTTGTATGTTCCCAGAATCCAAATGAATACATGTATGGTTCTGAATGAATGTTCCCAGATTCCAGCAACATTCATATGGTTCTGAATATATGGTTCTGAATGATAAGAGTAACGGAAATATATTATGCTACAATATAGAAAAGGCATTGCTGATGTCCTTGTACTATATATATTATGCTACAATATAGAGATCCATGTACTACTGCTTCTACTATCAAGGGCATATGAAGCTGCACAAAATGGATCCTGGTTGTACTTTGCAATTCATCACCAAACCAAAAGCTCCAAAAAGCACCTCCCTCTTATTAGAAATCAACATTAAGATCACAAGTGCTTTCTCTCTGCAGAATAAAAAGGACAAGGTTATTAAACTCTGCACTTGAAATGAAAAATCATCACTTTGAAAAATTACCATCAATAGTTCAGAGAAGGAATTGATTGTCGAGTATGATTCAGTCATCCCTTTGTTGGGCCATGAAGTACTAGGAGGAGGAGGCATATCCTGTACTGTTATAGTTTCTTGTGTGAATTTTGTAGTTTCTTGTGCCTATCAATAAATGAGAATAAAAATTACACACAACTGAATATTTTGACAACTAAACACAAATTATGTTTTTTTGGTGCTGATACATACCGCTGAACCCATATCCTTCTTCGTGTTGCCTTTCTTCACAAATTTGCGCTTCTTATCAAGCCAAGTTCTTTTGCGTTTTGAGGTTTTTGTTTGCACATCCTTTTTCTTCAGACGTACCGTACTCACCAAATCACTTGAGGGAGTAATATTCGGGGGGAACCGTGGACTTGCCTCCACATTATTAGTGGAACTATTAATTTCTTCTTCAACTTGCTTGCTAAGAATGTCAAGTGCATTGTTTACTAACAAGATGCACCCTGGATGGCTGGCTGCTCTATGTGCTATATTCTGAAATTTGCGAGACATATCTTTGTAATGCATCAGTTCGTCTAATCTTGGATTCTCTATTATGTCTCGGCCTTTGATGTCTTGTATTGTGCCGCTACGTGCTTCACGTGTCCATCGCTTCAACATATATTGTGTGGGCGATAATTTGATATTCATCAAATCAAGAACTTTTAGAGCATGTGCACACAATATTCCAAATCTACTAAATTGTCCACAACTGCATGTACTAGTTTGTTGTACAGGGATCACCAATAACTTTATACTCCTTCTCCAATGTGCAAGTTCCATCAAAACTCCCAATTGACACAAGATATTCATGGTTACCTTCTAATGCCATGGTGCGTGCTGCCATGGACCTTTCATATTCACCTTGAAAAGCTTCGAATATTACTGGTGTGTACAGCTTGCTAACTTGGATTAGCATAGGTGTCCTCATTTTGATTCTAGGTAATTTTTTCCTTGATTGAAATTCAGAATGCAGCTCATTATTTCTTTTTATCTTCTACCAACCTTTCAAAATGCTTAAGAAACCGAATTATATCAAAATCGATTTGAAATGTCTCTTTTAGGTCGCTATTTAGACTCTCACTCAATTGTGTGCTTCTCATACCTAATGTGTAGACATCCGTCATGAAACATTCAGCCCATTTTTCTTTCAACTTATATATACTATCCAACCAAGATTGCTTGCTCGTTTTTGTCCTCATCATATTAAATTCATGATCAAATGTTTCCTCATCTTCATACTCATACATACATGCACTAAAATCTGTGAGAATACTAGGCTCCTTGCTGCCTTCATCTACATTTTTGGTCAAGATCTTGTTTTTTTTTTTGCTGCCCTCAACTATATTTTTAGGAGAACCACTTGACTCTTCATTGTCGTTCAAATGAGATGTTTGACAAAGATTCTCGCATAATGTGGAATGTACACAAACCATGCCATGCTTCCGAAAACACCTCCTTAACTGCTTTTCCCATTGCATAATCTTGATCAGTATAGATTGTTTTTGGTTGCTTTCCATTATGTGCTTTCAAGAAGGTCAAAAATAACCACTTGAATGACTCAAATGTCTCATCATACATTAGAGTAGCACCAAAAACCCTTTGTTTCCCTAAAATGATTGAACCCAACAAATACACCGAAAGGCCTACTCTCCCCGTTTGTTCCAAAAGTAGTGTCAAAACTAACAACATCACCAAAATATGCATAATCGGTGAGCATTTTAGCATCAGCCCGTAAAAATATTTGCTATTTGTTCTTCTCGGTCCATTTGCAATGCATATTGGAATGACGGGTTCTCGACAATTTTCTCCCGAAAATACATAAGCATGCTTCCTGCTTGACCATATGCCATCTCCGTTGTCGCTTGCCTCGTAAATAGTTCTTGTGATCTCGTAGTGTGTAATCGAGATTTAGTGAGCCACCCACTTAGATAGTAGCCAACTCATGTGCCAATTTGGGTCGAATTCCCGCATCATCGGGTTTGTCTCAATCTCAAACCCTTGTAAATCTGAAATTTTTTCTTTGAGACACCATCAAGTGTGAGGTTTGTGGCAACGAAGGATGTGATTGTGTTCCAAAAATCAAATCGGTCACTTTATAATTCCCCTTCTCTCGGTCCAGTACAAGACCCATGCGAACTTGACAATCAGTTCGAGTTTCAGCTCTTGGACACTTGATTATACGCACTCTTTTATCTTCCACTCTATGACCCTCATTTGCACAAACATATCTGCAGGATCTAACCTTTCCATCCGATTTTCTTGTGTTTGTGTATCGTTTTCTAACCTCAAAGCCCTTTTGACCTCCATAACTAACCCAAAACATCCATGCCTCATTTAGATTACTGAATTCCATGCCAACTTGAGGTAATAAGCCATGAATGAAACACTCTCTACAAATAGAAATATTAATGAAAAGATGTTATGTCTACTGCCAAGTAAAAATTTGAACAACTATGGGATCAAATGGACAAAAAAGAATAGTCATGGTGTAACACACACCTTTTCTCTTCCATCTTTAATATTCGATTTAGTTTTGATGCAGATTTTCCATCTCAATCAAGCGATTTTTCCATTGAATCAAACCTAAACAATTGAATGAGTCACTAGAGAGGACAAAAGGAACCAAATCAGATTAAGCCGAGCCCGAGCACTGGTACGTGAGCACGCACGTGAGGATGCGGTCGAGAGGATGGCCGGCGGTGAGCACACACACGTGAGAATGCGGTCGAGACGATGGAGCACTTGGACGACGAGGCGATCGCTGTCTTGCGCCTTCCCTCGCGGCTGGCGCCAAAAGCACGACCAGGGACGCGCCAAAATTACCAGGACCCGCGCCAAATAAACGAGAGGTGAAAAAATCGAGAGCAAAAACAGGCGTCATGGGCGACCAAATAGCCGCAACGATATTCATCTCTTGCGGCCGTCGGATGGGAGCGGATGGACCGATTTCCTTGACTTCAGCGGGGCGTCGTTTCCATGAAGTCACCCGATCCAAATCCCGACAGTTGCGGGGAGGTGCGGAGGAAATGTCCCACCGTTGCTAGGCTAGTATAGGTCTAAAATTGCAAGCTTTTTGCGGACATGGCTCCGCACCTAGGATTGTAAGTTTAGCGAGACGGAGGGAGTATTTTTCAAGACAAATCTATTCGAGATAATTTTCACATTTGCAAACTCAACAATTTAAAAGTTGTTAATGAATTATATTCCCATTGTTTTATGCAAACTTTGTCCAAAACAACCTCCTTTATGAATATTGAGGGAGTTTAACCATGAAATCAACATAAATACATTATATCTCCTGATAATCTAGTTTCATTTGTACGACCAAAAGATACTTAAAAGCATTTTGCCAAACATAGTAGTCCCTAACTTCAAAACCCATGGACAAGACACGATGAGTCAGTAGCTAGCTGGCACTAAATAAACACTTGAGGAGATATACAACCCCCACAGGCAGTTTGTTGTCTTTCAAGTTTCCTTCTTCTCACATACACTAGTCTAAGCTGACATCTTATATAGTCTATTTAACTATCTATAATTTGTTTAATACTTCCATGTATCCTTTCTATATATCACGGTGTTGCTTGTTAATACAAAACAGATCAAGCATAAATAAGATGAATAAGATTGTCATATTTATAGAAAACCACCGTCGATTCCAGCTAGATTGGACCGGAACCGACACGTGAATTGGAGAAGATTGGGGAAGAGAGGAGGAGGGATGGAGGCGGGCGATGGTGGTGGCGGGCGGCGTGGCCGCCCGGGCGGTGGTGGCGTCTGTGCGAGGCCCGAGGGCGGCGGGGCGGCGGGGCGGGCGGCGGCGGCGGGAGGAGGGGGGCGCGCGCGTGGGAGGAGAGGGAGGCGGGAAGATTGGGATAAAATTCTTTATTTGCTTGTTACCCCGAAAGATTCTGCACCCTTACTTATATAGCCCGGCTATTGGGACTTGTATCTCAAGCAATCTCTCTAAAGGTTTCCTTATAGATTGAAATACCTTTTACAAGCATGTCCTATTTATTTATTTCCTAATAAGGGTCTCCCTTATAGATGAGATAGCCCCTTGCACACCAAAAACACCTAAAAATAATCCTAGATATTTTCCTCCTTTATCTCGAATTAATTGCCGAAGAATCCGCGGAAGGGGGGGGGACGGGCGGCGGGCGCGCGTGCGAGCCCGGGGGGGCGCGGCCCTTGGGCCAGTCCGGTCCTGTCCCTCCCGGGCCCTATTTCTGGGTCGTGACATCTCCCCCCTCCCCTTCTCCGACCGGCGCGTCCTCGCTGGATGAAAGTCCATTAATTCGGTGACACTGGATGGAGATCGGCCGCCCTCGGAATGATGAGCTCAACTTTGTAGCATGAGTCGCCCCCGGATCGGGTTCCCGAGGATTATGTTCTCCCCTGGTTCGCTTGGGATCAAATTCCGTGAGATAGTGAAGGTTGCCGATGTAGCCATGGTAGATGTAGCGGTGAACCGCACGTCCCTCGTCAGGAAGCTATCTCGCCGCCGTGCCGCCGCAGGGAGCTCCCTTGAAATGCCGGCATCCGTGTCCGATGCACCATGTCGCGGGGAGGGCTCTCGAGAACAAGAAATGGTCATTGGGTGGAGCGTTGACGAAGAGCGGCAGGAGGCGCCGATAGTGAATTCTCGGCGAGTAGGAGGAGTGGCGGCCGGGTTCAACATCGCATCGCACATGAAGGAACCGACGTCGAATAGAGAGGGCGAAAAGCCGGTGGACACCCTCTCTCGCATCGTAGCCGATGTGGACGTTGTCGATCGTGAGGAAGAGGCGATCCATGCCGCCGAGGAAGACGACCACTGGCCGGGCCGACATTGTGGCGCCAGGCCACATACCGCCCTAACAGGATGGCGGTTGGTGCAGCCGAGGTTGGCTCGTCGTGTAGGCGCCCAAGGCGAGGAAGTTCGTCCTTCAACTCCGCCCCAGTGCAAGGCCTCCAAAGAGGTCGGGAAGGGAGTGGAGAGGAAGCCCGGAGGTAGAATCGGCCGTCGAAGAGGAGGAGGCCATCCTCAGCGACCATCTTTGGAGCGGCGTCGCCTCGTGGTGACGTCGAGGGCGATGCGGCGTAGGTGCCGATCCTCCGGTGCCTGATGTAGCCGGGACGAAGACTCCGTGAACGTGTCGTGAGGTCCAAGGCGCCGTGATGCCTCGAACGTTTCCCCTGCCGAGTCGTGGGCGTCCGGATGCGGCGAAAGATGCGACGACCCGGAGCGGCCAGACACCGGGCGCCCACGCCGAGGGGGTGGAGCCGAAGTGAACGCGTTTCGGGCGACCCTCACGGTAGTACTGCGGCTTCGTGGGTCGCGAAGTCCCACGTCACACGCCCCAGCTTGCCGCCAAGGCATGCCAAGGATGACGCCGACGCCCTCGCCTGTGGCATGACGTGGCGTCGATGTCGAAGGGTGCCGGGCGCCGGGCGTAGTGGCATGTCGGCGGTGGCGCGCTGCATGTAGACGCGTGGCGCCGGCAAGCCGGTGATGACGCGACACGCACCGGCCGAGTCCGAGGCTCGCCGTTGTCACCACGCTGGGGTCGATGTAGTTGTGCGTTGCTCCCGAGTCAACGATGATGTTGACGCCCGTGCCCGAGATCATACCGACGAGGTAGAGAGAATGAGCACCACGCATCGGGGAGTCGGGGTCCCCGGTGAGGACCTTTCGGATCACCAAGGCTCCTCTTTGACATCCGCTAGTGGAGCGCTTGTCGTGGTCGCCGGTGTAGTCGTTGAAGATTGTGATGTCGAAGAGATGCTTGCACTTGTGACCCCGAGAGAACGGCTCGTCGCAGCTTGAAGCAGAGTCCAAATTTTGCGCCGTTCCGTCATCTCCTCCGGTGTCACCGCTTGAACGGCCGAGTCTTTGCCGGCGACGAGGGGGCGCCTCGGGGCGGCGGCCGCAGGGCCCGGGTGCGGCCCCGCCCTTTGCCTCAGGCTGCCTTGCCGGTGTTGTAGAGGATGGCGAGGCGTCGCCAGACGCTCGGGCGAGACAAGGCTGCCTCCATGTCCTGGGGTATCGTGATCTCGACATCCGCTTTTGAGCGGTTCGCCCAAGCCCGCCGTAGATGTTGACCCGCCGTTGATCGTCGAGGTTGCTGCTTTCGCGCCACGTGTGCCAAGAACTGCTCGGTGTACTCATCGACGCCGCCCGTCTTCCTCGATGATGCCAGCCACCCAAATGGATTGCGCCGCTTCACCGGGCCAAAGTGCTCGTTGACATATTGAGCAAAGCTTGCCCAATCGCCACCGGGTTTCTCCGGGGAGCCTCATGTACCATTGCTGTGCTCCTCCCGTGAGATGATAGGAAGCATACCGGACTTGCTCAGAGCCGGCGTACCTTGTCCCTCAAGAATTGTTCACAAATGGTTGATCCATGGGAGGGGATCCTCCCTTGCCATCGTAGGTCGGAAGGACGGCAGCGCGTGCACGGGGAGCCGGAGCCGAAAGGTGTCGGCCGGAGGTGGAGGGGGTCGGCGCATGCGCCCGATGGCGGCGCCTGGCGCCGGCCTTCGGCCTCAAGTAGCCCTTCATCGGGTTCTCCCGGATCACCGGCCGTGGACTGATTGTCCTCGTGTTACGCTTGCCATCGCCCGCTTCTTGATGAAGTCACGGCCGCCGTCTCGAACATTGAACTCATCTCGATCTCGGCGTCATGGAGTTGTTGACGGTGTTTGAGCATAGTTGGATCCTCGCCTCGAGAGGATAGCGAGCTTATCGTCGAGCTTGTCCATCCCGGGTGTTGATCTTGGCGAACTCATCCCCCAAGTTCTTGATCGCTTTCTGGCTTCGGCGTCCATGGTGGTGGGTGGATCGTAGTGGTCTCCTGGATACCACCGCCGATTCCACTAGATTGGGCCGAACTAACACGTGAATTGGAGAAGATTGGGGAAGAGAGGAGGAGGATGGAGGCGGCGGCGATGGTGGCGAGGGCGGCGTGGCCGCCGGGCGGTGGTGGCGCGGCGGCGCGCGGCCCGAGGGCGGCGTGGCGGCGGCAAGGCGGCGAGGAGGGGCGCGCGAGGGAGGAGAGGAGGCAGGAAGATTGGGATAAAATTCTTTATTTGCTTGTTGCCCCGAAAGATTACACCCCCTTACTTATATAGCCCTACTTATTGGGACTTGTATCTCAAGCAATCTCTAAAGGTTTCCTAATAGATTGGAATACCTTTTACAAGCATGTCTTATTTATTTATTTCCTAATAAGGGTCTCCCTTATAGATGAGATAGCCCCTTGCACACCAAAACACCTAAAGATAATCCTAGATATTTTTCTCCTTTATCTCCGAATTAATTGCCGAAGAATCCGCGGAAGGGAGGGATCCGGCGGTAGAGCCCTGGGGGGGGCGGCGCCGGGCGCCTTGGGCCACGGGCCCCTCCTCCTGGGCCCTATTTCTGGTTGTGACAACTACCAATACAAATGATATAATAGTTGTCTTTAAAAAATCAAATGAAACAAAGTAAGATTAGTATTTTTATTAGCTTTGTTTGTTTCCATAGCACTACCATATGTGCACTAAATCATAATAGGATTACATTAGCTTACTCTAAAATTTTCATAACTTTTTTGGAGCTCATATGCAACCTACAAAAGTGTTAAACACATAAACATGTTAAACTCCCTAGCGGAAGCGTGTGGTGGTGAAATCTTTTTTTATAAATTTTGCACGATTTATTGAGCACAACAAATTTCTACAAAAGTGCATCAAAGGTTCCAAGAAAAAAAAAAATGCAACAACCATTCAAGGCGTAATATGTGTTCTATCACTTCTAGGTTATAGTTTTGGTCAAAAGGAACCTAACAAAATCTGAATCATAATTGTTGAATTTGATTTCAAATTTATATGGATTTTATAATTTTTAGCTAATTTGTGCATTCTTTGGGAAAAAAGAAATATCTAATAAACCATTTTGCATGAGGAACCTTGAACTTCGTGTAAATCCTTAGATCAGCTTTCATTATTTATTCATTTTTATCCGAACCTCCTACTTTTTATTTTTGCTACTAGACAATAAATATTTCCCATGTATTTCAGCAGGGAATATTAATGCCATGATAATTAATATAAGTGTGTGTGCGTGTATTGCACAATGCTAGTTAGCCAAGAAAAATGATACTTGAAGCGTGATATTTGGTGGAGTCTTTATAATGCACTACACTTTTAATATATGACACTATGACGAATAAATTGAACTAACAATTTGATTTCTATTTCAAAACACTCCATATAAATGCACTATACTTTGAGTAAATTGATGGACTAATACACTCAATCACTTATTGTTAATATCAGACACGGGTGTTATCTTTTTTTCATGATAAAAAAAATTGATCAACTTAGACAACAACATGTTAGCACATTATAGCAAAATGGCTTCATCGCAATGCACGACCCTTTTTTTCTCGGAAAACTTTGCTTCCATAACATCCAACTCCAGGTTTGTCCTTGGAGACTAGTTCAAGTACAAAAGACGGTGCTTGGCTCATGGACATATGAGAGCCAGAGGTAATCACACACGCACCATAAGTAGCCATACAAGTGGCTACATATAGTAACTAAAGTGAAATTCTCAGATCTATATAAACAATGCACCAAATGGGGTTTCTATCCAACTCTGTCAATTGAAGTGCTCGGCCCATCGCGTATGCATCAGTTTCCAAAATTACCTTGTTCCATACCCAATTGTGCAGCACGCTACAAAGAATAAAATGCAGCTAATGGTTGTAGGGAACAAGTAACACACGGGGAACAAAATTTCCGACGTACACCCTCCTTCAAGATATTCTCCCATACTATTTCGAAACCCCAGCCTCTCCTTTCTTCAAATCAGCATCAATATTAATTTTGTACACAAAAAAAAAAGGCGGCTAAGGTTGTGTGGCCTTTGCCCTTTGGTATATGTAGCCGTGGGTAACTAAGGACAAAGTGTGATTTAGCTAGCTCAGATAGGAGTAAGCATGAATGCACTGCACTAAAGCAAAAGTAGTAGTAGCGGCAAAATCCGGTCTCAGCCGATCGATGATGATATAATAACTTATCCACTTATATATAGTAATAGTATATGAATGATTGATGATGACTACTTAAATACTAGTCCTCATTTCAGTGATCTATGAGCTGACCTGTCTGGGCAAGTTTGGTGTCGTGAAATGTCCTCAATAAGCTTTTATTTTGATTTCGCACTCAAATCCCAATTAAGCAAGAGTACAATTCGATTATTAGCAGCCTCTCGTAGTCTAGGAAAAACTATATAATACTTGTCACTTTTACAAAAGTTGGAGAGACATTGCCCACATATAGTACGTTTACTACAGGACAATCCATGATATGTTAAAGAGAGAAAAATTTACCAGTCGATCTGCTGATATGTGGGAGCTGAGTACAAACAAAAATGACACTATAGTGGTCATGTGGTACGGTTTCCTCAATGACCTAGGTACTTGCGTCGATCTCGGCAGATCCGATGACTGATGCTATTAGTGTGACAAGAAAAATACATCGACGTGTCCGTCGCCTCTTCAACACCAGCTGCACGGTCACAGGTGACAGGACAGATTGCCCAGGCCGTGCTTGCAAGTCGTCTTGTTCCAATTCTCTTGGTGTCTGATCCCTCTCCGGGCGCGCGTCGGGTTAATTTGCAACAAGTGCCCGGCCGTTTTGGCGCGGACGGATCGGAGCATGTTCCGTCGCGTCGCCTCGTCGTCGCCGTCGTCGACCTTCAGGGATCAGACGGGGGGAGGTCAGGCGGCGGTTTTCGTGGCGGCCCGCAAGAAAGAACGACCAAAGACGCGCCGCGCGCGAAAGCAACGACATTCTCGTTATCGCCCAAAGGACGGAGAAAAGATAAGAGAGCCGCGCACCAAACCAACTTCCAACCTGCCCAAAACAGCTGCACGCTATTATAGATTTATTATATATACTATATAGCTATAGTACTAGATACTTAGATATACTACTATACTGAATCAAATCGATCGGCTGCTAATCCGCTTTGGATTATATATATATGGTATCGGCGGCTATTAGTTTTTGCCACGATGGGTTGAAGATTGGATAAAGAAATAAACAAAAAAACATTAGGAATAATAGCTTCAGCTAGACTAATTAATATGAAACCATCATGGCGCAGAAAGGTGAGATCGATCCTATTCACATGCAAGCAAGCATGTACATTGGGTCCCACCTACAGAATAATCAGCTGGTGCAAAAGGCCAAATTGGCAAAGACTACTAGCCACACTTCTGCTGTGTGCAAATGTGAGATGACATCATGGCATCATCAGCTCATCACGGCTGTTCAGCTGTTGACCTCTTGCTTAGCCCAAGAGCCGCCGGGGTTCAGCTTCAGCTCCAAATTAAAGGTCAAAACTTTCCTCAGACACCCCAAGCCCAAGGGTTCACCTACTGTGATTGCCAGTCCACAATGCATTGAGGAGCCCTAGAGAGCTTCATTGGCTCCCCAAGAAATTTGGGGACACAGTTTCGGAATATGCTCGCACCAAACTTTTTTTTGTCAGCGGTTTTTCATGTTAGTCCTCTAGGATGTGAGTAATTGAATGCAGAGAGGTGTGGACCTGTTTGTAATTGTAACAAGTGAACCGTAGATTGACCTGAAACGGACGGATTTTTTGTTATAAATTTTTTTAAAAAGCAAGTACGGAATGCGTTTTATATTGTAGGTGTTTGCATTTTTTTTTAGTTGTGGCTGCTCCTGAGATTTGTATGCTAAAATAATGCTGCTCTCGCTAGCTAAAGATACGAAGAAGCTTCCGCAGTGCACTACAGGAATTTTTGTATGTTTTGCACTTTATTAATTTTCTCCCGGGGAATAGAAGCCAAATAATTGCTGCATTGACCAATGAAAAATCGAGTGAAACATGTGACAAAAAGGATGAAACTGCTAATGCTCGTACAGGAAACCTATACAACAAATTCCCACGATTGAAAAAGTAAATGCATTTTTAGAGATGATATATGTGATTTTTGATGTATTTATATTCTTATTACTTTTCATGTAAATCTATCTAACACTGGCCTTCACTAATTTTACACAAATACACAAAAAATAACTCACACCAACTATAAGTAGGAATAAAGAGAAAAGGTTGAAAGTGATGTATATACTTAATTGAGATGATACTCCATCCAATGAGAAAAGAGATGCCATGCGGTGTTAATTGCAACCCAAGCCACCAACTTTGGCTATGAATACCTTTTCTCCACTGACAATTAAAAAGCAAAGTAAAATTTGTGCATACACTTTTGCATGACGTGACATGATATAGGATTACTTAGGAGGGTACAATATTCTCTTTGTTGGACATATGCGGATTTTACATGACTACATCTCAACATTCAAACAAAAAAGGAGCCACAAATATCTCAAGTAATTGAAATTTTATTTTAAGTAAATATACTCTCTGTATTCCAAATTATAAGTTGTTTTAGCTTTTCTATTAGAATAGAATTTCTTATGCAGCTATTCATATATTATATGCATAGTTACATACATAGCAAAATGAAGGTATCGGAATAGTCAAATTATCTTACTTCACTAATTTTACACAAAATGGGTAATTAAATGTATCTAACACAAGTATATAAAAGGTGATGGCCTTACTTCACCAATTTTACACAAAAATGCAAAAAATATCTCACACCAACTATAAGTAGGAAGAAAAGTGAAAAAAGGGTTGAAATAGATGTATGATGTATACTAACTGATATGATACTCCATCCAATGAGAAAAAAAGATGCCATGCGGTGTTAATTGCAACCCATTGCAACCCAAAGCACCAATTTTGGCTATGAGTACCTTTTCCTCAATGACAATAGAAAAAACAAATTAAAATTTGTGCATACACTTTTGCATGACGTGGACGTGATATAGGACTTAGGAGAGGGTACGACATTATCTTGTTGGACATGCAAATTTTACATGAATACCTCTCAACATTCAAACGAAAAAAAAGAGACACAAATATCTTAAGTAATTGAAAAACTACAACCCTGTTTATTTCAAGTAACTATACTCCATGTTCCAAATTATAAGGTGTTTTGGCTTTTTAGTACAATAATTTTTTCTATGTATCTATAAATATATTATATCTATATATATAGTAAAATGGATGTATAAAAAATCGAGATTAACCTATAAATTAGAACAAAGAGCATGCAAATCTAATGAGATATGAAGTGTAAGTACTTTTTATACAAATAATATTCCTCTGATAACTTAAGATATAAGCTAACTTTATTAAATCAAGGGTCTATAAATTTTGTAAACACAGATTCACATGAGGTGCATGCCTCACCAGCCACTGTTTCTTGAAACCCCAAACAAAACCCAAAACAATGGTCTGGAGACTGGTCTCCCTAGAAAGAACATTTCCAAAAAGCCCTCACACTTCTCCAGCCAGCACAAGTGCCCAACCTAACCCCTTGATCAAAGGGTCAAAAGGACGAAAGAAAAAAAAAAAAAAACACGCAGCGCACCTACCAGCCGCCACCTTCCCCTTTATACTCGCCGGAGGCGATCCTCCTCCCTTCTCTTCCTTGTGATCTCCGAATTCCCATCTCAGATTCCAAGGGCCGCGCCGAGCAATCCCCGGCTCTCCCCGCACACCATATATCCGAGGCTCCGCCCCGCGTCTCGAATCCTTCGCGATAGGCATCGGCCCCGCCGTCACCAGCTCTTGTCTGCTGGCCGTGATTTGAGCCGGGCGGACGAGGTGTCTCAGTTCTTGATCCTGGGAGGCGTTCCTGGTTGATTTGGTGGGAACAAAGGTGAGATCCGTTCTTTTGATCCCGCAAAGTTTTCTCCTTTCGTTTTTGCGAATATAATTTGGTAGTATTATTAGGCCGGTGAATGATCGATCTTTGGGTACTCGGGGAGGGAGTGCCGTCGGTCGCTGTTGGAATCGCTGCCGCTGTCTTGCCGTCCTCCCCACCCACGTTCTTGTGCCGGTGACCACCACCTGCCGGCACCGGTCCGTCGTCGCCTGTAAGGCCACGACACCCAACTGCACGAGTGCGCCACATCACCACACAAGTTCCTGCCCCTTTTGTCCGTTGTTTTTTTAATTACTGCGATCCAAAACCAATCTTTTTGTTTTCCTTCCTTGCGCGTGTGGGTATTAACTGAAAAAGGTGGGTGATTTGCATGTGAAATTTGCTTGAATAGATCACGGGACTTGGGGGCCCTTGCACGGAGAAAGGTAAGGTGGGCATCCTTACGTGTAGATTGCTACTCGAAAACGATGTGCTGGATGCAATTTGTCCTCATCTAGAGTTTTAGAGTTTTATTAGCCTTTAGTGTTGGGGCAATTCATCGTCCAGGTTTTGGAAGGTGCTTGCTTTGCCGTGTCAAATTCTGTAGTTTTGTCTTGGTGAGAAGCTTATGACTCGTGGAGTTCAGGAAGATTTATTGCTTTGGATCATATGGTTAATTCATTCACGCTGATATTTCTGAAGTAGTCTTCAGAAGAAATTTTTGCCATCGCTTTCTGTGTACTAAAGCGCTGTGCACTCTTTTGCAACTCAAAGCAATGTTTTATTCAGAGGAACAACAAAATTTTGTTTACCCAACTCTTTACGGAAAAGTCCAAGCTTTTGTGTCACTTTCTATATGTACTTCATATACTGCCATCTAAAAAACTCTTTGTTGATCTGCAGAAACCATGATACCTTCCGTGAGGCTCTCTCCTGGCCCTGCAGCCTTCTCAGGCTCCAGCCTACGCTCAAGATTACCGTCAATTCCATCCATATCTAGTCTTAAACCCTCCAAATATGCGGTCTCCTCGCTGAAACCACTCTACCTTGCACCAATAGATGGTCCGCGCACTGCCGAGCTCAAGTCTCGGCGACAGCCACTCGAGTTCCGTTGCGCTGCTTCTGCTGCCGATGACAAGGAGTCAAAGACTAAGTCGGTGCCAGTTCAGTCGGAAGGCGCGCAGAAGTTAAAGATCTCCATCTATTTCGCGACCTGGTGGGCGCTTAATGTGATATTTAACATCTACAACAAGAAGGTCCTCAATGCTTTCCCTTACCCCTGGCTCACCTCCACACTCTCCCTCGCCTGCGGCTCTGCGATGATGCTTTTCTCATGGGCCACCCGTCTTGTTGAGGCCCCCAAGACCGACCTAGACTTCTGGAAAGTCCTTTTCCCGGTGAGTTGGTTATTTCGTGCCAGCAATTCTTCTTTTATTCTATTTATCTGCCTGGGAAAGTGTAACTGAATTTGGTGATTAACCTATGAAGGTTGCTGTGGCACATACAATTGGCCATGTTGCTGCGACAGTAAGCATGTCTAAGGTGGCAGTGTCATTCACACACATAATTAAAAGCGCAGAACCTGCATTCAGTGTTTTGGTGTCAAAGTTCATCCTTGGGGAGACGTTTCCAATTCCAGTCTATCTTTCTCTTCTTCCAATCATTGGTGGTTGTGGTCTAGCTGCTGTCACAGAGCTGAACTTTAATATGGTTGGTAAGTATAAATTGCTTTTTGACATCCTGTTCTAACTCTTGCTTACAAATTAATGAGATTTTTCTTTGGATTATTAGTGTAAAAGTTATGTTTTAGAAGCAGATATAACTAGAGCTTAATAGATTGTCAATTCCAATTACCTTTGAAGAAAATTGTTTCCTGAGATTATTCTTTTACCATATAACCTGAATTCTTGATCTGTTATCTCATGAACGTATGCAGACTTGATTTTTTTTTGAATAATAACTGTTTAAAAAGTTTAAGAAACCATTTGGAGTTATTTTCTTCTCTAGCAGATGAAGAATGCTATCCCTTTCCCTCTTTTTCTTCATGAATTTGCATGCCTAGATTAGATTTAAGGTTAAGATAGAGACAAAATAGGAATCATAGACATGTTTGCAATTGTTTTCAAAGGTCTCCTATGTGTTACATGAAGCAACTGTTCTCCCTTTTCTCAATGTTAATGTTTACCATTTGTCCTCCCACCAGGATTTATGGGTGCCATGATATCCAACCTTGCATTTGTTTTCCGCAACATCTTCTCAAAGAGGGGCATGAAGGGGAAGTCCGTCAGTGGCATGAATTACTATGCTTGCCTGTCAATAATGTCACTGGTCATACTGACTCCATTTGCTATAGCTATGGAAGGCCCTCAAATGTGGGCTGCTGGTTGGCAAAAGGCTCTTGCAGAAGTTGGACCGAATGTTATCTGGTAAACAATAATTTAACATTTACAATTTTCCTTACATAGTTGTCAAGCGTGGTCCCCACCCACATTACATGAGATGGCTGAAACACCTGTCATGTTTTTTGCTATTCTAAGAGACCTACTTGCGTTACTTTTTCTTTTCTGTTGGGCATTTTCATGTTAGACTGGTGCTGCCCGTATCATTTATCAAGGACTGATATATTATGTTGGATTAATGTCAGGATTTATAGTGATATTATATCATGATTGTATGTATATTGATATTTTCCCCCTAATATGTTACCTTTGAATTTATAGGTGGATTGCTGCACAAAGCGTGTTCTACCACTTATATAACCAGGTGTCCTACATGTCTCTCGATCAGATTTCCCCATTGACATTTAGCATTGGCAATACAATGAAGCGTATATCAGTGATTGTTTCATCGATCATTATCTTCCACACACCTGTCCGCCCTGTGAACGCACTGGGAGCTGCCATTGCGATCCTTGGCACATTCCTGTACTCTCAGGTAACTTGGCTGCTTCAATTTTTCCAAGTGGTTGTGGTTTTCCTCTGTATACCGAAGTGATCACTTTCTTCTGAATTAGGTTAGGAAAATGGGATTTATATTTAGTGTTTAATTTTGACTACTCAATCTGTGTTGACAGATGTGTGGTCCATGACAAATTAGTGCAACAATTGGCATAGCTTACTTTCTCATCTCAATAATCAACATACTTAGTTCTAACCTATGTTTCAATCTCGAAAGTATGATTCAAACAGGTAGGATGGATTGCGTTGAGTAGCAACATTATACTAACACAACTATAGTTAAACTGGGAAGATAAGTCATTTCTCCACATTGAAACACATTACTGACAACTTTGAAGAGAAAATCAGTGTTAATCTTGTGCTGCATGGATTTTTGATGCATCCAGTGATGTGTGCTAAACTCTGCTAATTTTGACATTCTGATGCAGGCAAAGGCTTGAGGCTAAAACTTCAGCAAAGATCAGTGGGCCATGGATGACAATAGTCTATGCAGAATCAGTAGCAAGCACTGAATCCAATTTTGCTTGTTCATTCAAGTGACATGTAGATATAGGGTTAGGTTTCCATGTGAGAGGTAATAATGGATCAATGGCTCTGCTGTTTCGTTCTTGTTTGTTGACTAGACTGAAATCCATAGGCCATAAACTGCGGTTGAGTGTACCTGAATAATACTGTAACGGAATTCGCCGATACTGTTTCTTTCTTTCTGGGTATATATAGTCCAACCAAAATCCCAGTTTCATTAGTTTGTACTATCAAAAGTTATGAGCGCTTGATCCCCTACCTTTCTGGCATTTGAGCATCATCTGAAGTGTATTGCAGGGCTTGTGCAACAAAGTAGATATGGTGTTTTGTTTGGGAAAACATTCAGTACAAACTTTCTACTTGTTTAATTGTGAAAACACTTTAAAAAACACAATACACGGAATAGAGAGAGGATTTGCACTGAATTGCCGTTTAGTTTTGCTGCGATTGTGACTTTGTTGAATCTTTACAAGAAAGATAACTGAAACATAAATAATAGATGCGTGGAAGGTTTGCAACCTTGGGAGTGTACCCTTCTATTTTCTTGGGGAATTCATCCCTGTGCTGTTCCTTTCAACAGCTCAAGTTGGGCGGTGGGCCTCTGTGGCTGCAGCTGCAGCAGCGATGCCGCAACGGATCGGGCTGTGACCGTGAGGTTCATGCTTCCTCTGTGTTTGTATGGCTGACCATACAAGCCGACAAGGAGTACTTTCTGTAGAGACCACACACAGCTTCAGCTCGTTGCGTGAACTTTTTGAGACACCTGGGGACAATCTGTCCACTCGTCTGATACAATATTTTCCCAGCTTAAGCAAAGGTACCTGAGAGTGTATTGCTCCGTCAAGTTGTGGTTAAACTACTTTACATTTGCTAGTTGGAGTATACAAAACGATGCCAACAATGAAGATTCCAAATAAATACTGTACGTCTTATGATTAATTTAATAATAATACTCATATGATATATAGAATATTTTTTTAAAAAAGATTGGTCCAACAAACATTTTTTGGCTTAGCATGTGCATAGTGCACTCTTCTTTTTAACAAAGGGAACTGAGCATACCCTTTTTGAGAAAAAGCAGAAAGAACATATTCTTTTCAAGTCATGTTTTGCTCATTATTAGTATATGATATTCTTTTTTTTTTTTTGGCAAGAAAGCCTTCACAAATATATTTGAGATTTGATTTTTCTTTATACTTTAAATAAAAAATATTAGTAAACATCAAAATCATTGGTCCAGTCAATGCGGATGCTATACAATTAGAAGCCAATTCAGACGTTATAAACTACTCCCTCTATTCCTAACTACTCCCTCTATTTCAAATTGTAAGTTATTTTAAAAACTTTGGAAAGTCAAATCATTTTAAGTTTGACAAAAATTATAGAGAGAATTACGAAGATTTGTGACATCTAATAAATGTAGTATAAAAATATAATTAACGAAGAATTCAATGATACCTAGTTGACATCTTAAATGTTATTATGTTATCATATAAATTTCGTCAAACTTAAGATACTTTGGCTCCCTAAAATTCTTGAAATGACTATGACTTACAATTTGGGATGGAGAGAGTACTTAAATGAAAAAAATCGACGCCAAAACATCTCTCTTCGATCTCTTGAAAAATTATACTTTGGTTCTGATCCAGTAGTCAAGCCTGTCCATCTTTCTGCTTTCCAATGTCCCCACGTATCTCCCGATCACACCACACAGACGTGCATAATATGATCCATGCAAAAGCCCAACCATACACACCTTCGAAGGAGAGACGGCGAGGCCCTCAGAGTCCAGCTTTCTCGAGGTCGAGGTCGAGGTCGGTCTCCGATTGATACAGCGCCCACGCGTCCCACGCGTCAGCAGCCATGTATACTCTGACCCCGCGCTGCCACCTCCAGCCGGTCCGCCGGTCGCCGCCGCCGTGCCAGGCAGCCACCACGACGACGACGACAACGACAACCACCCCCCCGCCGCGGCCACCGTCGCTGTCCGTCCAGACGTCCCGCGCTGCCGACCGGGACGACGACGAGCTACGGTCGACGTGGCCGCAGCGCGCGTGGACGCTGGCGGGCACGGCGGCGATCCTCTCGTCGCTCTCCACGTCGGCCTCCCTCGTGGCCGCGGGCTCCAGCTCCCCGGCCGAGCCGCTGGCCGCGGCGCTGGCGGCCTACTCGCTCGCGGACCTCGCCACGGGCGTGTACCACTGGTTCGTCGACAACTACGGCGACGCCACCACTCCCGTGTTCGGCGCGCAGATCGCCGCGTTCCAGGGCCACCACCGCCGCCCGTCCACCATCACGCGCCGGGAGCCCTGCAACAACCTGCACGCGCTCGCGCGCGGCGCCGCGCTCGCGCTGACACCCGTCGACGCCGCGCTCTCCACGTCCGCCGCCGCGCACGCGTTCGTCGGCGCCTTCACGGCGTGCGTCGTGCTCAGCCAGCAGTTCCACGCGTGGGCGCACGAGAAGCGACGCAGGCTGCCCCCGGCGTCGAGGCGCTCCAGGACGCCGGCGTGCTCGTGTCGCGCGCCCAGCACGCCGCGCATCATCGCCAGCCGTACAACACCAACTACTGCATCGTCAGTGGCATGTGGAACGGGGTGCTGGACAGGTACAAGGTGTTCGAGGCGCTGGAGATGGTCGTCTACTTCCGCACCGGTATCCGCCCGCGCTCGTGGGACGAAACGGACGCCTCGTGGAAGGAAGACGCCGGCGCTGAAGCAGCCGCCGCCGCCGCCACCGCCACCGCCGGTAATGATGGTTTGTTACAGACAGCGGGCATCAGCTCTGACTGACAGTATTCACTGATCCACACAAGTACATACACATTAAAAGGGTACACAAAATGTTGCTCTCAAAGGCACTTCTATTGTTTCAATCGATAAGATTGAAGGCGCAAGACAGTTTTTGCCGTTTTGTTTTGGATAGAGGAACAGTCTCTTACATAAGAGAGAGAACACGTCTCTTGACAAATTTTAGCCTTTTGGGGTCATTAATCAAAACAACACATTTTTCTTTCTTTGTTTCGTTTCTGTAAATCTTGCCTGTTGTAATATTGTAGCTATCTTATATGTTGTAATATTGTAGCTAGGTTCCCAGAGGAGAAAGATTGGTGACGTCTAAAATTTGATCATTTTCACACGCTTTTCCCTTCTGTCTCCAAGAATTTCCTCTGCCAACAGTTTTCTTGTGGTTGGAATTTAAGAGGATTTCTATTTCGTGGTGCGAATCTTTCAGTTATCATAGGGGATGCTCTAGAAATTTCAGAGCTCTTGTCGTTTCAACAGAAAGTTCAGAGTCAGCCGAAGCCACATTCAGATTAGTGGTCTGTGATGACCCACTCTGTCAGAGTGTCAGTCTTTCCTGAACCAATACCAAGTCATACCCAAACACTTCTACACTTTCTATCAGAACGAAATTATCCAATCAAATATACTGAAATAATGTTAAACAAACTTTGTCACCAACTCGAAACACAATCTGTTTGAAAGGGCATCTTGCTTCAATGCTCCCCTTCAACCAGATAGCGTAAACATCAACAACAGCAAGTGTCACACGAACAAAGCAGTAGAGGACAAAGAATGGAAGGCTGACGATACAGATCTCTGAGCAGGAACCACCATTGATCGTAGCTGCAGAAATTTCTAGGCAACAAGAACCTGCTGCTCATCAAAGCTATCAAAAATAAACGACGTTTTGGGTTTTCGTGCCATAAGTTTGAATTGCATTTAAATCTCCAAATAAATTTGTTAAAAAACTAGATCAAAAGATCTTTCCAATGATACTAATTATGAATATAAATGCATATTTTAATATATAATTGCCTGTTTCGCAGCATGCCATTTTTGGACGGAGGGAGTATGTGAATTGCATTGCTCTGCGCCCAAGCAGAATAGCATCCTTCTCTTTCACAAAGCCATCATTTTAAAGTTGCAACAAACCAACAACAACAAAATGTCGATGACCAACCCGATCATTCACTGCAGTTGATTATATAGCATGCAATTATCAGTGATCGCATTTAGTGGATGTGGAACCAATGGAAGTCATCAAATACGGCAGGGCAAATAACTCGTCTGGATACAGAACAGATGCCTGCATGCCTGCATCATTGTGGTCTGGAACTGCACTGTTCTGAAACAGAATGCTCTTGACGAACCTTCCCTCTCCATAGTATAATTTGTTCATCTTTAAATAATATGGGAACACATGGAACCAAATCCTGTAAAATTTAACAAAATGTCAAAAAATCATCAAGCTGCTACTTCTGCAATTGCTTGTCAGCAAAGGAGCAAGACAGCTCATATTAGCGTTTCTAGAATGGCTCAGCATAGGTTCAAGAAAATAGACTGAGAAATGAAGGAACTATAAGTAATATATAACTAATATAGGGAACACGAGAGTCAAAATGACAACATGAATATACACAGAAGAAAAAGAATGAGAGCATACCCTCAGCTTCACACCAATTTTCTTGCAGTCACTAGTCCCAACATGAGTGCAATCTAGCCGGACAACTTCCACAGTCTTAAACGCTTCTCTCACTTTATCAACAACATTAACATAGACACCATTCCTAGCTGCTCAACACAGAAAGACTCTTTGATCAAACAAATATCTTGACAACACAAATATGTGATGGCAAAGAGAGTCCATGTAATCCAAATGCTTATTATAACAAAATGTACCAACTTACTCAGTTTTGTAAGCGGTGGAGAATTTAATCCTCTGTTCCTCAATTCTTTTGTTTCCTCAAAAGTCAACCCTTCAGCAACATTTTGCACAAGCTTAGGATAGATAGGAGCTAATGGTTTCCACAACATCAATGGTATATCAGGCCTTCTTTTTTTGGGTCATAGTTCCGACCACGGTACAGGATGATGATGTTTATGCTGCGGTATATGACTTTGCCACCTGTTTTATCCTGCACAATGTGCACTCACATGAGGACATGACACAGAAACTGAGAGAGGAGTACAAATCCTAGTATCCTCAAGCTTGTAGTACCATATTATGACCTCAAGATGGAAGCAAATGTTGTCCATGTCGAGTGTTGGCACTCCCAGACATTTGATCCTCACAGCTTCTGCACGTTTCCAATGGTTGTGGATGTCATCAAGCATATTGTGCGTTACACCACCTTTCCCTGAGGGCATGAAACATCATTTTTATACCAGGCATGTAATTTTTTTTCTGTAGCCCCAAATGGTGCAATTTTATATTCTGAAGAACAATATTATGCAACACAACACATGTTTTCTTTCAACCTTCAATATGGAATCAGCTGTAGTTCTTTATACTATGATTTCAACACAAACTGTTTCAGAATGCCAAATATATGATCAAAAGTTCAAAAAACACCTAAATTTAGGAAATATACTACAAAATTTGATCAAAACATAGTTAAACAGTGACCAAAGACCATTTTCTCCATATGGCAACAATGAATTTCTTGACCCATGTCACACCAAAAACTGAATCCTACTTGCATCAACTTTCTAAATACCTACTAACGTGGATAGTAGACGAAAGAAATCAGGGAGCATTTGGATTGCATGAGAAATCTTTCAGAACCAATCCAAACTGGCAAGTGAAAGTGAAACACACTTTTTTTTGGCAGGGTTTCAGCTCATTTCACGAAAATGGTAGTACCAGACTGCGTAATCAAGCAACTACTCCTACTCAACAAACAAATTGGAAACATATATAAAACAAAGCATCAGACGTAGACACCATTTCGGGTACTGGCAGCATAAAAAAAAAACCTCACCCAAATTGATCTGCCGTGAGCAATCACTGTGCCGGTACTTCTCCACCAGCGCCGCCACCTCCTCCTCCGACAGCGGTTCCCCGAGAACCTCCTCCCGGCTCCTCTCGTCGCCACTGGCATCCTCGTCGACGCGTGCTGCGGCTGCGCCGTCCCATGGGCGGTCAAGGCGGCCGGGTCCGAAGGGCGAGAACCGGGTGGGCTCGCGGAACCCGATGGGCCTCCACGCCGGGTCCGTCTCCGAGTACGAGTACCGGAAATCGAAGGGAAGGTCGGAGTGCGCAGGCTCGTCAGGCCTAATCTTGCCCGCCAGATCCTTGGGCTTCGGCGGCGGCGTCGATGGCGCCCGAGTTGGGTGCCTAGGGATCCGCGTGAACGGAGGATCGTCGTCAGGGTCGGAGGATGAGGGCGCAGGAGGCGGTGAGGACGATCCTGAGCAGGGCGCCGCCATGGGAGAAGAGTTGTTTTTTTTTTCGAGGTCTGCCAGGGCCGGGGCATCCTGAAGCGGGGCGCCGCCATGGGAGAAGCTTCCGAGGAAGGAACATCCGTTGTTGGGTTGGGATGAGCGAGAGGATGAACTGGGCTTGAATATTGAGTTGGGTTTGCTGGGCCCCCAGTTCTGGCAACTCACAAGCAAGCAATAGATAATTCAATTTCCAAATTACAGTTATTTTGGCTATGTAAACTTCCAAATTATTGTATTTATTTATCAACATTTGTGTCGGTGTCCCGAGAACCAGGGGTCTCTCTGAGGGACTCGACGAGTGAAGAGAGCGTCGACGATTCGCTGCAAAGCTAGGATGGAGAAGTAGAGAGAAAGAGGGGGAGACACAAGATTTATACTGATTCAGGCTAGATCGCCCTACGTCCAGTTGCCGGTCACGGTTCCTTTGCTATTGTTGACACCAGATTTTGGTAATTAACGATTCAGCCCGAAATCGTGGTGAACGGGGTTGACGGTTCGAGACGGACATGTTTTGCCGAAAGAGAAGAGGAGGCATCGGCTAAGATGACGTCATCAAGGACCGGCTAACCCGAGAAGGGATGAATCGACTGAACAAAGTTTGACGTGTCGGTGAAGCCAAGAATGAAGATATTGTGCGAGTCAATCGGCCACGTGTTGGTGTTTCTTAGTGAAAGCAGCAAAGTTCGCAAGCGCATGGGAAATACCGTTGTAGCACTTCAACCGGTGATATTCAGGGTATCGTATATTTTCATAGGGATGGCTGTGTAGAGGGTTTTCTGAACAGAGTCTACCCTAGGCAAGGTTAATTTCTAAGAGTAGTGAGGTATCTTTATGGGCATAGGCTCTTAAGCAGGGATCACTTTGGCTGTTATCTCCTTACTTCTGGCACTGGCCAACACACAAAACTAGACAGCTTTCGGCAATTAGCACTACAACACACCCGAACGTGGGGGGATTACAAAGGATGGACAAGGTTGTCACTACCCTACCATCTACCCCCTCAACCGTGGGGTGCACCGCAAAAGATACATGACCACTAGTCCAAACACCACATTTGCACTGCCGATCACAACTCAGATGTTGGCCAGGTTCCCCCGCCAAGAGGTTCCTCTACCAGAACTACCATCCCGGAAGACAGACTATCGATCCTGCAAGTTTATAACAACAAAGATAATATACTTAAGAACAATAAGCTGAAAAGAACACAACCTTTCTTACCAAAGCGTAAGTAGATTGTAGAGGTACAACCGAAGCGGGTACCGACAAGTCCGACACTCCGGCTTCCTAGGAATCACGGAACACCGTGGGGCGTTCCGACAACTCCGGGTAGAAGGAACCAAGCCTCCTTCTAGCCTTCCCTCTCCCACTTTCTAGAATTAAAAGAAGAAGAAGTAGAAAAAGAAGACTCTCTAATCTCTTTCTCACTTGTGCTTGTCGCTCCTTGAGGTGTGTTGAAGGAGAGGTAGAGGGCCTCCTTTTATAGTGAGAGGAGATGGGTGTCTTTGCAAAATGTGATCCTCCCCCTCATAATGACCAAACCGACGCGGTTATAGGGTTCTGTGCACCTGGACACGCCCCGCACCGACGTTCTCTGTATTGATGTGGCCACCTCACTTATCTTTTCTTTGCCGAATAATTTCACCCCAGAGTTGAATAGGAGTATTTTATCGCCCTCGGTGAATTCCTTCATTTTGATCCGTTGATCGTGCCATCTTTTTGTGCGCTCTTTGTAGAGCTTTGCACTATGGTACGCCTTCTCACGACACTCTTCAAGTTCAGAGATTTTTTTTTTGTCTATTCTTTCCGGCGAGCCTGATGTCCATGTTCAACTTTTTGATGGCCCAATGAGCTCGATGTTCCAGCTCAGCTCGTAAATGGCAGGTTTTGCCATATACCAACTGATAGGGTGGCATGCCGATGGGGGCATTGTACGCTATCCGATATGCCCAAAGAGCATCGGGTAGCTTGTTCTTCCAGCCCTTCCCCATCTCGTTGACCGTCTTCCGTAGGATACTTTTGATCTACTTGTTTGAGGTTTCAGCTTGCCCACTAGTTTGTAGATGATAGGGGGTAGCAATGTTGTGCTTGGCGCCAAGTTCTCTCAGAATAACCTAAATGATTTGTCCACAAAATGAGACCCTCCGTCACTTATCACCATGCGTGGTGTTCCATAACGAGGAAAGATCACTTCGTGAAAACATCTTGCGGCGTGTTTAGCGTCGAAGAAAACCTGCATGGTAGTGCTTCTACCCACTTTGACACGTAGTCCACTACCAGGATGTACTCACAATCATGGGAGTTTGGGAATGGCCCCATGATGTCAATACCCCCACACATCAAATATTTCTATTTGAAGGTTGTAGTGTAGGGGCATTGCATTCGAGCTATGATATTTCCTATCCTTTGGCAACTGGAACATCTTCTCGATGAATTCCTTCGTCGCGGCGTACATGGTCGGCTAGTAGAACCCGCACCGCCATATTTTGGTTTGAGTGCGAAATACTCCAAGGTGGCCAGCCAGGGGTGATGCATGGCATTTTTCAATGATCTACATCCCTTCAGTTCTTGGTACGCATCTTCTTAGCAAGCCGTCCCCGCATAACCTGTATAGATACGGGCCATCCCAAAGGTGACGTCTGCTCTCTACTTGTAGCTAGCTTCCGCCGGTCCTCCCTAGGTGGTACATAACCTGCAACCATTAGTTGACAATGTTTGCATACCATGGGTTGGAGTCCGTCACCTTTAGCAAAGATGTCGTCGTGTAAGAAGTCATTAATCGACAACTCCCCGCATATTAGTGACCTGCATACTTTAAATAGCGCGCTATAGCGCGCCAATTGAAACGCCGCGACGCTATTGTCAATTTCCACGCTATTGATGCTATTGGAGCTATAGCACGTTATTGCACCACTAAAGCACGCTATTTCCACGCTATTGCGCCGCTAAAGCGCGCTATTGGCGCTATAGTGCGCTATTTCCACGCTATTAGCGCTATAGCGCGCTATAGCGGCAGTAGCAGGCTGGCGCTACTGCGCGTAACTGCCACTATAGTGCGGCTATAGCGGTGCAATAGCACCAAATAGCGCCCCAGAAAAAGCCTGATGCTATTTTTCATAGCCCGCGATAAAAACATGGGCGATAAATGATCCACAATGGTATTTTCTACTCCCTTTTTATTATCTCTATATCGAACTCTTGGAGTAGAAGAATCCATCGGATTAAACGAGGTTTCACATCTTTCTTAGTGAGCAGATACTTAAGAGCAACATGATCGGTATAAACAATTATCTTAGCACCCACAAAGTAAGAGCGAAACTTTTCTATTGCAAAGACTACTGCAAGGACCTCTTTTTCTGTGGCAGTATAGTTTAACTGGGCTCCTGTTAGTGTCTTGCTAGCATATGCGATTGCGTGCTGCTTCTTATCTTTGGTTTGGCCTAAGACCGCACCAATGAATAGTTGCTAGCATTGCACATGATCTCGAACAACAATGACCAATTCGAGGGTTGGATGATCGGAGCTGAGATGAGTGCTTTTTTAAGGGCTTTGAAAGCGTGCATGCACTCATTTGTGAACTCAAAGGGTGCATCCTTATCTAGTAGGTTTGTGAGGGGTCTAGAGATTTGTGAGAAATCTTTTTTGAATTTCCTATAAAACCCCGCATGACCTAGAAAGTTGCGGATCCCCTTGACGTTCACTAGGGGTGGCAGCTTTTCGATAATGTCTATCTTAGCTTTATCTACCTCAATCCCCCTCTCAGACACTAGGTGTCCAAGAATGATGCCCTCTCGGACCATGAAGTGACACTTTTCCCAATTAAGTACCAGGTCCTTTTCTTGGCATCGCAACAAGACCATGTCCAAGTTCTTCAAACAGTTGTCAAAAGTCTTACCATAGATGGAGAAGTTGTCCATGAAGACCTACATGATCTCTTCGATCATGTCTGAGAAAATAGACATAATACACCGTTGAAAAGAAGCGGATGCATTACAACATCCGGTGATAAGCATAGGTTTCATATGGGCATGTGAAGGTGGTCTTGCTTTGGTCATTAGGGTGGATCGAGATCTGGTGGTAACCAAAATACCCACCAAGGAAACAAAAGAAAAAATGTTTCACTAACTAGATGGGAGTTGGAGAGCCGCCGACGGGAGTTGGGAAGGGAAGAGAAGATTTCGTGGGGGAAGGGAGGGGAGTGGTAGTTCGGGATAGGGGTCGGGCAGCCGGGGCAGCAAAAGGTTGAGTGTGAGGATGCAAACCTTAAATCTCTCATTTTTTACCTGAACACAGCTATCGGGCTTCACTGGGCCTGTTGGGCCACTGCATTAACGGTCATGGGCATATTAAATTGCCTACCAAGATAAATTGATTTTTCATGGCGGGCACTTTCACCGCCACAGTAATTAAAAACGCCCGCCACCACTGATCGGGACATTAACCGTGGCGGACAAAGTGTACGCCCGCCACGAAAAGGATTGGGGGTGTCACGGAAAAAGAATTCGGTACTAGTGTGAAGAGACTAGAAAAATGGTTTTAGGCGGCATAACCATTTGTTTATGCGAACATTGCAAGAGAGACGGGAGAGCGGTTGGAACCATATTGGCTAGAGATAGACATGACTAGGCCAGAAGTGCAATGAATGCCAACGGCGCCAGAGGTGACTAGGCCCACACTCCTATTTGTTGCATCCACCACTAGTGGGGCTTAGGGTCAATGAACCTTCATGAGCCAAAAGGGAGACCATACTGATGCGACAGTCGATAGGACCCGCAACTGTTGTGGGGATTAAGAAGCATGTGTGCCACCATGGCCCCCTCCCCCTTCTAGTGGTGTTGTTGTAGCAAATCCACCGGATAAGGAGTGGACTCATCCCACCACCTTCTCACTTTGTGTGTGGTCAGCTATGTTCAAGAGGTTCACGCACCTCGCCCTTTTGGCTCATATCCACATACATAGTGAGGAGAGTTTCTTGGTGGATAAGTAGAAATACTATAGATAAAGTTTAGGTGCACATTTTGCCTGTTTCGGTTGTTTCATTTATCTAGCATAATATTGAGTTGCACTACTGCCTCCATTCCAAATTATAACACGTTTTGGACCTTCTAAATAAATTTCTTTTTCCAAGGATCTAGCTAGACATAGTTTGCATCTTAGTTCATAGCAAAAAATTGTGTATCCAGAAAAGCAAAAGTTCCTATAATTTGGAACAGGAGCACTATATATAGCATTAGTAGAGGTGGGCGTATTTTTATTGTTGAAAGTTGATAGGCCAACCGTGTTTAACAAATAGTGTCCCTTATAGCACCTTAGACGCTTTTTGGCCTATGAGATTAGTTCATCTTTGTTTAATAGTGCAATTCAAGCTCTGTCCCACTGGGGTCACATTTCACATGCTAGGTGTGCCCTAAAATTCCCTGAATGGTGATAGGGCAGTTGGATGATCCATGGACACATGCATGGATGCCATATTTTATTTTAACTCTTGGTATGTGGCGGTGCCTTGGTGAAATATTAGTTGAAATAAGCCATTGCATCCCAATGAAACAAAGAAGCGCAATCGATATATGATGATTTAAAGTTTATGTCTGAGGTCATCTGACATTTTACAAAATATATTCGGCAATTGGTATACATTAGTCTACTACATCATGCAAACGAATCAAACCAATGTTGTTACATATTACTTCGGTACGCAAAAAATAAAACAGTAGCCGTCCTTCACTTAGTTGTGGTTGTCCTCCCAAAACTGTGCTTGTAGCCAATCCACAACCTTCTTGTCCACCTGAAACGCCTTGGCAAGAACGTCATCCGCAATCGGTGGTTTTGATCCAAATACTGCATTAGAAATGGTAATGGCACCAGGGTTCTGGCTGCTAAGAGCGGCGATGGCAACTGCAGGCTTGTCATGACTTGGATTGAACTGAAAGTGAATAAGGCCTTGTGGGAACACAAAAACGTCACCCTTGTTGAGCAGCTTACTAAAAAATTTGTTGTCCGGGTTAGATGTGACAAAACCAACATAGAGTGAACCTTCAAGAACTGTTAAGATCTCAGTGGCACGGGGATGAGTATGTGGTGGGTTCTGTCCTTGTGGAGCATAGTCGATCCTAGCCATGGAGATGCCCAAGGTGTTTAGACCGGCCAGCTTCATCACATTGATCAACGTGACATTTGACTTGACCTTGCTCATCGTCGTATCCCTTGGCTCGTCAAGGTCGGCTGCCAAGAAGAAGTCGTCAACCCTCACATCCTTAACATCCTTGCAGGGCAACCCATTCACGCGTACTGCAGAATCAATAAAGTGGCATACATGTGTTAGAAAGCTAATCAAACTCGTTGCATGTGCCTTCAGTACCAGTTATCAACATCCGAAATTTTCATTTTTCCTTTGTAATACAGCAGAATGTATATATCGTACGTGTGGGTAGACCAATGAACTCATGAGTACATACCAGGCGAGTCTTTGTCTGCAACGCAGAAGTCCTGGAGAGGACTGGGATCCGTAGCCCAAGCGCCAGAAGCGATCATGATGAGAAGAACGCCGAGAAGATAGAGGTTAGAGGACGCCATTTCTACCTACCTAAAAAGGATCTTGATCACTTCTAGAGCGTACGTTGATGCTTGTCTTGTGTATGAATCTACTATAGCGAGCTGGTGTGTTGTCCATGCACGGGGTACATGCATATATATATAGACCAGTTGAGACTGTGAAGTGGTCAATGAGCTGGGCCGGCTGCTCTACAGAAATTGTCTCAGGGTGTAGTGCCTCCCTTGAAAGCAACTATTTTGATTTTGTCAACACGGTTTTGAGTAGATCAATATATATTACCATGGTGCATCATTGTGGTCTGCACGTCATGCATGACAATAATAAGACATTGTTGCTGACTTGTTCTCTGATTGGTGAGTAAAATTAGCCGTGTTAGCATAGCTAACTATAAGATGTTGCGATTATCATTTTGTGCATAGGTGGATCCTGCAGGTTTCCATTTACTACTACAGCGCAGGGATACAGAACACCAACTTGTGTTACTATAAATTGGAAAAAGTGTTACTACCACTCTTAGTAACACATTTCTTTTGTGTTCCAATTGCCTATGTTACTATAGATTGGTTTATTGTAACACATTTTTCTTGTCTATAGGAACAATTGTCTAGTGTTACAAGGATTTTTATTGTAACACTTTTTTTTTTTGTTATAGTAACACTTTACATTATGGTAGAACACATAGTTTGTAACACATTTATTTATCTATCGGAACATTTGAATGTGTTACAGTGATTGTCTGTTGTAACACTTTTTTGGGTTATAGTAACACTACTACATTATGACAGAGCATAGTATGGAACAAAGGAACACATGGTTTGCAACACTTTTTATATCCATTGTAACATATTTTTGATTAGGAATCATTTTTTTTAATTTTGCATATACATGCGGCACACAGATTATTATAGAATCACACAAACAACACACACTGTAGAGTCACATAAACCACAAATTTCAATAATCATAGCAAGAGACATATTATAGGATGCTTTCAAACATAGTGCTTGTTCACATCATATCATAGTATATGTACATAATGATATTGCTCCTAGAGCAAACAAACATAGTCCGTACTAGAAAGAAAAATTAAAGAACTAGCTAGGATTGTTTCAGTCCAATGCTTCTTCATCCATTGTTTGTGCACATTGATGTATGAATTCAATCAATAACCATTTCAACCTGCAAAGAAAATATAAGTTGTAATATTACAAATTAGACGACATATGTACATTGATGTAGAATCGGCTTCCTGTCTTACTCCACCAACAATGGCTTCTGAATCGGTGCTCAAGAGAAAATGTGCTCAGCTGATATTCAAATGATCTCCATAGTAGAGTGCTAACACCGATAATGATAGATTTGTACTTGTACCTACAAAGTTGTCAAATGTTATTGACTGTAGCATAACTACTGCCTATTCAGATGTTAATAGTACACATGAAACAAAGACCAACAGCCTTACAGCCACATCCAACTGCGCTGAAGAACAAAATAAAGCATCAACAACAAGCATATACGATTACTAGAATATATTTGAAACTAATAATTTGGGGAATCGAATAACGATCTGGTCACCCAATCCCTGTCAAAGTGAATATCATTATGCCTAAGGCTAACAAACTGAGTTTCCCTGACTGAAAACCAATTGAAAGCCTAATAACCATTAGAAGGTCTAATTACCAAATAACCATTAGAAGGTCTAATTACAAAGAATCTGATTTTAGGACAGCGCAGGATAGCATTACTTGAGCTGATCTATTAAAGAATCCAAGAAGGCATGGAAACGGGAGGATCCAATGGAGCACAAAACTAAGCGGTGGACACAAGTGAGGAACCGAATAGAAGATCTCGGACAGAACCTGCTGCCGTCCGCCATACCCATGGGTCCAGCAACACTGGCACCATCGCTGCTGCCCCCTTCCCCTGCCTGTGAGCACGACATGCCGGCGCCGTGCGGCTGGGGCCTGGCTTCCTAGCCGCCTGTGAGTATGAGGGGCCGGCGCTGGCGGATGGCAGGATGGCGGGGGATCCGACGATGGCCGGCGTGGCGTCGGCGAGACGACAACCAGTGGGACTGCGGGAGGGATGACTCTGGCAGGGGCAAGGCAGAGGAGGAAGATCGTGATGGCTGCGCACCTTGCGCTGATGGTGGATCGAGACTGGCGACGTCGCAGATCCGGCACTCTCCCGCCCGGCAGCTGGCATCAGGTGGCGCCGCAACTAATGGAGAGATGGATGAGGAATAGGGAGACTAGGGAGGTTATGCGGGGTGGGTAGTTAAGGGATGCGATTTGTGCGCTAATTACAGCATGCGTGCGCGGCAAATTTTCCTTTCTTAACTTATTTTCGTGGGCGGCAAATTTTAATTCGCTTTATATTATTCTCTATTTCAATAAATGATCAACGTATAATTATTAAAAATAAAAGGAGTAAAACAAATTTTTAAAGGTTCAACCCCTACCTGCTGTGAAATTTTTGCTATATTCTATCGTTTTTCTGGTTAATTTTGAACCCTATGAAACTGACGATTGGGCCCTGGCTTTTCAGTTGGGCACAAGAAAAGATGATTGGTATTACAAAAATAATTTTCTGCTAAAAACATTGTTTTGTAACTAATAAATCATAAATAAGATTTATTTTAGGATTTTTCGGTGTTGTGCATTAAGTGGTAGGCGACGTCCCTGCCGATAGCGAGGCACCAAGTGGTGACTTGTAACTTCAAGATTTGCTTTGGCTCAGTCCTTCAAGGTGCTCATAGGGGTAGGGTTTGCGTGACGTGTGTTCATAGGGGTGAGTGTGCGTGCGTGTTGAGCGTCTGCGTTATGTACCCGTGTAATCTCAAAAAAATTATATATACGACGTATATATGTATATTGTAAGTATTTTTAGCTAGGAAAACAAATACGTATGGACATATAGAATAGAGAAGGGAAATAAACTAGGTATGTGTATGCATTATGACATATTACTAATAATTAAGAAAAGAATTACTAATATGCATTATGGCAACAAAACAAGCTAGTGTCCAACATTTTGAGGTCTATTTTTCTGAAGTTTACGATTAGACTCACAAAACTGCAGAGTGTGACGATTGCAGTCCTAGATAGCAATTTCCTCGTGCTAGGGAAAGCAAGTGAGAAGGAGCGAGATTCAAAGATATCTAGATCCACTGCGAGGGAACATGTGCGTGAGTGTGTGGGGAATGAAGAGTCTACCGGACGATTGCTCTACAAATCTTTGTAACACTTGGACTGTAACTTTGTTTTATGTTACTATAGGGCGTATATTTGTAACATACTTTATATGTTCCATTTATGTGTTACAACGTAGTGCTCTATTGTAACATTTTGGTTGTAACACTAATTTTGTGTTACTAAAATTATTGTTAGTAACACATTTTTATGAAAAAAGTGTTTTGTGTTACAACCAAAGCCTGTAACACTCTACTTTGTGTTACTATGAGATTTCATTGGAACACATTGATGAATATGTTACAAGAAAGTGTTACAATATCTTTGTTGTGTAGTAGTTACATATTATTTTTTGATATAAATTCTTACATTATGAAGCAATTAACCACATGTCGTGACTAGCTGGTTCTACACATTAGAGTAACTAGTAAAATTCCCCGCGCGTTGTCGCGGGTATGCAGAGAATTTTATTGAACTGCTTAGAGAATAAATTTACACTACTATAGATTCGCTCATCACTACCGCCGGTATCACCGCTGAAATTTATTCCACCGGCAAATGATGAACCACACCCGGCAGTGATGAGCCGTTTCAGGCGCGACACAACCGTAAACTCCACGGGCTCGACTAAATCCGGCGGTGAAGATTTAGATCACCACCGGTTGAATCGTTCCCCGGCAAGGGTCTTGATGGACACGCATCACTCGCGGGTTTGAATTAGAACGAAAGCGATTTGAAGATTGACACAACCGGGTTGAATTAGAACCGATAGCGATTTGGGAGGGGAAGCAAAAGGAACCGATAGCTCGCGGGGGGTTGAATGAAGAAGGAACAAGAAAAAACAAACGATAGAAACAGAGAACGGAGATGAATTAAAAACGACTTGAGAGTCATTATATATTACTAGATAATATATTTACAAAACGAAAAAAAAATAAAAAGAAAGCGGCGGCCGCCATCGCCTCCGCCGCCGCGCCGCCGCCGCCATCGCCTCCTCCGCCGCCGGCCGCCAGGCCTCGCCATCGCCGCCCCGCCTCGTCCTCGCCGCCGCCGCGCTCCCGCCGCCGGCCGCGTTCCCCGCCGCCGGCCGCATTCCCGCCCGCCCGGCTGCCTAGAGCTCCGCCCGCCCTCGCCGGTATCCCCCTAGCGAGGATGTCGGCCATGGCCTCGACCTTGAAGGCGTAGAAGTTCGCCTTCTCCACCAAAGGCCAACCCATCGCTGGCGGGCCGACTTCTTCGCCAGGCCTGGTCGGCTTCCGGAGGGCGTCGTGGAGGCGCCCACGGTAAAGACAAGCTCCTCGTTGGTGTAGATGCCGGCCATCTCGCCGATGAAGAAGAAGCTAGCTGCCCGGGGTTTATGGAAAGAGAGAGACTAATTAGCGATGGAGATGGTACCAAATCGTAGCGTTGTTATATAGTAGCAAGCCATGGAATGCATGCGATCCATTGTCATTCCCAAGACGCGGCGCCATGAAAATGTCCAACAAATAAGACGACCGGCTCATCCAATGGCCATCGCGATCGGCCCGTCTCCCCACGAAAGGCCGACCGGCCACGCTGCGTTTGTCGCTGCGTTTCCAATGGCCGCTTCCTCGGCCGGCATGGCGTTTCCCAACACCCAATCCCGAAATCCCCGGTTCGATCCCCAACAAGCCGCTTTTGACCATTTTTCAAGAACGATGATCGAAGTTTAGCATTGTTATTCTGAAATAAGGAATGCATGCTTCACATTGTTTACCATTGCTACAAGATCAACCACACATACCTTCGATGCCGACGGGTGAGGGAGCAGGAGGGAGGGAGGGAGACGAGAGATTTCTCGCTGGCCGGAGCACGAAAATGACACACTCAACAAGTCAGTAGCACGCCCACAACACCGCCGGCTATTTAAAGAATCAAACTTTGTACCGCCCAACGGATAGCCATCAATGCTTTTTTTTTTTTTTTACCACAATATCAGTAGCCGTCATGTTCACTTAGCGTGTTCACACGGGGGCCCGTGCCGCATGCATGCCGCCGCTTGAGAACCGCATTGCCGGTAGCATTCACCGCCGGTTAGGAAACCGACGGTGTCTCGAATCGATGAGAAAAAAGCCCGTGGCACCACCGCAAATACGGCCGGGTTAAATCAATGTCGGTTAAAAACACCGCCGGGTGTAGTTTCACACCCGGCAGTGATGTGTAGATCACTTTGCGGTGCGCATCTTTTCGCCCGGTGGTATTCGACATCACCGCCGGGAAAAACTTAGACCCGCAAAGGATTTTGAAAAATTCAACGGCCGCCGCAGCTTCTCAACTCGACCGGCCGACCATCGCACCAATGCCGGCGCGATCGCTCGCCGCCACGCCCTCCGCATAACGGCAAATCGACTCAACCACGCCATCTCGCCTATTTAAACGGCAAGGGGGACGCCGTGTTTTGCACCCGCCCCTCCTCTCTCGTTTCTTGCATTCTTGGTTCGTCCCAAGAGTTCCTAACCCTCTCCTCAAAATACGGGGGCTTAGTTTTGAATTTTAGTGTCATGGGTTTTGGATCTAGGAAATCTTTTTCTCCTTATTTTCCTTGTTCTTCGTCCTCGATCTTCTTTGCTAGCAAGTACTTTCCAGTTCCACATACATATGGCCTTTCTTTGGGAGAAAGCCCTCCACATACGAATATGCCTAGTCCAAGAAAATGGTTTACGTAAAAGGTGCTAGAAGAGTCTTACTTGATGAAGGAGAGACACCGGGGCTTGTAGCTTCGTGGGTTCCATGATTCAAGATCGAACTCGACTCATATTAAGAGTCCTGAGTCCTTGTGCTTTGGGGTGCTAGTGTTCACCAATATCCTGCACATGGGCATATAGTATCTCGAATCATATGGTGCATCCATGGAAAAACAACCCTCATTGGACCAAGTTACTTTGTGATTTCATCCTTGGTCCAATGGTCAAGTTTGGGTTGAAGATGAAGCTCCCTGAATCTCATCCTCCAACCTCCTCAATGAGTGCACGTAGCAGCCTCGCCACTTCTTCGATCCGAGGAAATGCTACAAGAGACTTATTGAGGTGGTTAAATTTTAATGTGTTTGTACACTTTGATTGTAGCATTGACCTATCTCGTGAATTGGTCTTTGTTACCGTATATTTAGTTCTATGTAAGGTCTTTGCTATGGAAATATATGTAATGTAAGGTCTTTGTTATGGAAATATATGCAATCAAATTTCTTATCTCATTGTATTTCTGTTTGTTATGAATCTTGATTGTCTCTTCGATATCTTTGAGTTCTCATTTTTACCCTTCATCGAACATAATAAAGACGGTTGGCCAATGAAATATGCTGCATATTGTGAGGAAAATTCAACAGATATATATATCCAAATCTAATGTCAATGAAATAAAGTTATATATGTAACAAAAACAAAGAACAAATAATGAATTTTATTCACATCCATATCCCCTTAAGAACAGATAACCAAAACCCCAGCTTGCGTGAAGCATCTACTCGTACATATTGTTGGAGGTCGTTATCGACCATTTTATATCGCCAACTTATGTCTTTTTCAAGGGAAACTTGCTAACCTATGACACATATACCTTTACTATTGACCCGGTTCCACTTGTATTCCGAGAAATATGTTTTGCGGGACTTATACACGGAATCAAGTGAAAAGACGCCAAACAAAGAACAAAGCGCAAAGCATGATACACATTCCAGAAATGCGCAACCAAGGGGAAACAGAGAAAGCCCAACTAAAGGCCGAATTGGACCAAAGCACCCCTAAACTACGGATCCAGGCCGGCCCAGAGCCCACAGGCGAAAAGGCGGTCGCGAGACGGGCCACCCCCCGGTCCGGCCGGATCGGAAGTGGGTCCGGCGGACCCACGAAGGCCGCCTCTTGAGCTGACCTTTCACAAAGCGGTTGCATGCCGCCATGCATAGGCGGTATTGCTAGGTGCTTCCTTATTTACCTGCACGAAACCGACCATGTTAGATATAAATAGATGGGGAGTGCTCTCACCTAAACACACACCACACAAGGGCTCTCTCCATTCTCGACTTGTATCTTTTACTTTTTGGTTAGTATTAGAGCTTGGCAATATGTAATACAAGATCAAGATCGACTTGAGGTACTTGGTATGATCGATTCAATGTTCTTCATATCATGTTCTTCATCTTCTTCTTGTTCTTATTATCAATATAGCTATGTTATGAACTAGAGTAAAGTTCCTATGATATGTTCTTAGCATATGAACTAGTATATAGTTTTCATGTTATGATCTTATCATATAGAACTTTATGCTTAATGAATTATACATCCATGTGTAGACCAAGTTAAGATGTAGAGTTCTACTTTGAGTTAGTCTTAGTTGCTTGTCGGTTTGCGGGTTCGTCGTCCGTCCCCGTGGCGGATGCTCTAGTAGAGGACTCCTGATAAAGATGGATGTTCCTGATCGGCGCTAGAGCAGTAGTCGATAGCGTAGACATGGTGTCTAGGCTATGGGCTGCCTTCGTTTGCTGTCTAGGCCACGGTAGTGAGGTAGGCGACAGGTGGTGACAGCCCTGTTCGTCCTTTGCACTCCTCCACGTCCGTCTAGAGAGTAGAGCAGGAGGCCGGCATCACCTGGCAGACCAGGTGCGATCCGGTGCCCGAAGTAAACCAATAGTGACCAAGGTTATCTTAACTTAGAATCTCTAACGGTATAAACATGTCGGTATACCTGCTCTTCTAACATAGCTATCCAAGATATGCCTTGCTCCAGTTTAGGGTTTTCTTTATCCTTGAGATTGCTCGAATGTGTGTGTCAAGTTATCCTCTACTTTCTGTTTCATCCCCGTTGTGAACCTCGGTCTACCATACAGTCATGTTATCATGCCCATCGTTCTATTAGAGACTTTTACACCATGCCTTCCCTGTGGAAAATACGATACCATGAATACTTCCGGGTGAAAGCTACAACGGCATTTCCGTGCGCTTGCGGAATTCATTCTGTTTGCGTTAAGAAACGCCAACACATATGCAGCAGCACTACAACAATGCATGCATGCAAACTGAGTGAAGTGACAACACTGTGAATTCACTGCCGGATACATACAAACAACCGGTAGTGATATTGTATTCACTACCGGCTCCATTCAAATAACCGGTAGTCATGTTATTATCACTACCGGGTATATCTTAATACCCGGCAGTGATGTACCTGCACTGATCAACTGCTATAAATCAAGGCGCCCGGCCGCATCCGTTGGGCGGACCCAAGCACGCACCCACGAGCTCCGGTCACCCTGCACGAAATCCACTCAGCTCTTTCACTCTCTCTCTCTCTTTCTAGGAGATTTGTTCATGGCTCCAGGATATTACATTGGTAAGGATATTTTTTCTTGTCTAGAATTCCATATATATGCATATAAACAATACATATATATATTTATGAGCTTTGTCCTTTTTTTTTCTTTTTATCGCTCAGCTGGTGGTATGAACGGTCCTCCGCCTTTGCCGCCACCACAAGAACCAGGTTTCCACGCTGGCGATGAGCCATTCGCCCCTGGTGTGGACACAAGGCCATTCCCTTATCCAGTCATCGTATGTAATTTTTTCTAACATTTTTTATTTTTTATTTTACTATAACAAATACATGGACAATTAGTTTAACTTAACATCATTTTGTTGCATTTATATGTGTCACAGACTTTATCCCCAATACAATGGCTAGAAATAGCACTTAGCTGGTTCTCTATCTCTGGTTTTGTGGAGACCACGACATCTAGAGCATCGTCTGCTGGTCATCAACTATATACGTGTGAAATAAGTTTTTACATCCCTTCGAGGATTCCAGGACACAACAGCCACCTAATCCACGAGAGGGGAAACGAGAGAACGACCGTGCAAAACGCCGAGTACCATGCCGTTTTCTTGTGCTTAGATTCTCTTCGACGTGTTTGCTACATTGTGCCTGATTTCTCGCACTTCAAGATATTTGCCTTGTCTGCTGATAATATCCCCCCATGGCAATACTATGTAAAAAAAGGCCTCTACAGTCGCGCGTTGAGGCCTTCTACAGTCGCGCGCGTCTGCCCATTAGGTCTCTAAATGTCGACTTTACTGACACTGTCCGTAGCGGCGTCCGCAACGGGCTTTAATACGACGGGATTTCGTGGCGTCTCAAACTTCCCGCCTCGTAGTGAGCCCTTGTTACACACGCCGTGGAACGCCTGTGTCCCGGAGATTTGCTCGACCGTGGTCTACAAAGATCTATAGACATAATTTCCTAAGATGCAACTGTACCTGCGGAAATGTCACAGACCCGCGGCATCGATGTCGACCGTACCGCGTCCAAAAAGTAGTGACGCCGTTAGCGAGATACGATCAGAGAAGCTTCGATTTGCCGCAGGACCCATTTTACAAAACTGCGTCTCGTAACAATGACGCCGCATGTCGAGACGCGTCGCGCGTACCATTCACGCCTCAGAATCGGTACATCGGGCACGCACGCCCGCCGATGAACCATCTCGTAAAGCATTAGTAAAATACAAACCCGTGCGGGCGATAACCGATCGTAATACGGGGCGGTTACTGAACATACGCCAAACCCGTGTCTCGTGTGGTTTCGCTTCATTTACTGACGCCAGTCGCGTAGATTGCCCGTCTATAGTTCCGTAACCCTTTTACGGACATTCATTTTGTCCGCCACGCCTCGTAGCTTTCGCTTAGTTTACTGACGCCGCGTTTTTTGATCAGAATCGTTCCGCATTTTCAAACGCTTGTAGCGGATGCTCGACCGTAGCTACCGGGAAATTACAGATCGTGTCCCTTTCACGTGTCTGCGTCGAGGTTTCTATTTCGCACGCGTTTACCCGGTGCTCGGCGGCCAACCGACGCCGAGACTACGACGGGTGGTTCACGAGACGCGCCGGAAACACCGCCGTTAATAATTTAGATATTACGCAGCGGATTCACGCGACGCGAAACTATTCCGAAACCCACGTGCGGCCGTTAGCCGCGGTGGTCTGTACTTATTCAGTTATTACGCATGGGTTAAGATGGGTCTGTGATCTTGTCGAGACTAGAGACGCACACGGTCCGATCACAAACAAATGGCGACGCGCTGCAAAGATGAAAAATTCATGTGTATTTCTTAAAATTCACGTGTATCTCTGAAAATTCATGTGTATCTCAGAATGTTCTTCACACGCACATACCCAGTTGTTCAGGGGCACGCCACACGCATTGTTCACAACACAAATAACACGGGTTCAAATGCATGTATCCACCGATCGTCATGCGGCAAGGGAAACGAAGGAACTCACGGTTCACGAAACGAATACTTGCCTTCGTGGCTGATGATCTCTTCCATAACAAACTTGGTGATCTCCTCTCTAATATCCTCCAAATTAATCGAATTTCCAAACAAATCGAAATCCTAATACAAAGAAAGGTAGGCATAAGTGTTCGTTGTACACATGGTCTTTATTGCCAAACAAAGGTAGGCACATGATGGAGCTACACTTCGAGTTACCTTGTGACGGTCCAGATGAACTTGTTTCATCGCAGCCAGGAAGTGGTGGGCCGTGTAGAACCCACATGTCTTTTCATCGGTTTGCGCGGCCGCACTACAAACATATGAAACACGGTGGTTATTCACTCGAATGGAAACACGTCACGAGTCTGCGTAACTCCAAGTGAAGCACTACTTATCTGTACATTCTTGTTTGGACCTCCATGCTTCTTGCCCGAAACATGCTTGTTTGGACCTTGCCGTCTTGCTTGTTGAGCCATGCTTGATTCTCGGCAGCCTGCACTCGGACATTCTTGTCATGCGAGCCACTCCCTGCATTCTCGGCCCTGCGATCTGCGAGGCACTCTGGTCATCTTTGCCTTGCGAGCCGCTTCCACATCGTTAGCCGATGCACTCTACAAGGCACTCGACCGTCATTGGCATGCGAGCGAAGTCGCGCATTCCCATCCATTGCAGCCCGAGAGGGACTCGATCATTCTTTGTCATTCCCATTTAAGCCTGCGTGTCATACAGTCCTTTAGATTGACTTTCATTGAGGCGGCGTAAGTAGGCCTGCAGGGAGGTTTTGGGGCGGTAAAAGAAGAGAGCTTTAGGAATCCTACAAGAAGACGGGCTCGCTCCACCGGATCATCTTACACATAGCCTGTCCAAGAGCCTTAATCTCGCCTGTCGACGGATCCAGTAGTGTAGCCTCAAAACCAGGAGTTACATGATCAATAAAAACAATAGAATGTCCTTCCAGTATTGGTTGACCTTTAAGATGTAGTTGATTCGGGTATACCATTCCCCTTGCTACCTCAACCAGATAACCTCGAGTCTTCACTGCAAGGGTACATGGTGCTGATGTGGAAAGTATCTCAACTACAGCATCCGCCGAATCGGCTTCTCGCACACAGCTGCTCTTCACACCACCTACACGGCTAGGGGTGTTGGCAGGCAGTGAACCATGTCCTCCTGATTCCAACGCCGCCACCTTAGCTGTGAGCTCATCTAGTTGAGGTCCAAACTCTTCTCTATATGCTTCGGCCAACGCACCTGGAGACTTCCTCTTTCTGTACATGTCGGTGCAAGACGACCAATACTTTCAACCAGTCATACTAGACATACCACGCACACGCCCTGTCTGCTCTGGGGTGCCCAGGACCTCTATGAGCATATCTCTTTCCCTTACACCAGTGCCCTCAGAAGAAGCACGGGCGGTCTTCTCTAAAACCTTCTCAGATAAAGACCGAGACTCTTCACGACCAAACAATTGCAGCCTTATTACGACACACGGCCGGGATCGCACCGTGCACGCAAAAAAATGCCGAGCGCGGTTCACTCGAAATTCATGCCAAAGATTCTTGATGCTATGGTGGAGTAAGTAAGTGTCCTCCTTCTCCCACACTTCGAACGTTGCCTCATAACCTCCTGTACCCAGGCAGTGGTCATGCTTGTTCTTCTCCCTAAGCCGCTTGTATCTCTCACTTGTTGCCAGTGCCTCTTTGCTACTCTTCGCTTCAACGAAAGCTGCCCAATCGTCCTTGGTGATGTATGGGTGCTTCACCATGGCATCCAACCCCTTCATGACATAATTCCGCACTAGATCGCTTTTGAAGGTCCTAAAACTTTTGCCTACTGACTGCCACAGCTTCATATATGCTATGCGCCTTAAGTTGCCTACAAACTCCAATGAATTCTGGACACAGTTCTCAAATAACAATTCCTTTGTTGCAGCGCTTAAGGAAGAGACTGAATATGTGAGCAAGGGGACCTTTTGTCTAGCAATCAGACCAGCAAGTCTCTTCATTCCTAGCATGGCCACCTTCTCGATGGGAAACCCGTTCGGCTTGAGTGCCGTGACAACTATCTTGCCTTCGGCCACCTTGTGTGTGTCCCGACCCTCCGCTTTTCGAGACCGGAAAGCCGGATGGCTGCCCCTCTCCAAAGAAAAAATCCCGAACGCCCCCCTGTGGTACCATCATCTCTCTCTTGCCCCCCTGTGGTACCATCATCTATCTCTTGCTCTGTCTCTTCATATGTAGCTCTCCAGCCATCCTCTAGAGAATAAGTTGTTTCGTTGCCAGATGATGTTGTAAATGTGCCAACAGACACCTACATCAAACAGATTTAGGTTACACATTGAAGTCAACAGCTAGCACTAAGCAAAAAGCTAACAATAAGTAGGGTTTGTATATCACATAGCTGCAGCCTTACCATTTTCGAAGGTCGTCAACGGCCAAAGACACACGACAAAAGCTTCACCGGCGGTTCTAGGGGCGAGGAAAAGGTGCGATCATTGTTTTATCTTGAGCACGTATATTCATCTCTATAAATAAAATAAGCAAAGGTAGTTGCAGTTTCCTATGACAAAACCACATAGATAACAACATTATAGTAACACTTTCGGTGTCAAGTTCAAGATCTACAACTAAAAATATCCATGTGAGGATAAAATTATACGCTTCAATTCTGTAATAGGCTTTCTTATGAGGACTAAACAAACCACTGAGACAGAGAAGAAATAAAATGTCAGAAAAACTGGAAAGGAAGCCAGAAATGTGTTGGTTGTAATATGAATGAGACCATCCAATACCTTTTCCTAGATTGTCCGTATTCGAAAAACGGTATGGAGGATCATCTTTTATGCTCTTGGCCTAAACCAAATTAGATCTATATAAGCCATATGTTTGGTACATGGCTTACTAATCGAATAAAAGGTTTAGAAACTTGATTTGGGTTGGCGTCCACAGCTATATCTTTGGGCCATTTGGCGCCGTCGAAACGATATTATCTTTAACAAAATGAAAGTTTTCTCGTTGTCGAAGGTTATTTTCGAGATGAGCCTATTGGCCGCGATGCGAGCCCGCTTGTAGCGTGATGAATGGACAAGAACACACTCTCGCTAATTAGCGTAAAACTAGAAGTGATTACTTTGGAGTTTCCCTAGAGAGGGTGGAAGCACATTTATCATTTGCTTTAGTTCTCTTTATCTATTTTAGAGACTTGTTTTGCTTTAGTTCTCTTTATCATTTGCTTTAGTTCTCTTTATCTCTGCTTTAGAGACAAGATAGTAGTAGTACTCGACGGAGCGCTTATTGTTCTCAAGCTTGTGTACTCATCTATGAAGAAAATAAGCGGCCAGAATTATCACCTTTCCTCACTTCCCTTCGACCGAAAAATTCAGGCGACACCGTTGATGCCTGCCGTTGGATGGAAATCACCGAAGTAGCTTGGTCACCTAAACAGAGGTCCCAAACCCGGGTAAAGGAGGAGGGTTGTGTTAAGTTTGGAGAACCAAATACGTAAAAAATAGCCACTCTAATGGACAGAGGCACGGATCACAAAAATTGCACTCCCTCCGTTCCAAATTGTAAGTCGCTTTGACTTTTTTGGTTCGTCCATTTTGCTATGTATCCGGGCATATTATTATATCTAGATACATAGCTAAATGGATGTACCAAAAAAAGTCAAAGCGACTTACAAACCAAGCGGAGGAAGTTGTTCAAGAATAGAAGAATATAAACAAACCGTAACTTAGCAACATTCGTTTAGTAGGAAAATTTTTGTAAGACAAGATAGTAGTAGTACTCGACAGAGCGGTCGGTGTTCTTGCGCATGTGTATTCATCTATGAAAAAAAAAATAAGCAAAGAAATTATCGCCTTTCCTCACTAGGAAAAACTGGAAAGGAAGCCGAAATGTGTTGGTTGTAATATGAATGAGACCATCCAACACCTTTTCCTAGATTGTCCGTATTCGAAAACGGTATGGAGGATCATCTTTTATGCTACTTGGCCTAAACCAGCCTAGATCTACATAAGCCATATGTTTGGTACATGGCCTACTAATCGGAATAAAAGGATTAGAAACTTGATTTGGGTTGGCTTCACGGCTATATCTTTGGGCCACTTGGCGCCGTCAAAATGATATTATTATTTTAACAAAATGAAAGTTTTCTCGTTGTCGAAGGTAATTTTCGGATGAGCCTATTGGCTGCGATCGAGCCCGATTGCGGCGTGATGAACAAGACAAGAACACACTCGCTAATTAGCGTAAAACTAGAAGTGTTAACTTTGGAGTTTCCCTATAGAGGGTGGAAGCACATTTATCATTTGCTTTAGTTCTCTTTATCCGCTTTTAGAGACTTGTTTTGCTCTACCTTTTTTATCCAAAGACTTGTAATAATCGGGTCGTGTACATCCTCGGATGTAAAGGCCGGATGTTTTTCTCATCCATTATCTAAAAAAAAAAAAAAATCGTCGCTTGAACAGATTTGAAAATTTCAGTCACCAGAAATTAGCAAGGCCCTAATATTATACAGTTCAATTACGTAATAGGCGCGTTGCGTGAGGACTACACAATCCACGAGAGGCACGAGATCACAAAAATTGCACTCCCTCCGTTCCAAATTGTAAGTCGCTTTGATTTTTTGGTTCGTCCATTTTGCTATGTATCCGTGCATATTATTGTATCTAGATATATAACTAAATGGATGTACCAAAAAGTCAAAGCGGCTTACAAACCGAAACGGAAGAAGTAGTTCAGAATAGAGGAATATAAACAAATCGTAGTTTAGGCGTTTAGCAACAGTTCGTTTCTTGGGGAAAATTTTTGTAACACAAGATAGTAGTAGTACTTTCGACACGCCAGTCGGTGTTCTCAAGCTTGTGTATTCATCTATGAAGAAAATAAGCGATAGAATTATCACCTTTCCTCACTACCCGGCGAATGAAAAATTCAGGTGACACCGGATGATGCGTTGATGCCCGGAAATCATCGAAGTAGCTACGTCGCTGAACAGATTTGAAAATTCCAGTCTCCTAGAAATTAGCAAGGCCCTATTATTATACAGTTCAATTACAGAATAGGCGTCTATGAGGACTACACAATCCACGAGAGGCACGCATCACAAAAATTGCACTCCCTCCGTTCCAAATTGTAAGTCGCTTTGACTTTTTTGGTTCGTCCATTTTGCTATGTATCCAGGCATATTATTGTATCTAGATACAAAGCTAAATGGATGTACCAAAAAAGTCAAAGCGACTTACAAACTGAAGCGGAGGAAGTATTTCAGGAATAGAAGAATATAAACAAACTGTAATTTAGCAACAGTTCGTTTAGTAGGAAAATTTTTGTAAGACAAGATAGTAGTTGTACTCGACAGAAAGCGTCGGTGTTCTTGCGCATGTCTATTCATCTATGAAGAAAATAAGCAGCAGAAATTATCGCCTTTCCTCACTAGGAAAAAAAGCTGGAAAGGAAGCCGAAAATGTGTTGGTTGTAATATGAATGAGACCATCCAACACCTTTTCCTAGATTGTCCGTATTCGAAAAACGGTATGGAGGATCATCTTTTATGCTACTTGGCCTAAACCAACCTTAGATCTACATAAGCCATATGTTTGGTACATGGCCTACTAATCGAATAAAATGATTAGAAACTTGATTTGGGTTGGCGTCACAACTATATGTTTGGGCCATTTGGCGCCGTCGAAACGATATTATCTTTAACAAAATGAAAGTTTTCTCGTTGTCGAAGGTAATTTTCAGATGAGCCTATTGGCTGCGATGCGAGCCCGCTTGTAGCGTGATGAACAAGACAAGAACACACTCTCGCTAATTAGTAGAAAACTAGAAGTGTTTACTTTGGAGTTTCCCTATAGAGGGTGGAAGCACATTTATCATTTGTTTTAGTTCTCTTTATATGTTTTAGAGACTTATTTTGCTCTACCTTTTATCCAAAGACTTGTAATAATCGGGCGTGTACATCCTCGGATGTAGAGGCCGGATGTTTTTCTCATCCATTATCTAAAAAAAAAAGCTTAGTCGCCTGAACAGATTTGAAAATTTCAGTCACCGAAATTAGCAAGGCCCTAATATTATACGATTCAATTCAGAATAGGCGGCCTATGAGGACTACACAATCCACGAGAGGCACGTATCACAAAAATTGCACTCCCTCCGTTCCAAACTGTAAGTCGCTTTGACTTTTTTGGTTCGTCCATTTTGCTATGTATCCAGGCATATTATTGTATCTAGATACATAGCTAAATGGATGTACCAAAAAAGTCAAAGCGACTTACAAACTGAAACGGAAGAAGTAGTTCAGGAATAGAGGAATATAAACAACCTGTAGTTTAGCAACAGTTCGTTTAGTGGGAAAATTTTTGTAAGACAAGATAGTAGTAGTACTTGACAGAGCAGTTAGTGTTCTCAAGCTTTTGTATTCATCTATGAAGAAAATAAAGCAGCAGAATTATCACCTTTCCTCACTTCCTGGCGACTGAAAAATTCAGGCGACACCGGATGATGCGTTGATGCCTGCTGTTGGATGGAAATCACTGAAGTAGCTTCGTCACCTGAACAGAGGTCCCAAACCCGGGTAAAGGAGGAGGGTTGCGTTAAGTTTGGCGAACCAAATAAAAAATAGCCACTCTAATGGACAGAGGCACGAGATCACAAAAAATTGCACTCCCTCCATTTCCAAATTGTAAAGTCGCTTTGACTTTTTTTTTGGTTCGTCCATTTTGCTATGTATCCAGGGCATATTATTGTATCTAGATACATAGCTAAATGGATGTACCAAAAAAGTCAAAGCGACTTACAAACTGAAGGAGGAAGTAGTTCAGAATAGAAGAATATAAACAAACGTAGTTTAGCAACAGTTCGTTTAGCGTAAAAAATTTTTGTAAGACAAGATAGTAGTAGTACTCGACAGAGCGCTTAGTGTTCTCGATCTTGTGTATTCATCTATGAAGAAACTAAGTAGCGTAATTATCACCTTTCCTCACTTCGTGGCGACCGAAAAAATTCAGCGACACCGGATGGCGCGTTGATGCCCCATTGTTGGATGGAAATCACTAAAGTATCCATGTGAGGCTAATATTATACAGTTCAATTCTACAATAGGCGCCTATTAGGACTACAAGAACCACGAGTCACGAGAACACAAAATAAATTAAATGTAGTTCAGAATAGAATAGTATAGACAAACTACGCTTTAGTAACATTTCATTTAATAGGAGCAATCATTGTTCTTGGGCATGTATATTTATCTATAAAGAAAATAGCAAAGTAGTTGCAGTCTCCTAAAACAAAAACACAAAGGTAACAACATTAATGTAGTAGGCAGTGTCAAGTTCAAGATGTACAACTCAATACATCCATATGAGGATACAGCTTATACAGTTCAATTCTGTAATAGGCAAAGTGTATGAGGAGTAGACGAGAGCCTGTTCGCTTGTTCTTGCAATCTTGCTTCATCTTGTTTCAGCTTATTCTCTCACAGATACTATTAAACAAGCGAAACAGGCTCTCGGGGCCACGGATCACCAAAAAAAAAAAGGTAGTTCAGAATAGTGGAGTATAAAGAAACTATAGTTTCGTGGCGGTTCATTTAATATGCACATTTTTGTATGACAAGATACCTGTAGTACTCTACAGTAGGGCAGTCGTGTTTACTTGAGCACGCATATTCATCTATAAAGAAAATAAGCGGCGAAGTGGATAACAATAACATTGTAGTTATATATAGTAGCGGTCGGGCCCGGTAGCGGTGAGGTGTCAAGTTCAAGTATGTACAACTCAATTATATCCATATTATGAGGATAAAATTATAGTTCAATTCTCATGCGTAATAGACGGTATGTGAGGACTAGTCGACACTGTTCGCTTGTGCTTGCTTCATCTTGTTTCAGCTTATTCTCTCTCACGCATGTAATACTATATATTAAACACAAGCGAACAGGCTTCGAGAGGCACGAGATCACGGAAAAACAAAAAAAGGTAGTTCAGAATAGTGGAATCTAACAAACTGTAGTTCAGTAACAGTAGGCACAAACATGATTGATGGGCTAGATATCAAACCCTAGAATGGCCGGCCAGCGACTGGTGGAGGAAGAAGCCGTCGGAGAAGGAGGTCGCTGGCGGAAGCGGCGTCGGCTTGAATGGCGCGGATGCGTCGGCGGTGGCGGCGGGCTGATGAGGCGGCTGGAAACCCTAGAGTCGTCTATGAGGAGTGTGGCTAGGAACCAAACACCCCGATCGAAATGAATCGCCCGCCTTTGTGACAAGGCGGGTAAAATTTTTGAGTTTTGTAAAGGCTCGGCGTGTAAAAATCGTAGCGAAAAAAATTGGGCGGGCACAAGTAAAACGTATTCCCTCCTCGGGATGGTTAGAAGTCGTTTAGGACAAATGACACGGTCTCCAAAACATAACTTTGACCGCTTATTATTATAAAAATATATATGGAGATGTGATATATATGTATTCTTTTATCAAAGTATTTTTAAGACAAATCTACTCATATAATTTTTACATTTACAAACTCAACAACTTAAAAGTTATTGATGATTTATATTCCCGATGTTTGACCCAAACCTTGTCCAAAACGACTTCTAATACCATCCCTGGAGGGAGTATAATAAAAACGTTCAAATGATTTTGGCTGATTGAATAGTATTATTTCTGTGAAGGAGAAGCCACTTCACCGCGCAATTAGCGCGTGGTGGGGCCGTCCCCGTCGTGGTCATAGTGCACACCCATGGAGGGGCCGTCCTGTCAGGATCTACTACCTGTGTTTGCTCTCCCTCTGTATCTGCTTCTGCCTCTCGCGATTCATTCCATCTCTCGCTCTCTTCCATCCCTTCTCCCAGCTGAGCTCCAGCCCGATGTCTCGGTCTCCTTTGGCGGAGTCGTCTGGAGGTGGACGGGCGAGGAATAGGCATCAATGGGATCCAGTTGGTGAGCTCAGCGGGTTCCCGCTCATCAGTTGTCCGGACTGCGGTCTTGCTCGGGTGGTGGAGGTGCGGACCAAGAAGGATGCATGGTGATAACCGCGGCCGACTCTACTTCAAGTGTGCTAGGAAATGGGGTGAGTATTTCGTTCTGTAGTGTTGACGTGTTGTCCCGGGCCTCCATGCCCCTAGTTTTGCACTAATTTGTGTGCCTGTTTTTCAGTACCCTAATAAGCAGCAGTGTCATTACTACCGATTTGAAAAGGAATACTTCGAGGTCTTGAAGGATCTTGGCATCATAGCTGTTCGCCCTTCGAATTGGAAAGAGGAGCTGGTGCTGGATGAAGAAGAAGCTTCAGTGGGTGGTCCAAGTGGTGACACCAAGAAGAAAAACTTGGAGCAGATGCTGGAGGACTTGATGAGGAAGACGAACATGTTTATTATTCTGTCTCTTGTCTGTGTTGTCATTGGATGTGTTCTGATGTATGCCGTAAACATGTAATGCCCGATGCAATGTTATTATTATGTGGTAATTTGCGAATATCACAACGCGTCGGTGCAATGCATGCTTGGTGTCAAGATTCTCGCACTGTGAAAAAGTCAACCGAGTGGAGTGGATCCACCTTGTGCTTAATAGGGATGTCATCCGTTGACCCGCGTTGTGTAAAGGCGTGAGTGATACTCCCTCCGCTCATAAAAAAAATAATTTTTTGACCTTTTCAAAATCTAATTTGACTATTCGTCTTGCTCAACATATTTGTGTAAATTCCAAAATAAATTAGCTATTGTCATAATATCTTTAATGATCTAATAAGTCATAACAAAATTGATAATATTTATATACATTATTCAAATAAAACGAATGGTCAAATTAGATTTTGAAAGGTCAAAGAATTGCGCGTTTTTTTTGGTTGGACGGAGGGAGTACTCCACGTTTGCCGATCGCTGCGGGTTCGCAACTACGATCTACGAACACGCGATACTAAAAAGCGCGTGAGTAATAAAGCAACCGCCGCGGCCGAGTCTACTCTACGACGTCGTCCGCCACCTCTCTCGCATCGCTGCGCAATTGGAGCGCGAACTCACTTCCGCGCCCGGCTACATCTATCTCGCCGTCGCCGCTATAAGCTTAGCTTCACGCCGTCGCCTTCCACGCATACCACCACCGCGTGCCGCCGGCGCCGCCGTCGCCTCGCCGCGCACCATGCAGCGGCTTCCGCCGGAGATGCTTGCATTGGTTGCCATCCGCGACGCCAAGGAGGCGAGGGGATCCCATGGACGACCTCACCATTCGCGCCGCACCGCACGTAGCGTGATGGCGGAGGTGTCTTGGCGACGCCATGGTGGGACGGAGCATCCCACCGAGCGGGTTTTCCAACGTAACGAGGAATGGCGTACCATCGTCACCAATCTCGCCATCGCCGGCAACCCGAGGCGTGCTTCGAGCGGGCACATGCGCCTGTTCGCCGATGGCCGCGGGCACCATCGCGCCCCGCCGACATGCTGCGCGACGCCGCCGATGCGGGGCATGAACTCGCTTCGTACGTACACGCCCTTGCTCTCTACAGGATGAACACCGGCGCCGATGACGACGACACTGCACGAAAGGTGTTGCGGGGGATCGAAGGCGACGCGGTGACGGCAGCGACGTGGGGCACCGAATCGTGGCACGCCCACGCGCACGTGCAATAGCGGTGTTGAGCGACGAGCCGATGGTGGCGCCGTATCCAGCGGGTTTTCGGTTTCTCCGCTGTCTCCCTCGCTCGCCCAACCGCCGGTGCCCGGCCAACACGGGCATCTTCGATGCGATGCAGCGTGCGGGCCGTGGCGACATTGCCGGATGGTCGGAGTCGGAGCGTAGAAGGCAACCGTGGGGAGTGTACCGCAGCGAAAGCAAAGGCGGATCAGCGACGAGTCTACTTTGTTCTTCGTTGATGGCTTGTGGGCATGAGTGTACTTCGTTCTTCCAATGCAGGGGAGTTGCTCACAGTTGCAGGTGACGCCTAGCTAGATATAACAACTTTTGGTAGCTTTTGGAAGTGTGCACGCGTCGTAGGTGATGCATATATGGTGTGCATATGTTCGATCCTTACCTAGCAGTGATGTTCAAGAAACGTAGATCTGGATGGAACGAAGACCGAGATGTTTTAATTAGTTGTAATATAATCCGTGTGTTATAATGCTCACTACTTTCGTGTCTACCATTAATTCTCGCCGCCGCGCGCAGCCATGGTCGCCGCGAGCACCCCGGCCGGCATGGCTATAGTTAGCCGCCTCTCGGGCTGAACTCTCTCCCTTCTTTCTTACCTTGCCGCATCGAGGCTCGTCGGGCTTGAAGGCGCGCTATTCCCCGTGCCGTTGAGGTCACCTTGAACGCCGCCGTGTCCGCCCGGTTCACACGCCCGGCGGCCGCGTTCGAGCTAAGCGTTCACCACGACGGCAACAACCCCTCTGGGACCCGTCCCCGCCTCGACCGAGTTTTGAAAACCGTTTACGCCGCACTCGGCCTGTCCTCAGTCGCCGGAGAGTGTCGCTCCCCGCTCCGCCGCGCGCCCTGCCCGCCAACGTCGGTGTCGAGCTCGCGGTAGGCGGAGCCTATTCAAACCCGCTCATCCGATAGCATAGATAGGAACGCTAGGTTCTGGGGATCACGGTGTTCGTCCCTCCCGTCGCTAGAGACATCATCGCCCGTGTGCCACGCCATGATGGACTTCTCCTCGAAGGGGGGTGATTCACCGTTGGTGCGGTTTCTAAGACAAGGGAACAGTAGAACGCAAATGATAGAAAAAGATTGACACGCATCATATTAATTAAACCGATACAAGGAAATAGTATAACCCAAATTAACGGAAGGTAAAGAGATTGCCATGCAACAAATTAACCAACAACTGATTCCTTAGCAAATTAACCACACAGATCATTGTATCTTACACATCCACACAAATCAGACAACAGATAAATTAACATAAGAAAAAAAAGAAGAGAACCTAGGCCGCCTTCTTGGCCTTCTTGGCTGCCCGCTTGGCGGCTTCCTGGCGGCCGCCTTCCTGGCCGCCTCCTCCAGTTTTGCCGGTATCCCCTCGGCGAGGGTATCGACCAGAGATTCGATCTTGAGGGCGTAGAAGTTGGCCCTCTCCTCGAGGGGCAGATTCACCTTTGGCAGGCCAACATCGTCGGCCAGGCCGTTCAGCTTGGTGAGGGCGGTGCGGAGGCGCTCCACAGCGAACTTCATCTCCTCCCGGGTGGCGGCCATGTCGACGATCGTGGGCGGCGAGTCCGGCTTTCCTGTGAGAGGGGCACAAAAGAGAAGTTAGTGTTGGATAACGGGAGGGGGCGGGGTATAAATGTGGCGTTTCCAAAACACGGTTGCTCGGAAAAACGCCACCGCGATCACGCGCGCCAATGGACGCCTCCTCGGCACTCAACGGCGATCATTTTCCAAAGCACAACCGCTGAAAAAACAAGTTACGCACCCGTCTTTGGGAACAAGGAGTCTTTAGTAGTGGGCGTCCGTCCTTCGTTCTCGCCGGCCCGCCGGTGCCTCGGCCGGCCGGTGCTGCGATTTGTTGTGTGAGAAAATTATCGCCGGGCCGGCCGGCTTTTTGTGAGAGAAAAGCACTTTGGTCGGTGGTCGAACCAAACCAACCGAACGATCAAGGCGGTGTCATTGCAGATCACACCGCGCGCGCCTGCGGCAAAGAATTATGGACGGAACGATGGTAGCGTGACGTGGGCCCCATTCTACAAATGAGGTGTGTAGGATACGCAAAGGATTCACATGCAAGGGTGTGTATAGACGCCGCTTTGTGTAAGTATAGATGAGTCTCAGTAGGAAAAGGCGCCGCCCCAATTTTTCGCCGCAACGCGTCATGTCGCCATTGCGCCGAGTGCACCCTACGGCCCGATCATTAAGGGCGTGTTTGGTTGCTTGTGTGGCATCCCGCATCGCTCGCATGGCTTAGCCCGGCCAGTTTAATTTGGCCATGCCAAATGCATGCAACAGCCCCCTCGTTTGGTTGCCCGCATGAACCCAACCAAGCTAGCTAGAGCTGTTGTTTGGTACCGTGCATTTGCGTGAGATTTAAATTTGTGCATGCATGGTTGTTGTTTGGTTGCCTCGCATACATGCTAGTTGCATCACATTCAAATTGTCACAAGCTACAAGCCGATCACAATAAAAGTAACTAGTCTTTTACCATAGCTTCCAAACTAAAAACCCTATGACTACAACAATAATTAGGACTACTACGAGCACTAGTAAATAGTGCCACCGATCTCCAACAGGTTGGTTTAAATTAACAAGTGGTAGTAGAAGGGGTGGATCCACCTCCGGTCCACGACCACCGCAAAAAAAGCTTGCTCGGCCTCCACTTTTGTGTTATATTTCCTGTAGCAATTTCCCTGGAACTTATGTACTTGCTCGTGTGCTTCTTTCTAGGTTGAGTACACCCTAGGTTCCCTGCCATGATGAACCACATACCATGCCATTCTTTGCAAAAGAAACAAATTGTAGGAAACATAACACAAAGATGGCTTATGTGTGCTCGAGTTCATGTAGAAACATCATTGGTTAGGTCATGTGCTCGATTATAGGAACAATGATCACAGCCCTAAGGCATGTGCTTAAAGTATAGGAAAAACATCACAGGCATATAGGGCATGTGCTCAAATTTTATGAAAAAAAAACATCACAGTAATAAGGCATATGTAATCCCAGGCTAGGGTTTTGAAGAACAAGGAGAGAGGAAAAAAATCACCTGAGAGAGGAGAGGGCTCAGATCCACTGCTACAACACAAGAGAGAGAGGGAGAGGCCTCAGATCCACGATTCACAAAGCAAGAACAAATCGAGAGGGGAGAGAAAAACCGACCGGTGGCGAAGAACTTCGAGCGGCGGGAAAGAGCAGGAGGAGGGAGCGAGGGGGATATATAGGCAGAGATTGGCGCGAAGGGAGGAGGAAACCCTAGAGAGTTGTCATCTCCAGTCGGCCGAAATCGCCGAGCAGCAAGACGAGGGAGCACGGAGCGAGCCCGGCCGAGGAGGAACGCCGATTCGGCCCGTTCCTCTCGAGCCCGGCCGTGGAGCACTTTTTGCACGAAAAAGGAGCCCGCTCGGGGGGACGAGAGCGTAAACCAAACACCGGGACACCGCACGACGGAGCCCCGGGGCGGGGGCATATCCAGGGGACCAAACACCCCTTAAAATCCCACGTCTACGCACTTCTGCATATGTCGCATCCTGCACTGGGTTTAACTCACCCGCATATCGCTTTCTCGCCCAACCGAGATCGGATTTTCTTTCTATTGAACGCGGATATGCATATGGAGACATGCTTGCATGTTTTATGAGCCTTCGGACTCAAGAACTCTGATTTTTCTTTTTTAATCTGTGGCCAAAACTTGTAACTAGTCTTTCTCCCTCATAGTAACTCCAAATGTGATAGTTTTTCTTTCTATTTTTTTAAAGAATAATGCTTGTATATATCAAGATATTGTATTCTTACTGCTATTACTTTTGTCATGTTTTATTGAGAACATTTGAAATTTCAAATTTCAAAATTACAACTTCGCAGACAACATTTTTGGTTCATCCAATGATTTCCCCTACGAGAAGAAGTCAAGCACGTAAAAGTTGTATAACTTCTAAAGATGTAGTACACCTTTTATATTGGCCATTTCTTCATCCGACGATATGTCGTGGTAACATTGTTCACAAGATTTACACATATCTCATATATAGTTGATGAAACTATGAGAGAGATTTCTAAGATTTGTGAACAATGTCACTAGCACTACTATGTCGGATGGGGAAGCGCCAACTTTTGTTCACCTCCCCGCCACGCCCGCAGCTTCCAACAAGAACCCTACTTTTTCTTTTTAATCTATGGTCAAAACTTGTATAACTTCTTAAGATGTACATCTTTTATGTAGGTCATTTATTCATATGATGATGTCGCGGTAACAACACCGTCCACGAGATTTACACATGTGTCATAGAGTTTATGAAAGTAGAAGACAAATTTCTAAGATTCGTGAACAATGTCACTAGCACTATGTCGGATGGGGAAACAACCAAAATAAGAATTGTAGGTCTTGCTAAGTTGTGAAACTCTCTAGTTGAAAACTTTTTGGTTTCACATTATCTTGTAAAGATAAACTATATATATATAGGTCTCAATTTCAAAAAATTGGAAACTGAAATTTAAATTTTTAAGTGACGTCGGATAGACAAACCACCAACATAATGATTGTAGTTCTCAAATATCCATGAAACTTTATAGCTTACAACATTTTGATTTGAGATCATCTTGTCATGGGAAAACATGTAACGCTTTGAAAACATTTATCTTACGAATGCGCACCGATAGTTCGTCGCCCATTTGGCTCGACACCTCCGCCGGATCGCACCGGCCGCGCGCCCGCCCATAACCCACGCCCCTGCACCGCCTTCGCACCCGCATTATTGCTGCTGACCAACTCTTCGCCGCACAAAATGTAGCTAGAGCGCGCGCGCCCCACCAAAAAAGCTCCAGCCACGCCGCGCCGCGCCATGGAAAACCTTCCGCGTGACATGCTTGTAGAGATTGCGATTTGTGTCGCCAAGTTCTCAACGAATCCCATGGAGGACCTCCACAATCTGCGGACCACCTGTTCACAGATGAAAGCGGCGTGCGGCGACCCCCTAGTGGGACGGAGCATCCCGCTGGACCGGGTGCTGTACCGGCAGGCGGGGGGCTGGTGGCCGTACTACCGCTCAAGTATCGTGAGAATCTTATCACCAAGCTCGCCGCCGTCGGCAACCCGAGGCGTGCTTCAAAGCCGCATGTATGCCATCTTCGCCGGCGGCACCGATCGCCACGCCGTCGCCGAGAAGCCGCGCGCGCGCCGCGTCAGGGCATGAAACCGCCAAGTATGTTCTTGCTCTTGTGCTCTACAGGGCCAACACCGGTGCCGCGAACGACGACTATGCGCGGCGGGTGTTGCGTGAGATCGGCGACCACCGGCGACGGCCGGCGGACGTCGCGTGACCTGCAGGAACTAGAACTCGCCGAACGGCCCCCGGCGACATGCATGGGATTTCTTGAGGAGCGACTTGATGACGGCACATATACCGCCAAATTGGAGTAGAGAATACCGTCCTCCAGCACCACCGGTGCCTCGCCATGACGGGCATCGGTGCAGAGGGCGAAACTGGTGTGCCGCCATTCATGGATGGACAGATTCATTTCAGACGTGGAGGATGTTCTGCAGCAAGGAGTGTAGGATCCGCAAGGAGTGTGAAAGTTTCTTTTGTGGTGTTGTGTGGGCACTATAAGCAAGTTTTAAATTGGGATTGATCGATCTATCGATCACATGCGTGATGAAAAGTTGGATGTTTTGTTAGTAGTAACCATGCATATTTTCCAAAAGTGACGAAAGGCCGGATTCCTAACAAATTTTTGTTTTGGGGCCAGATTCCCAAATTCAAAAAAAATGGTTCCAGATTCCTAAGACAAACTTATTTCAGGGCCAAATTCCTAATTCTCCCATAGTCCTTCCTATTACTCCAAATAATGTTTGAAATTTCGAAATAGCACACAAGTTACAGTCGCCCTTTTACATTAACCGTGGGACCATGGTGTCTGCATCGAACACTCTACAGTTGCCACCTCGGATTCCTTATAGTGCTATGGGTAGTTTTCTCTCGCAGTCTCTCGTCTCTTCCTTCTCCCATACTATAGCTACTGTACTAGTAGTTAGTACTCTTCTCACCTCTTCTCCGTCCTGACTTTCCAAACTCATCTCAACCAAACCTGAGTACAGAGCGGTCCGACACAGGGGGTCTGCCTCGCCTTCGCCTTCGTCTCCATCCCGGGCAGGTGGTGCTCTTTATCACATCCTAGATATGGTTTTTCATGTGGTTTTTGAAACAAAGAAATACTGAAGTTTTTCTTTTTTTTGGTGGTTGCAGATCTGGATCGAGTCCCGGCCGTTCAGATCTCGACTTCATGTGGTCTCTGAAGTCCCGGCCGCTCTGATCTCGTGTTTTAGCTAGTGTTGGGTTGGGAAGGAGGCCGAAGAAAATGTCGCAAAAGAAGCACATCTTCTTGGGTAAACACTGCTGAGATCTCTAAAATGATCTTCTTTTTTGAAGTTTTTTTAGTGGCTCTAAAAAGGTTTTGTTTTGTCTTGTATATTTGTGTGATTCATGCTATAGCTTGTACAACCACAAAGACCTACGTGGGAGATTATAAAAGTATGGGTGCTGGAGGTCGCCGGCGGGGCCACTCCCCTCTCCTCGCCGAGTCGAGCATTTTTTCGAGTCGCGCTCGACTCCGGCTCAACAAGTTTGGCAAAAGAAGCTTTGGCTCCGGCTCCTCCCCGCACCCCACTTGTAGCTAGGAGCCACTTTTCTCTCCCCTCCCTCTCAACATTGGGCCATGTCGCTAGGAGCCGGAGAAGCTCCATTTTTGGGGCTCCCCCGGCTCCGCTTTTGCGCGCTACTGATTGCCTTCGTAGCTTAGGTCTTGCTTCCTCTTTTTTTGACAATGTTCGCTTGCTCTTCCTTCATCATGTTTCAAAGATGTTGTGTCTCACGGAATACTATTAAATCAGCCAAAATCGGGCGTTAGCAAAACAACATGTTCTCCGTAATGTTGTTATATTATCAAAAAAATTGTTAAAATTTGGAATGCTCGGCTCTCCAAGAATCGCATCGAACCTCGTATTGCTAGTTTGTGCATTGTGGCTCAACAAACGAATTCAAATTTGATTTGTTCCAAAGAGGCAAATTTTGGCCTTGTGTTGAAACAAATTTGGCATCGAACACTCGACCTCATTCTCTCTCTCTCTCGATCAATCGAATAGGCATGTGAAATGACTCCATACGTGACCCCCGATGTACAAGACACCTACCGTACACGGTGTTCGGCATGTCAACATCATCATGATTACGATTCTGGCGTTTGCCGTCTTTGGATGAGCCGGGCCGTCGTGGGCAACGTGAACGCTTCGTTCCTTGTCGCGAAAGCGTCGAATTATAGACGAGAGAGAGAGCATGGCCACCGGCGGGCCCCACAATTTAAACAACAACAACGGTCGTGGTTCGTGCACGTTGAGGGCCCCACAATTTAAAAATACCTAAAAAATGTTTTAACCGACAAACCAAAAATCTAAATTAAATTCGATTACACCGTAAATTTGTTTCAATTAATTCTTCAAAACAAGACTTCACATGTATTTAGATAAAATTAACAAAGGGGCCCACACGATGGCGCTTGGGATAGAGTTGGACAAACTTTTTTTCGGGGCCAATTCCTAATTCTCCCTAGTCCTATTACTCCAAATAATGTTTGAAATTTCAAAATAGCACACAAGTTACAGTCGCCCTTTTACATTAACCGTGGGACCATGGTGTCTGCATCGAACACTCTACAGTTGCCACCTCGGATTCCTTTATAGTTGCATCGAACACTCTACAGTTGCCATCTCGGATTCCTTTATAGTGCTACTATGGGCAGTTTTCTCTCGTAGTCTCTCGTCTCTTCCTTCTCCCATACTACACCTACTAGTACTCTTATCACCTCTTCTCCGTCCTGACTTTCCAAATTCATCTCAACCAAACCTGAGTAGTACGTAGCTGTCCGACACAGGGGTGCCTCGCCGCCTTCGTCTCCATCCTCAGGCGGTGGTGCTCTTTATCACATCCATGCAGCTAGATGTGGTTTTTCATGTGGTTTTTGAAGCAGCTAATACAAAAGTTTTTCCTTTTTTTGGTGGTTGCAGATCTGGGGTCCGTCGCGGAAGCACATCTTCTTTTCTTTTTTTGGTGGTTGCAGATCTGGGGTCCGTCGCGGAAGCACATCTTCTTGGGTAAGCACCGAAATCTAGTAAAGTGCATTATCCTTCCTTTTTTTGAAGGGTTTTTTTGAATGGCTATAAAAAGGTTTTGTTTTGTCTTGCATATCTGTGTGACTCATGCTATCTACTAGCTTGTACAACATTGCTCAATTATTTTGCTGTCTTATACCTTTTCCCGATTCTTCCTAGGTACAAACACAAAGACCTACGTGGGAGATTATAAAAGGATGGGGAGGAGGCGAAGAAAATGTCGCAAGAAAAGCACATCTTCTTCGCTTGGAGATCCTTTTCCACCTCTCAACCTTCTTCTCGCATGCTATCGGCTGGCCTCGCCTTGCTTCACGTGGATTCCACTTCACGTATCATGCGCATGGCTAGAGCTTAAGGGGGTGTCAGGATCACGCCCCAACTCGCCTTCGTAAGATTAGGCATGCCACAGACCCAAGGCGAGTGTTTGGTTCAGCTTTCTGTGGTGGCCGCCACACGCTGCATGCTTCTGTCGTTTTTCTATTTTTGCTCGTCGTTTAGTGTGTGGCGAGTGTGGCAAGTGTGGCGGCCGTTTTGCCCGCCACCAGATGTGTGGCCGCCACACCGCGCGTGGCTGTGGCGCATGTGGCAGGGCGCATGCTGGCTGGGAGACCTGCGCTGGAGATTATAATCCTGCCAAGGGCCGCAAGCGTCTCGACGGTGCTGTTGTCTCTACACGAGTCTAGACAGGAGGAGGCCACCTTCTAAATAGATGCTCCCTACTCGAATCAGATCGAACCCAGAGATTGCTAGTTTGTGCATTGTGGCTCAAAACAATTCAGCTTGATTTGTTCCGTAAAGAGGCAAATTTTGGCCTTGTGTTGAAACAAATTTGGCATCGAACACTCACCTCCTCTCTCTCTCTCGATCGATCGAACAGGCATGTGAAATGACTCCATACGTGACCCCCGATATACAAGACACCTCATCACCGCGGTGTTCGAGCATGATTCATGATTACGATTCTGCCCGTCCGGTGCGAGATGACACCGCGAGGATGGACTAACGACGAGTTTTTATATTCCCAAAAAGTTTTGACCCAAACCCTTTTCCAACAATACTACGGGGACTCGCGGCTGCCGGCAGAGGCGGCCGGCCGGGCCGTGCCAGCGTGACGTGAACGCTTCGGTTCCTTGTCGCGAAAGCGTCGGATTAATTATAGATAAGAGAGAGCATGGCCACCGGCGGGCCCCACAATTTAAAATACCTAAAAAATGTTTTAACTAACAAACCAAAAATCTAAATTAAATTCGATTACACCATTAAATTTGTTTCAATTAATTCTTCAAAACAAGATGTCACATGGATATACTATTTAGAAAATTACAAGTGGGCCCACACGATGAATGCAGAGAAACCGAGAATCTTGATGACTAGGACGTAATATTCCTTCTAAAGGAAGCAAATAGAGGAACGTGAGACAATTTTTTTTTTTCGTTTTGCAAAAATCCAAGGATGGTATCAGAGACTAGTTTAGCAAACTCTTGGAGACGCACTTGTCATTTTACTTTTAATTATGAGAAATTGTGGAATTTAATCCTGCCGCTAGAAATATGACATAGAATTCGCTTGCTTTTTACGAAATATGACCCATGTTGTGCGATTTGCTATGAAATCTAGATTTTTCAATTTTCCGATTTCAATAATTACAGGGGGCCATTTTTCACCGTTTAGGGCATCGGGGCCGCCTACCAATGCGCCGCCGACCGTCGTGCGGCTTGCCTTGCCACGCGCGCCACCCTATGGATGTGGGCCGGGCAAATGAGGCGCCGGGAGGAGCAAAGGTGGAGAGCGCGTGGCGGCGTGTAGACTTGGGGCGCGGGACGGCGGTTCGGCGGTGACGGCGCTATCGCGCCAGACGCCAGCGGACTCAAGACGAAGGTCGTGCTCGGTCTCGACTCTCCGTGAGCCAATGACGGGCTCAAGAGGAATTGAGGAAAGGGTAATGATGTCCTTTCCCATTCTCAAACAGTTAAAGAAATTTTCTAAATTTATAGAAAATACAAAAATCCCAAAAAAATCCAGATTTCATAAGAACTTCGCGCGACATGGGTCATATTTCATAAGGCATGCGAATTCGGGTCATATTTCTAGCGGCACACGATAATGGGTTAAATTTAATAATTTCTCGTTAATTGTATAAATGAAGCTGCTAGGAAGCAATGGTTTAGCAGCTCCCTCGTCGTAGTCATATCTTGTTGGCTACTCTACTAAGCGACTCCCTTTCGTAGTCATATCTTGTTGGCTACTCTACTACAAGCAACTCCCCTGTCGTATTTTTTAGGGCGAAAATCTAGATGAAAAACTCGATACTAACACTCCCGCCCACACCTAGGGTGGCCTTGTCATCTGTCTTACCAACCTCATGATCTTTGTGGATGCGCACCATGTGGACAACCTTGGAGGCGGATCCAAAGACCGGATCTAGCACAAACGCTAGGAACAGTCTCATTTGTGTCATCTTACAAATGTACTCGTATGTGACTCAATCTAACTTGTACAAAAATTGTGTTGTCTTAAATATCTTTTTTTTTTTGGTTGATCCTGTACAACCACAAAGAACTAGTGGGCAGGAAATTATAAAAGGATTAAAGAGAAGATCATATCCATCTATCTATGGTGCTCGAGCAATTTGAAGATAATAGTAGATCTTTGTGGTGCGGTCCAAGTGAATAGTAGTAGGAGTAGGTGTGCGGATCGATGGTGCCTTTGTGCAAATGGAGGGTGTTTAGTTCCCATGCAACCCAAAAAGTGCTACAAGACGCGGCACATCAAATCTTTTAATGCATGCATGGAGTATTTAAATATAGAGAAACAAAAAAACTAATTACACGTTTTAGCCGAAAAGAGCAAGATGAATCTTAAGCCTAATTACTCTATGGTAAGACAATAATTACCAAATACAAACGAAAAGTGCTACAAATCGAATATTTCACCAACTAATTGTGTCGAAACAAATTTAGCAGCCCTATATCAAATGGAGATGCAGGGAGCTTGGCCAAACTCTCTCTCTCTCTCTCTTCTCTCGATCTCTTCCTTCTCTCTCTATCGAAGACGGGCTGTCAAATGACTCCATATGTGACCCTACAGGCGGTCATGGAAAAAGTCATGGAAACACAGTCCTGCACCAAGGATGGATTCGAACGACGGGTGACACGAGCGACCGCACCAAGGATGGGCCGGAACGGCGATAGGCGGCGTGGGCCCTATTATACTCGGAGGATTCGCATGCACGGTATACAGAGTACTACTCCCAGGGCCCCAGGCCCCTGTCCCGGCTCCTCGCTCGACTCTTCACAAAAAGAAAAAAGAAAAAAAAATGATTTCTATTTTTAATCTGGGAGTGCCGCCAAAAGCCTAACAGTCGAGGACCGAGCGTAGCTCGGTTGGTTAGCTCGCCAGGTGAGCGAGCAACCGGACGCTAGTTCGATTCCTAGGATAGTGTGTGTACTAGTTGTAGTGTAGTTAGGTCTGGTTGTAGTACACGGGTAGTGTGTGTCGTGTGCGTGTAGTGTAGTGTGTGTGTGTGAGTGTGTATGAACAGATACTACAACTGTACCTAGAGTAAGAGGCAACTCAAAAAAAGCCTAAAGCAGTCTTTCTCCCTCCTATTAATCCAAACTCTATTTCAAATTCAAAATAGTACACAAGTTACTGATCGCCCTTAGCAAGATTTAAGAAGCAAAAATGTGTCGCCCTACATTAACCGGGTGCTTTCGTGGGGCCATGGTGTCGACATCAAACACTCTATAGTACTACTACTACATATTGAATATGTTCGGCTGATTTTGGGTGATTGAATAGTATTATAAATTTGAAATAAGATAAGCCAACTTTTTTTTTTTTTTTTTTGCATAAAATCCAAGGATGGCAAAATAGTTTAGTAAACTCTTATAGATGCTATGTCATTTTACGTTAAATGTATACATGAAGCTGCTAGGAAGCAATAGTTTAGCTCCCTGTAGTACTCATATATCTTGTTGGCTATTCTATTCTTTAGGGTGAAAAACTCAATGAAAGTGAAGAAAAGACATTTTCTTGACAACTTGTGGAGGTAACATATTTTACTGTTAATTATATACATGAAGAAGCAATGGTTTATTAGCTCCCCTGTAGTACTCATATCTTGTTGGCTATTCTATTTTTCAAGGTGTAAAAACTGGATGCTAAGACTCTCCACAACGTTACAGGTGCTCAAAAGGATCTAACCCTGCAACTAGTAAAGCTGGTGTGCCTCCTTCCGCCGGTCGGTCTAAGTGAATAGTAGTAGTAGCTATAGTTGGTACTCATTGTCCCTGCTAACATCCTAACATCGCATTGTCCCCGCTAACATCGGCGAGAGGGGCTCGTGGCCGTAGGACTATAATAATTAATAATCTTCCATATAGGTCTCGAGCTCTGGTCATGGACATGGCTAGCGCTTAAGACCTGCGTTGGACATTATAATCCTGCCGAGGGCCGCAAGCGTCTCAACGGTGTTGTTGTCATCCCTATTCGAGTCTGGACCCGAGGGACGTCCATATTTGTCTTCGTAGCTTAGGTCCGTCCTCCTTTCTTTGGCAAATTTCCTGATTTGAATACATATTTGAAGTCCAACCCACACTCGCTACAAGTGTCCCCTGCTGGAAGTGAAATGAAACAAAACTACTCTTGCTTTCTCCACCCTTCTCCCACCCTCTACTCAAAATTGAAATTCGGAGGAGCGTGGCTCCCAAAGCCTAAAACATTCTGTCTCCCTCCTCCAAACTCTGTTTAAATTCACAATACTAGGTGTACGTGTATTACACAAGTTATAGTCTCTCTTAGCAAAGTTGACTGAGACGTCCGAAACCCTTTGCTCACAACAAACCAAGCCATGGTGTCCAACACCGAACACTCTACTAAAAGTTCTTGTCTTTCTCTCTCCCAGTCTCTCTTGTCACTCTCGTCGCTTCCTTCTCCTCCCATACTAGTACTAGTAGTACCACCACTCTTCTCTTCTCGCCTCTTCTCGCGACTTCCAAACTCTTCCCACCAAATCTTTACCAAATAAAGAGTAGAGAGCGGTCCGACATAGGGATCTGCCTCGTCCTCGGCGCCTCACGTCTCCATCCTTGGCAGGTGCACCTCTTTATCACACCCATGGATCTAGATATGATTTTTCATGTGGTTTTTGAAACAAAGAAATACGTAAGATTTTTTTGGGTGGTTGTAGATCTGGGATCCGTTGGGGGGCCTCGTGTCCCCTGGTAGCGGCTATGGTGAGGTCGCGTCATCGTCTTGACTTCCCCGACCGGGGATCCCGGCCGGCGTGGGAGCCTTGGCGGAGAACGAGGCGTTTATCGCGGCGTTCGATAGGATTGCCGACGCCGTCGTCTGCGAAGTCCCGGCCGCTCGGATCTCTCGGTGTTTTACTTGTGGGTTGGGGCGGCCGAAGAAAAAAAAGTCGCAAGAGAAGCACATCTTGTTGGGTAAACACCTAAATCTAAATTGTAAAGTGCATTACCCTTTTTTGAAGTTTTTTTGAATGGCTCTAAAAAGGTTTTGTTTTGTCTTGCATATCTGTGTGATTCATTTTATCGTCTTAAATACCTTTTTTCCGATTGATTCGGGTATAAACACAAAGATCTATGCGGGAGATTATAAAAGTGTGGGAGGAGGCCTAAGAAAACGCGAAAAAAAAAACACATTTCTTCTTAGGTAAACCCCGAATCTAATCCCAAAGTGCATTTCATTTTTTTCACTAACCAACCAATCCCGGATCTATAAACTTCCCACTTTAGCAAACTTGCGTCGGGAACCCCGAGAGTGAAACTAAATTATATTTCCACCCTTCGTTTACCTCTTCTCGTCTTTTTTTTTTTTTTTTTTGAGGTGTTCCCATGTACGATAGATGGGCCGTCCACTAGGCTATAACTTTGCTAAGAGCGATCGTAACTTGTGTAGTACAAAGACATGTGCTACTAGTATTTCCACCCTTCGTTTACCTCTTCTCGTCTCTGCTCGTTCCCATGTACGATAGATGGGCCATCCACTAGGCACTAAACCACCTCTTAAGTTTGGAGCCAAGTTTTTTTTTTTTTTTGCAAAAATCCAAGGATGGCAAACTAGTTTAGCAAACTCTAGGAGATGACTCCGCCCGCAATTAGAGGCGCCAAACACACGGCGGAGATCTTTGTCATTTTATTGTTAATTGTAGTACATGAAGTCGCTGAAGCAATGGTTTAGCAGACTCTCTATCATACTCATATCTTGTTGACTATATTTTTCGAGGGCGAAAAACTTCGATGAAAAAGTCGGAGGAAGGTGAAGAAAATAATTCTTCCATGTTCACCGATAATATTAACACTCCTGCTCACACCTAAGTACTCACGCCCCATAATGGGGAGGGGAGAGGCCTTGTCAAGGAGATGTCACCCTCATCGTCTTTGTTGATGCGGACCATGAGGGCGACCTTGGAGGCACTATCTAGCATCGGATCCCGCGTGAACGCCCGGGAAAGGTATCTTCTTGTGTTACAAATTTATGTGACTCCCGCCATCTAACTTGTATAAAAATTGTGTTGTCTTAAATACCTTTTTTTCGGGTTGATCCTGTGTACAACCACAAAGAAGAGTTTAAAAGGATCAAAGAGAAGATCATATACACATCTATCTATCCTCCCGGAGCAATTTGAAGATAATAGATCTTGTGTTGTGGGCACAAGTTGTGGTGCGGTCCAAGTGAATATACAAAGAGAAAGAGTAGCTCTCTATCGTCCCTTTTAACATCTAAGAGAGGGGCTCGTGGCCGTAGGACTATAATCTCCTGTGTAGGTCTCGAGCCCTGGTCATGGCCATGGCTAGTGCTTAAGACCTATGTTGGAGATTATAATCCCGTTGAGGGTCACAAGCGTCTCGATGGTGTTCGAATTCGGACCCGGACCCGAGGGATGTCCATATTTGTCTTCATAGCTTAGGTCTTTTCGGCTAAATATGTAGTGCAAACCACCATCTTCGTGTAAACCTTGTGTAAACCACGGCAAAAAAAATTATGTAAATTCATCAAAAAAATCACACATGTTGAGGGTCACAAATAACGTCTTGACGACAATGTTCTTGCTTCATCTTGTTTCATTTTATATTGTCTCACGTGGGTACTATTAAATCAGCCCCGAAATCATGAAAAACCTAGCGTAACAACCCGTTTCTCTGTTTCATCTAATGTTATTATTATCAAAATTTTGTTCAAATTTGGAATGCTCTAGCTCTCCAAGAATCTTGGAAATAAATAACTTAAGATCGAGAGAGTATTTATCTATACAAAGTTTGGCAAATTTCCTAATTTGAATATATTTTGGAGTCCAACCCACGCTCACTACAAAAACTCATTCGGTGCGTGTCCCTGCTTTGGAAGTGAAACGAAACAAAACAACTCTCGCTTTCTCCACTCTCCTCCCGCCCTCCGCTCAAAATTGAAATTCGGGCGAGCACGGCGCCAATGTCCTTGGCTCCTCGCTCGACCCGTCACAAAAAAAAAAAACCCCCGATTTCTATTTTTAATGCGGGAGTGCCGTAGTGCCGCCAAAAGCCTAGTCTTTCTCCCTCCTAACTCCAAACTCGTTTCAAATTCCAAATACTAGTAGTACACAAGTTACTGATCGCCCCTACTAGCAAACTTGCGTGCCTCAAAAACCGGGTGCCCGTGGGGCCATGGTGTGCACGCAGAAACAATCTACATACTAGTAGTATTGTTGTCTGTCTCTCGCAGATCTCTCGTCACTTCCTTCTCCCGTCTTGTACTTACTAGTACTAGTAGTGCCCCTCTTCTCGCCACTTCGCTGACTTCCAAACTCTTCTCACCAAACAAAGAGAGTAGAGAGCGGTCCGACACGAGGGGTCTACTTAAGCCCTCGGCGCCTCGCTTCTACATCCTTGGCGGGTGCACCTCTTTATCACACCCATGGATCTAGATATGATTTTTGATGTCGTTTTTGAAACAAAGAAATACGAAGTTCTTGGGTGGTTGCGGATCTGGGGTCCGTCGTGGGGCCTCCGTGGCGGCTACTGGCGAGATCGCGCCATCGTCTTGACTTCCTCACCGGTGATCCCGGCCGGCGTGGGAGCGCGGCGGAGAACAAGGCGTTTATCGCGGTGTTCGACAGATTGTCGGCGCCATCGTCTGCGAAGTCCCTACCACTCGGATCTCTAGTGTTTTACTTGTGGGTTGGGCGGCGGCAAGAAAAAGTCGCAAGAGAAGCACATCTTGTTGGGTAAACACCTAAATCTAAATTGTAAAGTGCATTACCCTTTTTTGAAGTTTTTTTGAATGGCTCTAAAAAGGTTTTGTTTTGTCTTGCATATCTGTGTGATTCATTTTATTTGTCTTAAATACCTTTTTCGATTGATTCAATTAGACAGAACCTCCAAATTCTTGGGCCCACCTGCACTGTCATTGTCCCAAAGACCTCGATAGCGGTGCGGATGCACCCAATAACTTAAGAAGCCTGTTGAGTGTCATCGGAAACCCCGATTACACCACTCATACCAGGATCAACAAAGGAGTAGCTACAATATTACAATATTTGTTATAAAAATACAGATCAGAGTGCGGAAGAATAATAACATTAATTTTACAAAATGTGAATAAGTTACATTTGAGTAAACTTAACATATTGCGGAAGTAGAGCAAAACTATAGGGGATAACCAGACCATGTCGAGCCCACCGACACGACCTTGGTTAGCAGCACGAGTCAGCACCTGCAACAAGGGTTGAAAAACCCTGAGTACGGGAGTACTCAACAAGACTTAACCGACCAAGAAAAATAGAAGAAGACTCAAGAATGCAGGCCTTGGGAATCAAGGTAAGGTTTTAGCAAGAACAAGGACTCATTTTGCATAAAAGCTTACTAAAAGTGAATCCTTACTTTCAACGTTTTATTTCAAGTTTAGTTAACCATATCCTCTAAGTGATCCTACACTAGAGCAATCACTTCTTAAACAAGTCACTTTCCTTCCATAAACTCCATAGTTCCATAGATTAACTACGATGATGGTGCGAGGATCAAGTCTCCTTTTGTCGTGGAGCAACGACGATTCGAACCGCTTGTAACCCAGCTGGGGATACCTCACCACACGATATATGTAGCACTTAAGCTTGCATATATCAACCATCTCTCAGTTCGTCCAAAACGGGACCGCGTCCTACGCCACCCGAGAATACAGTACACCTCCAACCTGGGACTTTAACCCACTGAGGGTATCTTGTATTCCCGCCATCTCTCCACTCCCGGTCTTGTGATTTATGCGTTCGATTTGGCACACCCCCCGAGATCAGGTTTACCCAAAGTATGTGGCCAAGATGCAAAGTTCATGATCCAAGGGCCAGCCAACGGACGGTCCTTAAACGACCTGACGGGACAAGCACGACCCTGGGAGAACACCGTCGGCTCAACCACCGAGACACACAACCCGTGTCCCGTCCCCTGTCTCAAGTTAAGTATAGCCTCTACTAAGCATGATATAAGTTATCAAAGAACATTTTAAATATGTAAAAGATTTTCAACAAACTAATCATAAAACGCGGCATAGCAACTAAGCGAGTTTTAAATAAACAGTTTGATAAGGATGATATTTCAATAATCAAGGTTGGTCATGCAGCAAATAGGTTATCACTCAACTCCTATTTACCTAATGCAACAAATAAATAACATAAGTGATAATAAGCTTTGTAAAACAACAAGGAAGGGTTTAAATGCATCCGGGGCTTGCCGTGTTGCGAGGGAAGAGTTAGATTCTCAAGTAAGATTGTTGAAGTCAAACTTGACATTATCCTTGTCGACGGATGGATCTTCTCGACGAAGCTTGATCATCGCGAACCATAACTACACCTTCTCCAAAGCTTCATCAACACGATCCGACTCACTCTCGTATACTCTACACGTAGATGATGATGCATGCTTTAGCATGATGGAATGGTAAACATGATGCTTGATGAATGCGAAATAAACATTAACTTGAGTACAACTTTCCTTCACGATACAGATTTGCAACCTAACAAAACCAACTTCTTGAACTACTCTACAAGATATCATCACCATTGCCTAAGGAGTTCTCAAGGACCATCTTATTCATGTATGATTCTAACTCACAAAATAACCCTAAATTACTTCATTAAATAACACTTACTTTCTCTAAATAAAACAAAGCATAAAATAGAAAATAATTAAACATCTCAAAATGACCCCAAACTTTTTCTACAGATAGGTCCTATCATCAAACAGTTCAAAATAAAATTTCAAGAATTTTGGAAACCTAGATTAATTTATAAAATTCACCAAAGATCCCTTTTGAATTAAAGCTGGTAATTTTAAAACATGACAAAACAGTTTAAAATTCAAGTTTGAAATTTTTCCTATATTCTAGACATCATGAACAGCACCTACAAAAATTTTCATAATTTTCTAAGCTTTGGATAATTTTCTATGAATTTTGGAATTTTACGTACTATTCATCAAATAATAAAAACAGAAAACAATTTTTAAAACAAAAACCGCCATTTGGGCGATTCCCCGTCCGATTCGGCTCGGCCCACGGTGCACACGCGCGCTTGCGCGGCCCAACTCGGCAGGCCCCGGCCAAAGACGCGGCGCGGCGCCGATCAAGCTTGCGCCGGCGACGATCGCCGGATTCTGCCGGCGACGAGCCTCCCGACGTAGCGCTACCTCAAGCGACTCCCCACGACAACGCGGACACGCCCGGCTTCCCAAAACCTAACCCTAAAGCACCCGAGCACCCTTGCCGACGACGATGGCGGCACGGTGGCACCGTCGTGTGGCGGAGCGGCTCATCGGGGCGTTCCGGCGAAAAACCGATCACACCACCGCACCCGGCCGACGCAAAGACGACCAAAACCCCTAACTTAATCGAATCAAACCGGCTCCGGAGGTAACGTGGCCGCCGCGGCGGCGCGGCCACGGGCGGAACTCGCCGGCGTCGGCGGTCCGGCGACTTCGAGCACGACATACTTCAAATAAAAGGGTCCTACAGACTACTCTAGGGCACGGGGCACATGATGCTCACGGTGGTTTGGTTGAAGACGGGATGGAGCGGGGTGGTCGACGGCGACAACGGCGGCGGGCGCTCTCGGTGGCAAGGTCCGCGTTCGGCGGCTCCCGTGGTGCAAAGCAAACGGTCGAGCCGACCATGATCACGGCGCCAAGGCGATTCTAACGCACTAGCCGGTTTGATGCGAGGCTCACCGGAAAGCGGTGGGACGACGGCGGCGCGCTTGCTTGCGCGCCGGCCGCCCCCACGGAGAAGAAGGCGGCGTTCGCGCGGCACGAGCGATGCCGAGGCTGCGGGCTGGCTCAAATGAAACACAAGAGAGATATGAGGCTTCGGCCGAACCGGCTAGCCGAGAGACGGAGTGAGACTCGTAAATTTTATAGGCGGAGGCGGCGGTGGTCGGCCGCAACGGGGCGAACTCAACTCGGATACGACGACGTCGGGCCTTCTCGCTGCTCGGGATAGAGAGGGAATATGGCGAGGACACGCAGGGCGGGCTCGTTCGACACGCCGGCAAATCCCGGCATCGCGGACGCCGCTGAAGCCGGCCGGTCGGATGGCGGCGGGCGGCGACGCACCCACCCCCTCGCCATGGGTATCAGAAGCGCCTGTTCTTTTTCCCCCTTTCTTTCTATTTCTCAAACCCTAACTGAAATTTGTAAATTACTTTCAAAAATTGAACTGCACTCAAAAATCTCCAAAAACGACTTTTGCATAACTTTTCGAGATCTACACTTTTCTCAATTGGAAGATTTCCTAATTCGGCCTCTAAGTTAGACTTTTCAAAAAGTCAGATTTGAAATTCAAATTGGAAATTGAAATTACTCCAAAAATTTGAACTAAACTTGAAAAACTCAAAATATCAAAATTGTAGCTCTCAAAAAATTCTACAAAGTTGATGTTGAAAGTTTTCTCAAATTTTGCCTAAATTTAGAATAATTCAAAAGGGGGTAAACTAGGGTTTTGGAAAGCTAGGGTTTTCACATGAAATAATAAACATCTCATTATTCAAACTTCAATTCCAATCATTTAACACACATTGCATTAAAGTAAACTCATTTTAGTGAATGCATGACAAGGTTCTCAAAATGGATGCTTTGCAATGCATATGATGACATGATTAAAATTTTAATTGCCTATTAACATCTAGGATGTTACATTCGTGTATAAACACAAAGATCTATGCGGGAGATTATAAAAGTGTGGGAGGAGGCCTAAGAAAACGCGGAAAAAAAAACACATTTCTTCCTAGGTAAACCCCGAATCTAATCCCAAAGTGCATTTCATTTTTCACTAACCAACCAATCCCAGATCTATAAACTTCCCACTTTAGCAAACTTGCGTCAGGAACCCCGAGAGTGAAACTAAATTATATTTCCACCATTCGTTTACCTCTTCTCGTTCTTTTTTTTTTTTTTTTGAGGTGTTTCCATGTACGATAGATGGGCCGTCCCAAGTAGGCTATAACTTTGCTAAGAGCGATCAGAACTTGTGTAGTACAAGTACATGTGCTACTAGTATTTCCACCCTTCATTTACCTCTTCTCGTCTGTTCTGTTCCCATGTACGATAGATGGGCCGTCCACTAGGCACTAACTACCTCTTCTGGTTGGAGCCAAGTTTTTTTTCTTTTTTTACAAAAATCCAAGGATGGCAAACTAGTTTAGCAAACTCTAGGAGATGACTCCGCCCAGAAAATTAGAGGCGCAACCAAACACACGGCGAGAGATGCTTTGTCATTTTATTGTTAATTGTAGTACATGAAGTCGCTACTGAAGCAATGGTTTAGCGACTCTCTATCATACTCATATCTTGTTGACTATATTTTTTTTCAGGGCAAAAAAATGGACGAAAAAGTCGGAGGAAGGTGAAGAAAATAATTCCTCCATGTTGTGCCGATAATATTAACACTCCTGCTCACACCTAAGTACCACCGCCCCATAATGGGGGAGGGAGGCCTCTGTCGTGGAGAGATGTCTCCCTCATTGTCTTTGTTGATGCGGACCATGAGGGCGACCTTGGAGGCGAGGATCTAGCACCGGATCCAGCCTTGAAGCCGAACATGTATCTTCTCTTGTGTTACAAATTTATGTGACTAGCCGCTATCTAACTTGTACAAAAAATTGTGTTGTCTTAAATACCTTTTTCGGGTTGATCCTGTGTACAACCACAAAGAACTACGTCCATATTTGTCTTCGTAGCTTAGGTCTTTCTTTCTTCGACAATGTTTGCTTGTTCTTGCTTCATCTTGCTTCATCTTATTTTGTTGCACAGATACTAATTAATCACCAAGTTAGCGTAACAACCCGTTTCTCTCAGTAATGTTATTATTACCAAAATTCCTTGCATTGTAGTATGACCAGTATCTCTTGCCTCTAAAATAGCTTTTCAACTTGGCTTAAACCTATGTTTCACAATTTGGTTTGGTAGGGTCTTTTATTGTTTTCTCAACCCCTCGAAGAACATACTTTGCCTGGCAAAGTTATTATTTATAGAAATGCAGGTTTCTAGTGGAAGTGATCAAGAGATCTCAAACTGTGCATTTCAGCTACCGAGGATGACCCCATTACTAAGAATGTTTACGATTCACCCGCACCGTGCATAGCAACCAAAAAAGAATAGCCATCACAGGGCACTTTCTAACAGCCTACGCTTCACCAAACTCGAACCATACAAAAAACATCCATTTTTGTAACAAGTACCTTCTAGATTATAGGGCCCACATACATATATCATTGTCCCAAGGACCTCGATAGCATGCACATGCACCGAATGATCTAGAAAGCACTATTAATTCTCCGACGGGATCTCATCATTAAGAGCTATTGCAGCATTACAACACTTTATTCAAGTATACATCGAGTAAAAGCGGAAGGATTACATAACATAATTTTTACAAAACTTTGTTCCAAACTCAACTTAAGTATTATTACAAACCAAATGTAGAGTAGAGTAACAAACTAAACAAAAGCTTAGACCCCCCCAAGGGTCAACATCTACTCCTCCTCGGCATCCACCGAATACCGTCATGCAACAAGGGCCAACGCACATTTGACCCCGACTCTCACCCGCATCAAGGGTCGAAGAACCCCGAGTACGGGAGTACTCAACAAGACTTAACCGACTAAAGAAAAATAGGAGAAGACTTCGGTATGCGGTCGTGGGAATCAAGGAAAGGTCTTATCAAGATCAAGGACTCATTTTGCATAAAAGCTTACTAAGAGTAGGTCCTTACTTTCAAAGTTTTATTTCAACTTTAGTAAATCCTCTCTTCTAAGTGATCATATACTAAAGCAATCACTTTCCATCCAAACCATCATTTTAACCAACTTCAATGTTCCATAACTTAACTACGATGGAGGTGCGAGGATCAAGTCTCCTTTTGTCGTGGAGCAACGACGATTCGAATCACTTGTAACCCAAATTGGGGATACCTCACCACACACGATATATGTAGCACCCAAGCTTGCATATATCAACCATCTCCCCGTTCGTTCAAAAACGGGAATGAGGCCTACGCCACCCGAGAATACAAGTACTCCTCCAACCTCGGGACTTTAACCCACTGAGGGTATCTTGTAATCCCGCCATCTCTCCACTCCCAGTGCGTGGTTGCCATTCCCGATTTGACACACCCCCGAGATCAGGCTTACCGGGGTATGTGGCCAGTATACAAAGTTCATGATCCAAGGGCCAACCAACGAACGGTGCTTAACCGACACAGCCGGAAACACTACAAAGAGACTCCCTTCTCAATGCAAGTTACCCGACCGGTCTCAAATTAACTTATCTTCCATACTATATTGTGAATCATTATAGAAGAACTTTGTAAAACAATTAAAAAGCATCCTAACTTTAAGCAAGGCTTAACAACTATGCATTTTCAAATAAAACAGGTTATCAAGGATGATAAGTCAATAACAAGGTTGGTCATGCAGCAAATAGGTTATCATTCAACTCCTATTCACCTAATGCATCATATCATCAACATAAGTGATATAAAACTTTGTAAAACAACAAGGAAGGGTTTAAATGCATCCGGGGCTTGCCTTCAGTGAAGTAGCACTCAGGTTCGGGATCCGATCCACAAATATCAAAACCCACTTGGACTGGATTCTGAACCTCCTCCGAAACTTCCTCGACTTTAAAACTCACACTATCGTCCTCTACACGAAGTAGAATGCATGCTTCAATATGATGCCATAATGGTAAACATGATGCTTAGAAAGTGCAAGGAAATAAACATCAACTTGAGTACAACTTTCCTTCACGATAAAATTGCAACCTAACAAAACCAACTTTTTGAACTACTCTACAAGATATCATCACCATTGCCTAAGGAGTTCTCAAGGACCATCTTATTCATGTATGATTCTAACTCATAAAACAACCCTAAATTACTTCACTAAATAACACTTAATTTCTCTAAATAAAACAAAGCATAAAATAGAAAATATTTTAAACATCTCGAAGTGACCTCAAACTTTTTCTATAGATAGGTCCTATCATAAAACAGTTCAAAATAAAATTTCATGAATTTTGGAAATCTAGATTAATTTATAAAATTCACTAAAGATCCCTTTTTAATTAAAAGCTGGTAATTTTAAAACATGTCAAAACAGTTTAAAATTCAAATTTGAAATTTTTACTATATTCTAGACATCATGAACAGCATCCACAAAAATTTTTCATAATTTTCTAAGCTTTGTATAATTTTCTATGAATTTTGGAAGAAATTGAACTATTCATACTTAAACAAAATCGAAAAATGAATTTTAAAATCGAAAACCGGCTATGGGCGATTCGCCCGGCTCGGCCTAAAGCGTCGGTGCAGCGCCAAGACGCCATGCCCGGCCAAGGGCCGGCCGGGCCCGACGCGTCGGCGCCACTCAGCGCTTCGCCGGGCGCCGACGGCCGCGATTCCTCGCCGGCGGCCGAGGTCTCCGGTGGCGCGGACGGTCCTACGTGACCTCGGCGGCGGCCGCCGATCGATCGGGGCAGTCACGACGGCAAAGGGCGCGGGCACACCCACGGCGACGATGGCGGCCCGGCGGCGCGGCGGACGACGGCGAGGCTGGCTGAGCCTTCTCCGACCACTCTGGCGAGGATACCGGCGAAGTCGGCACCATCGGGCGGACCGATCCTCAACTAAGTGACCCCTAACCCGACTCTGCGAGCACAAAGATGGCGGCGCGCGGCGCTGCCACGGGACCACGTCGGCATCGGCGTTCGGCGACCCTAATGCGATAATCTTCAAATCAAAAGGTCCTACAAATGCTAGGGCATGGGGATCACGGTGCTCATGGTGGTTTGGTCGGCGGGGCGGGGCGGAGCGAGTGGTCGGTCGGCGACGGCGGCCGGCGAAAGCTCCGATGCTCACGGCGGCGTTCCGGCACGGGCGGGACCTCACTGTGGAAACGAGCAAGCGCACCGTGACTACACCATCAAGACGAACCAGGAACACAAACGGTTTGCTACGAAGCTCACCGTAACGGATGGATGATGGCAACCCCGGCCCGGCCCGGCGGCCCGTCGGAGTTGGGGGCGGCGGCGTCGGGCGGGTGATTCCGGGGACGAAAGGCTGGGGTTCTGGGTTCGTCGGGTTCGCAATGGAAGTGCGATGAAGCCGGAAACGCGAAGGGCGAGAGATGGAGAGAAGCTCGTCAATTTATAGGAGGAGAGGGCGGTTGGCCTACGGCGGGATAGTGACATCCGGCTGGAAAGCTGGCCGTCGGGCCCTCCATTTGCCAGAGATAGGAATGGGACGGGGTTTCGACACGATGGCGGCGAGATTGCCCGCGGCGAAGCGGGAGGTGGCGCGACGGGGTGGCTGGGAATCGCCGAGGCGCCACGCCGGCGGCGAGTGTGCCCCGCTGCTGTCCCACGTCGTCGGCGATGGATAAGGATGGTCCGTATGCGATGACACGCGAGGAGACACATTGGCGAGGCTTACGACACGTCCTAAGCGGTGAGCCGGCGCCGGGCGGCGACGGAATCGACGAAGGGGCGGCGGCGGAGATCGCTTGCACTTGTTCTTGGGCGGTTCCCCCCTTCAAACTCCAAAATTCCAAACCCTAACTTTATTTATCAAATTACTTTCAAAAATTGAACTGCACTCAAAAACCTCCAAAAAACGACTTTTGCATAACTTTTTGAGATCTACACTTTTCTCAATTGGAAGATTTCCTAATTCGGCCTCTAAGTTAGACTTCTTGAAAAGTCAGATTTGAATTTCAAATTGGGATTTGAAATTACTCCAAAAATTTGAACTAAACTTGAAAAACTCAAAACACCAACTTTGTTCATCTCAAAAAGATCTACAAGGTTGATGTTGGAAGTTTTCCCAAATCTTGCTTAAATTTGAAATAATTCAAAAGGGGGTAAACTAGGGTTTTTTTGGAAAGCTAGGGTTTTCACATGAAATGATAAACATCTCATTATTCAAACTTCAATTCCAATCATTTAACACACATTGCATTGAAGTAAACTCATTTTAGTGGATGCATAACAAGGTTCTCAAAATATATGCTTTGCAATGCATATGATGACATGGCCGATTTTAGTGGTATAACACCGGGGTGTTACAATTTTGATCTCCCAACTCGCCCAATTTCTTTCTCACCTCACCGTGCTGGGTACTACAAACTAAGCATCTCCCTCGTTGATAAGGGCGTCGATGTCGACCTCGCGGACCACCGCGTCCGCCGCCGTAAGCGCCAGAGCCGTCGAGGAGATCTGGCGTGGTTCGCCCGTCTTTGCCCTTCGAGAGAACCCCTCCACCCGGCCGAGGTGCGCTCGCACCATCGACTCCGCCATCGCCCGGTGCCATCACGGCGCCCGCGATAAAGTCGCGCGTACCACCGCGGCGCGCGTGCGGATTACGCTCCGCCTCCAACTCTTGGAGTGCGGCGGCTGGCGCCGCAAGCAAACAACGGGATTAGGAAAACCGGGCGTAAGCACAAGGGCAATCAGCGACTCACCGGCGAGGTGGAAGTCGGCGTTCTCATTGGATGCGAAGGAGCGCCATCTCTGCTCCATCCCGGCGACCGGGTCATACATGGAATTCGGTCTTTGGCGAAGGTGCTCACTCGGAGTGGGAGGAGTAGGAGACGAGCCGGATCGGGGAGCACGTGGAGCGGGGGAGCCACAACCCGGCGTAGGTCCGCGGCGGGGGGGCGGGTTGCGGTGACGGACGCCCGGACCCCCTCGGCTCCGGCCCGTAGAACCACCCTCCATCGTGCTCACAAGTAGGAGTGGTACAAGATGAGGGGTGCGGAAGAGGAACAGATAGAAGAGTGGAGTGAACTCATGCGCGGGGAGGGGGGCAAAGCCCGAACTCTTCCCCTCCCTTTTCGAAAAAAAAACAAAAAGGTGTGGCGGGCCGCCGTCGGAAAAACCCTTCCCCTCCTCCCTTAAACCCGCGGTTGGCGGTCGATTTTGCCGCCGCACCCCATCCGTGGCGCCTCCTAGAATATGTATTTATTCTTCTAAAAAAAAGAATATATATATTTATTGGTTCTAAGAAAAACAATATATATTTATTCATGCTTGTAATATTGTTCAAACATGTCGGGTTGTCACGATTTGTTCATGTAAAATATTGTTCTATGTGAGATGGGGACTCGAATCTAACCGGACGTGATGGGGTTGAGATTTGTTTGAGGTGTCCAACAAAAAAACGCAATTCTTTGACTTTTTAAAATCTAATTTGACCAAATTGCACGCCAATCCTAATTTTTTTGACCGTGCGCGTGCAAGTCTATCCCAATTTTTTGGACCGAGAGGATCGGGGTTCAATAACTCTTGACATTTTTTTTTTTTTATACTTGGACCCGTGTTGGATACATGCAAGCGTAAAATGCCCGCGTCGTAGCCTATAAATCTTTGCTTCAACTCCTTCCCTCCACTCGCTTTTTCAAAAGCGTGCTCCACTCTGCTTCAACTCCTTCACTTCCCGCCCGGGCGTGCCGCCGCTGCGCTCCTAGCCTCTTCCCCCCACCACCGCAGCGCGCCGCCCCCATTCCTCCTCGCCCTCTCCCCTCCCCCGCCGCCGAAGATGAAGTGGCACGAGGAGAGGGACCCAAAGACGGGAGGTTCGTCCCCGGTTCCTCGTCCCTGGCGATGTCGACGGAGGTGAAGACGGAGGTGACGACACCGCCAAGGTTCAACAAGGGCGTTCCGGCCGCCTCCATGGGGTACAACAAGGCGGGCATCGTGCCGCCGCCCCTTGTCTCTGTGGAAGACTAGAAGCTCCGTGGCCACTCACGGGCATCAAACCCTAGCGACGCGATGATGGAGAGGCGGAAGCGGCATGCGGCGATGGCGTTGGAGGAGTTGCATCCGCAACACCGAGTTGGAGCGCCACCGGCCCCAGGCCGCGACATGCAGGCCGATGCGACGGCGCGGACGCCGCTACCGTTGCGAGGCCTTGTACCGCCTCCGGCGGTGTCGGCGCCGTTGAGGCGGCTAGCGGCCGTGAAGCCGGCGGGAGGCGGGGACGAAGGAGAAGTCCTCGGCCGGCGTCGTGAGGCAGCGGTGAGGAAGGCGGCGGAGGCGACGCCAAGGAGAAGGAAGCGAGCTCGTCGTTGGCACGTAATAATAATGCCTCGTTTAAAACTTTTTTTCCACTCGGGGATGACCCCATTTCCATTACTTTTGATTCACGAAAACACAAGCATTCATTAGAAGTTTTTACTGAGAAGAGAAGCTACAAAAACGCAGGACATGCCTAAGAGACTCTCTTGAGCTTAAAAACTGAACACAACGTAACCTCCCTTGAACCCATATATCACGGGGCAATCGGACAACGACAAAGAAGTTCAAACGGTAACGGAAAACACCAAAAGTAGACTAAGCCCTCTCCCGAGCACCAAACTTAGCATAACAACAACTCCCAAATTCTAATCATCTAGCCTATTAACATGGCCTCACGTCATATATATAGATTATAGACCTTTTCGATTCTTGCGAGAACATGTTACTTGCGGTATCCTCATGATTTCCGGATCTCCTTTTCCCGAAAGCACTTCTCGGTCTTCCATCCCGCCATCTTCCCGGTATATATATATATACTCCCCTCCGTCTCAAAATAGATGTCATTCTCGCTTCCCCCAAAATCAACATTTTCAAAATGCCGGCAATTATATATTAAAATATATAAATAATAAAATATTTATGCTAAGTAATAAATATCATTGGAAAGATCTTTAAGTCTAGTTTTTTAACAAATTTATTTGTAGATTTAAATATTGCACGTATTTTCTACAAACCTAGCTAGTCAAAGTTGAGACAGTTTGACCGGCAGACGCATCCCATAGTGACATCTATTTTAAGATGGAGGGAGTACTTGTTTAAAACTCAAAATTGTGGAAACCAATAGCCGTTTTGGCATATATATAGTTCTATGAATGGTAAAAAAATAGAATCTTTGTAGTTCTCTAGCCACCGCCGGCATAGTTCACTTTTTCTTCATCTGCTGCGGTTTACGAACGTGATTTGAGGATTGTGATTTGTTTTTTTGACACGATCTTATCTCGACCCCTCATATAATTGTTTCTTGCATATATATATGTAGTGCCCGGAGGTGGTGGTTGTGAAACCCATCATCGCGGAAGCTCCGGGAAGTTTCGGGGCTATTGAGGATCTCAACAAAGGGAAGGCCGAGAAGGAGAGGCTCATGATGCAAAGGCTCAACCAAGTCTTACGGGCTGTTGAGTCTGCTGTTGAGTACGTGAAGAGTTAAAAGGCCGAGAAAGTACGAAGGCTTTCGAATGGGTGCGGCGTGCCATTCGCTCGATGCCGACACCACACTAATTAATGTGATCGATCTTATCTTTGTCTTGACTTACTTTTGTTGATGATGTACTATCTAGCTAAGTTAGTATTAAAACTATGTGTGATGATCGATGCAAACTCGATGACCGCTTGCTCAATTTGATAAAATATATGATGCTAGTAGCTTGTTCGCACAAATTGTTGACCACACATACATATGCCTCATATATATAGCTAGCTATTTAATTTTACAAAGATAGACCATGTTCGGTTTTACAAAGACTGGTGACCATGTTCAGTTTTACAAAGATTGAGAGATGGTATGCCATCTCAAATCAACCTCCAAGGCCAATATGTCACCACATAAAGCCGAAAAATAAAAAGCTAGAGGTACTTTTATAACAAAAGAAACAACAACCAGTTCAAACACTCAAACCACACCATAAAACCTGCACGTCACATGAGCTTTAACAACGGCAATAGCTATGCATACTCATTTGCGCACCGGCTTTTTTTTCGGCGCCTTTTTTGCCACGGGGCCCTCCTTCTCTTTATGTCTATCTCTCGAGGTATGGAGTCACTCGCTCGCCCGGAATCCTAGGGATGATTTTTGCATCAAAAGAAGGGATTTCACCGAACTCATAGATACCTTCCTCTTCCACTGGATTTTCAAGTCCGATAACCCGCTTTTTCCTAGGGAGAGCCACTTGTAGGTTCTTGCTTCTAGTGTCGCGCACATAGTAGACTTGGCTAACTTTGATTTGCAAGTACAAATGGCTCTTGCGTGTTCCCTACCCTGTCAAGGTCAACGCAAGTGTAGCCGTATTTGTCTTTCTTGAGACACCTTTGATTATCGGGAACCCATCTACACCAAAAAACGGCATACTTCATGTCTCCCGGATACGAGTTCCCATATCTCTTCAATCACACTTTGTAGTATGGTTTCCGCAGACTTCTCGTAATCGGTTGCAACAATACAAACACCCGTAGTTTACGTACACACTTTTCTTGTCTTGATCAGCGGTGTAAAAGGTGTAGCCATTTATGTCATAGCCCTGAATAAGTTGTGACTGTGAAGAAAGGCCCTTTGCCAGCTGTCGAGCTTTTTCGTTGTCGCAAGAGTCATCTGAACTGGCAAGTCGGTCTCTGATCCAGATGTTGAACCATCTAATATGCGCCCTCGTTAACTGAGACTCGGTCCAATCCGGATTTTCTTCCTGCAACAACTGATAATGCTCTGCGATGTAAGGATCTATCTCTGTTTCGTGTAGCATCACAAGAGAGTGGGCTTTGTCAAAGTCGTCTTTCTTCGGAGTAATTTGCTTCTCCCCAAGAAACCCCCGTCCCCGCTAGCCTTCGTCATGGCGAGACTTGGAGATGCCGATTGGATTATTGGGGTCGATATATAACGGAGACACCAATCGACCACCTCCTCAGTAGAATAGCACTGTGCCATGCTTCCCTCAGGGTGAACCCGACTCTTTGAAAACCTGTTCAGAGTACTCATAAATCTCTCATACGGATACATGTGGTGGAGGTACATCGGTCCAAGATACCTGATCTCCTTAACCAGATGGACCATGAGATGGACGGATATGTCGAAGAAAGTCGGCGGGAAGTAAGCCTCAAGGAGACACATCGTGTCACACATGTTCTTTTCAAGATCGTTCGGTTTTTCGTTCGTCGATCACCTTCTCGAGATTGCATTAAAGAAGGCGCAGAGGGCGATGATAGCCTTTCGGACCTTTTCCGGCAATATGTTTGGATCCCGACCGCAAGCATCGCCGTGAGCATGACATCGCAATCGTGAGCCTTCATCGGAAGCATTTTGTTCTCTTTAGTAGGCATAAGTTTCCGGACACGGGCTGCGTATCCAGAGGGAAGTTTGACACTACGAAAGAAGTCGCACAACTCCTGCTTCTCTCGACGGGTCAGGTTTACGGCAGACAAAGGTGGACGGGCACTGGTTTCGTCGTTAGGAAGGAGCTCGGGCCTTATGTCCATCTCCTCTAGGTCAGCTCTTGCTTTATCATGGTCCTTCGATTTCCATTTGTCATTCATGAGTGTCCCAAGCAAACTTCCAAAGACGTTCTTTTTCACGTGCATGATATCTATGCTGTGGCGAACCGCTATGTCTTTCCAGTAAGGGTAGCTCCCATAGGATTGACATTTTTTCTTCCACCTCTTCTTATCGGGCAGGCTTTTTTTATGCGGTTTTCGGCTCTTCGAGCTGCTTTCTCTTTCTCTTTCTCTTTGTTTCCTTTGGTTCGTCGGTGGGGGGTCGTATCCTTTACCACCGCTTGTAAACCTGTTCCCCATTGAAATGCCTTGGTGCAGCTGCTTTCTCCTTCGTCCCATCAAACTGACGTTTCATCTCACGGTATGGATGCTTTGTAGGAAGGAAACGTCGGTGCTTTACATAAACCCTCTTCTTTGAGTTATTCAGCCAAACAGTCTCGGTGTCGTCTAAGCAATGAAAGCGATCTTTCTCTCCTTTTGCTCTGCCCGGACACGCTACGGTGTCTGGAAATATCGATGATTGTGGTGAAGAGCAGGGCACGTAAATTGAAGCGCTCTTTTCTCGTAAGCATTGTACACACCGACACCACCCTCTTTCCGAGAGCTCCTTGAGATCGTCAACAAGCGGCCTCGGTACACATCGATGTCAATACCGGCCGATGAGGACCGAGATCAAGACCGACATCATCATGTACCTCCTTGTGTTACACGCGACCCGCGGTGGAAGATTGTAGATAGTTAATAGCACCGGCCGGACACTATGTGTGCTACTCATGTTACCAAAGGGGTTCATGCCATCGTGCTTTCGATGCAAACCCGAATATTCCTTGGGTCATCGAGAAAAAGTTTTATGTTTGTGATCAATGTCCCGCCACTGAATACCATCTCTTTGGGTGCCTTATATAATCATCACGCTTCCGGCCATCCGAAAGTGCCATGTCATCGGTCGTGCATCCTCGGAGGTTGCAAAAACGTTTTTAGGCGCGGAATTATTGGAAAGTATCATGCAACCTTCCGAGGAACTTTACGGCGCACCTCCCGCCTTCTTCACCATCATCGGTTGTTCGTTTGTAACGAGAGGTTTTACACTTGGGGCATGCGGCAAGATTTGCATAGTCACCCCGAACAGGGATGCGATCATACATGCAAGCATGAATTTTCTTGAACTTCAATCCCGAAGTGGACAAACGATCTTTTTGGCCTCATATGTCGTCTTTGGCAACACATTCTATGGGGAAGCATATCCCCAATCACCCCTAGCAATTGTCTAAAGCTCTTGTCAGTCCAATGGTTCTCTGCCTTGAGTTGGAGAAGCTTTAGTGTACCAGATAGCTTGGAAAAACTCTTTCGGCTAGGCGAAGAGAGTGGTGTCCTCATATCTTTCAAGAGCTGTTCCAGCTTCTTCAACTCTTCAGCGAGTGTATTCATCGTAGCCCATGCCATCACGCGTAGCAACTTGTCCATATCCTCAACGGTAGGGACGGGGGCTCGCGGCAAGCTCTTCTACTTCATCATCGGTAATTATTTCCTCATCCTCAAATGTCGCTTCTTTCCTCGCCACCGGCACCACTTTCAGGAACCTGCGCTTGTTCTCCGTCGTTGACACCTTCTCCATGCTTGTTCCAACTTGTGTACCCAGCCATGAAACCTCGAAGGATTAGGTGGGCATGGACCGTAAACGAACTCGAGTATTGCATCCGGGTTCCTGCAATCCCACACATGGGCACCACAAACCCGACATCCGGGTCTCGCGCATATCGGCCTCCCTCGGCAGCTAGGGAAAGATTGCAACCCATCTATGTACTCACGACTGTCGCGTCTCACCCGGTACATCCGGTGGCTTCAATCCCCATCGTCTACAAAAAATTAAGCATGGTGGAAATGGAAGAAATCCTCGGCCAATTTAAGTCAAGATATTGTTGCCAACAACTAGATGCTTTAATTCTATCTCAGCCATTATTATGCATTAATCGATGCGAAGCACTATTGTATTTTAATTAGAAGCGTCTGTAGCTAGGTTTGCTCACCTACAGTTCGTAGATTGGCCTCGACCACCGCATCGGCGACCCCCAGCGCCGGGCGAGCACGGCCCGCCACCGGTGAAATCCCCCGGGGTTGGCGAGCACGCCTCGACACGAAGATGGCGGCCGGAGCACGCGTACGCCCTTCTTGCGTCCGCCGCCAAAACGCACGAGCACCAATATAATGCCGGAGGAACGCGGTGACAAAGGAGGAGAGCTCTAAGCACGCCCGCAGTACTTACAGCTCGATATGGCGGAGCACACACCAACGCAGCCGCCGCCCCCGTCAGTCAAGGCTCCTCTCTCCCCCCTGCGGTGTGCCGCTGTGGATGAGCCGACCAATTTATAAGAAATCAAGTATAATTCACAATCACCGAAGCAATCGCAGTCTACACTTGAGTCCATATAAACCGGTATTCCGAAATCTCAAGAGTGATTTCAAACTCATCAACAACACAACAGGATCGTTGAGCTTGGTAATAAAATCCGCGGTATTTCAAACCAAATTTGATATATTAAACATCGAGTCGCGAAAGTATAATTTATTACAAACTCAGGTTCAAGTGCGGAAGCGATGGTTTGCGAAAACCAAATAGTCTTTTAGCGAAAACAAATATAAGATAGTGCCAGAGATAGTCATCCTCAGAAAGCGGCATGAGACGGGGATATAGATTTGCCTTGCCCCGCCTTTACTCTTCATCAACGAGGAAACAGACAAGTCTTACAATAACCATGGTAAATATGATCGCTTTTGCAACAATGGGGATAAAACCCTCGAGTACGAAATACTTCAAATAGACTTACCCGGCCCAAAATAAAATAAAAGACTCCAAGGATCATGCTAGGCTTTATCTCGGGGTTCAAATGACTCACATTAATTTCGCAAATAAAGTTGTTTAGTGAGCCTACTCATACTACTTGTACTTTTCCAAGTTAAAAGGTTACTTAATTATTTACATAACATAGATCCTGTATAGTCAAGATTAATTATTGCTCAAGAGAATAAATAACAAAGATAAGTAACTTGATCGATAAATTAGTCGCAACATGATAAATAACATATATTGTAGTAATTAGACTACGATGTCGTGGGCCGCAACCCGAAGTTCTCACTAACCGGGAGAGATGGCAATTCGAATCGATTTGCAAACTAGCCGGGCGAATACCCCGACACACACCAAGTCTACTTTGCAAAGGCAGGACCGATTACTCTCAAGACATTACGGGGCGTAAAAGTCTCGGTCTTGCCGGCTACCCCCTCCTTCTCGGGTGCCAAGTGAGCGCATAACGAGGGCGACGCCATCATGTGCATCTTCTTGCACCCAATAAAAATCCCCATCCACCAACGCCAAAGGAGGAGCGATAAAGCGAGCATGGCCGGCCCCTAACATTCATTCTGCGAAGCCGTGGCTCACGACGTGAGCCTACTAAATGCCGTGCACGTTCAACTTCCGACCACATTCCGACAAAGAGTAAGTCCTTAATCGATTGGATGGAAGGACCACAATATCCATCCAATCTCACATGTTTTAATTTATCGGGTTCTCAACGGCGACTTGACAATCACCCATGTGATTGTTCACAACATATCCTCAAGTGACCGAATCACTGTCTCACCGCAAACATGGTACTGAGCATTAACCTAGACCTCTATATAGGATAGGGCAACTTTCAACAAGGATCATAATGCATCAACGGTTTCAACCATTTTCCTAACTTAATGCAGGGAAACATATAAAGACTCAAGTCAATTAATTGGAAGAATTAGGAAAGGGCGTAATGCTCCGGGGCTTGCCTCGCGAGAACGTCGCTGAACGCGTGCTCCGGACACTCGGTCGGCTCGTCGGTCGACCCTTCGCCTCCCTGTGACTCCTCCGGACTGCACTCCCGGATGGAATAGCTCCCCTCTCCTCGATGGAACGGGTCCTCGGAACTTCCCCGATCCCGAGATGATGCATATGATGGAGAAAAGAAATAATTATAATCACATGAATAACAACTTGCATAAGGTAAAATATGTATGATGGATGGATGCTTCATGATGCAAGCTATTAGTAAGTGCATATCTCTTCCGCAGAAACATAACTTAATCTACACAAGAAACCCTAACAACCTACATCAAGCAACACCCTAACTCCCTAATGACAGGAAATGGCAGCTTGACATGCTGTCACTAAAACAGTCACACAAGGAGTTCTACAACTCCAAATTCAGTGAACTAGGACTCTATGGAAAGCTAACAAAATTTCCTACAAAACATTCCACATCGTCCAGAGCTGAATCTGAACCTAACAGCCTCGAAATTAAGGAAACAGAGGCTCTGTTTTCAACCCAAACACCACATGCAACCTCCATAACTCACAAACTATTCATGCAAATTATCTCAAACTTAACCAGCAAGTAAATCAAGTAATTATCTACCAAATAAACCTACTGGACATGTCAAAAGATAATTTAAAGCACATACAATAACATGCCCTAGCAAACACTACACTTGCACCCTATAATTAAATAAAATGCTAGAACAAGAAAATGTCAAAACTACTAAGCTGATCAAACCAAGCTTACTAACAGATCACAATCATGCTAGGAACATATAATAAAAATACTAACACCCATCATCTTCATATAAACATATATTTCTAGCCTATTTTTCCATGCATCACAAATATGATAAATACATAACTACTTTAGAAAATTCTACCAAAATTACCAGAGCATACTACTGTAATGTAACAGCTACCATAAAAATCTCATGGCAAGATCATGCTCCTACAGCCCTACACAAAAATGACAAGTTTATACCAAACCTAAGCATGAAAATACTTTTACACTATGAAAAGTGTCAGACAATAGATTTCTAAGAGTATGAAGAGCTTCTAAAACCTATCAAACATAAACACACCAAGTTTCACACTCAAAACCCTAATATTTATTTTTCTATAAATTTCTAAAGATCACATAGCAAAAAGCACATAAATAGAAAATCACATTTCTTTTTACAGAACATACCATGCATGATATTTTTTTCTAGACTCTACTCACAAAAACAAGCACTTTTTGTACAGAAAGCATATTTTTATCTTGTACCAATTAAAAGATATGATTTTCCTCAATTTACATGCATTTCTAGCCATAAATAAAACTCTATATAAAAGTTACCAGAAAATAGGATTTCATATTTTTATACTGTAGCCTATCTTCTAACAAGCATGACAAAATTTGTTTCACTCAAAATGGACTCAAAATGACCAAGATATGAATTTCCTAAGCATTTCATTCAAATCTGGAAAAACAGAAAAAGAAAAGGAAAAAGAAAATCGGGCGGGGCCCGCGTGTCAGCGACACGGAAGCAGGGCACGGCGGCGCGGCGGCGGATCGGCGGCGGATTTCGCCGGCGGTGACCAAAACACGCAACCAGCTAGTCTAAAAGCATCTACGCGACGAGGGGGTCACGATGGTGCCCTTGGTTTGACTCGAAACCGACTAGAACGACGGTGACGGCGTGCGGCGGGCGGCGCGGACGTCGGCGCTCCGGCCGTTCTCCGGCGATAGACGGCGAACCAAAGGCCGTTCTCGACTCTCCTAGACCTAACTAGGACATGCAAGCAAGCTAGAGGCCTAACGGAGCAACGACGGCGAGAAGACGGATGCGCGCGCCGGCGGCGGCACGGGCGGCGCGTCGGCGGCGGCGTGTCCCGGCGAAACGGCGGCGGATCTACCCAACCACTTAGCTCTAGAGCTCGAGCATAACGAGGCGACTCTAAAACGCGAAGAAACGTGGCCAAAGCTCGATCCACGAGCTTGCGCGGCAGCTTGCCCCAACGGCGGCCATGGCGGCTCGGCGGGCTCGGGGCGGACGGAAACGAGGCGCTCACCGTGGTTTTACCTCGATTCGTCGATGGCTTCCGCGTAGCACCGCGATGGGATGAGGCTAGGGCTGCAATTTGGTGCGGTTTGGCTCGACGACGGCGATGGAACGCGGCGGCGGCGGCGGCCCAGGCGGCGCTGAGCGGGGGCGGCGGGCGGGGGGGGGAGTGTGTCTAGGGTTAGGGCGCGGCGCGACACGGGTTTTAAGGCACGGCGCGTGGGTCCAGGCCATACATCGGTGGCGGGCGTCGCGTGCACGCCGCCACGCCGCCGCTTCGTCGGGCCGGCTGGCCGATACCCCCTACTGCTTTTCTCGAGTCAGCCCTGGTTTTTGGCCTGTGCGTTGAGATTCGTGCGGAATTTGGAAAAAGTCAAAACATCAACTTTGTAGAGAATTCATAAGCTACAAAACTCTCAATATGAACTTTTTCTAATTCGGCCTAGATTTGAAACTAAAATTAAAACAGCAAGGTCAAACTAAACTAGTCAAAACAGAGTTTGAATTTGACTCAAATTTGACCCAAACTGTTGGGCACTATTTGAACTATTTCCAAACCTTTTCACAAGAAACTTATAAAAGATCATTTGCTCTACATAAAAATTACTTCATTTGATCTATAGAAACTTTTTGCTAAAAACCATTCTAGCAAGCACTTTTGAAAAGAGTTTCAAAATGGGTCAAAGAGTTTTGACACTCTAGAGCTATTTTATAAAAATTTTCTAAATTGAAACACAAGCTCAAACATGGTCCTAAATTATGTCAAAAATACATCTAGGCATAATCTAGGTCCAAAACATCATTATAGCAAAGATCCTATAGTAGCTAGATCAAACAAGCATGAAATGAGAGCAACTCAAAGTAAATGCTATTATGAACTTGCTCATGCATGAAATGATAATGATGCTATGCAAATGATCATGCTTTCAAGATGCTTAACACCTAGGGTGTTACAAATCTTTCCCCTAAAAAGAATCTCATCCCCGAGATTCGTGAAAAACTAACCATTCTCTATAAAAATCGTGGATAATTCCTCGGAAGATACTCATCCGTCTCCCATGTTGCATCATTTTCTCCATGATTTCCCCAAAGGATCTTGTCTTTGCTTAACTACCTTGCCCCCGGTGACTCTCTCTTTGGTGTCTAGTACCTTTGCTTGGACTCTCATAATAGGTTAAATCTTGACTGATTTCAACATTCCGGGTTGACACTCATTCCTCTGGAACTCTCAAACATTTCTTCAGTTGTGACACATGAAAAACATCGAAAATTCTTCCCATCTCCTGTGGTAACTGCAACTGATAGGCTACCTCTCCCTTAGTGGCAACAATTTTATAGGGGCCTACGAACCTAGGCGCTAACTTCCTCTTCACTCCAAAATGTTGTACTTTCGCTTCATTGGTGACACCTTCAAGTAAACGTAGTCACCAACACTGAACCTAATGGGCTTTCTACGTTTGTCGGCATAACTCTTTTGGCGGTCTTGGGCAGCTTTCATGTTTTGTTTTATGATTCTCACTTTCTGCTCAGCTTCATCTATCAAATCAATGCCATAGTAGGGCCGCTCTCCTGTCTCTATCCAATTCAGAGGTGTTCTACATTTTCTCCCATACAAAGCTTCAAAAGGTGCCATCCGAATACTGGCTTGATAACTGTTATTGTACGAGAACTCTGCATAAGGCAACCATTTGTCCCAAGAACCTTTTGCTGACAACACACATGCCCTTAACATATCTTCTAGTATTTGGTTCACTCGTTCGGTTTGGCCTGTGGTTTGCGGGTGATAAGCGGAACTACGAAGTAATTTGGTTCCTAGGGCTTCCTGTAGGCTCTCCCAAAATCGATTGGTCCAACTAGATCCACGATCCGACACTATCGATTTAGGTACTCCGTGCAAACGAAGTACATGGGCAATGGATAGCTCTGCGTATTGGTGGGGTTCGTAGCTTATGTTAATTGGTATGAAATGGGCAACCTTGGTTAAACGATCTACAATCACCCAAATGGAATCAAATCCTTTTTGAGTAAGTGGCAGACCAACAATCAAATCCATCGTGATCTCATCCCATTTCCAATCAGGAATTGGCAATGGTTGCAACAATCCGGCCGAGTTTTTCATATGAACAGCTTTAACTCTACAAAAATTGTCACATCGAGCTACATGTGCAAAGAATCTCCTTTCTCATTTTGGTCCACCAAAATCTGGTCCTCAAATCCCGATACATCTTGTTACTACCGGGGTGAATTGTTATCTTTGATGAGTGAGCCTCTGTTAAAATCTGTTCCCTCAACTCTTGATCCTTTGGCACGACAAGACATCATCATACCAAAGAATTCCATTCTCATCCACTTGGAAATGATCACTAGGTTCTTTCTCTATCTTCTTCTTGATATGGGCAATCCCTTTATCTACTTTCTGGCCCTCAACAATTCTGCTTTCTAGTTCATTCTGTACTTGAATATTGCATAGGATAGCCGGATGCATAGGAGGAAAAGCCTCCATAGATTCGACTGGTCCCAACAAACAATGCGATTTTCTGCTCAAGGCATCCGCGACAACATTGGCTTTGCCCGGATGATAGTGTAACTCAATGTTATAATCCTTTATTAGCTCTAACCACCTTCTCTGTCTCATATTCAACTCCTCTTGCGTGAAAATGTACTTCAAACTCTTGTGGTCAGTATAGACATGACATACATTACCGAGTAAGTAATGTCGCCAAATCTTCAATGCAAGTACCACGGCAGCAAGTTCTAAGTCATGGGTTGGATAATTAACCTCATGCTTCCTTAGCTGACGCGATGCATATGCAATAACTCTGCCTTCCTGCATGAGTACGCATCCCAATCCGTACCACATGCATCACAATACACATCAAAGGGTTTCAATGTCGTCAGGGTTGTGCGAAGCACTTTGGGCCGTAGTCAATAACGTTCGCAAGGTACGAAACGCCGCTTCGCTCTCGGTGTCCACACAAATTTCTCCCTTCAGAACAATCGGGTCATAGGTTTAGCTATTTTGGAGAAATCAGGTATAAACCTACGATAATATCCCGCTAACCCTAAGAAACTCCGGATCTCCAAAATCAAATCGGGCGCCTTCCAATCCAAAGACCTCTTGCACCTTACTAGGATCGACTAAAATTCCATTCTCGGATAGTACATGACCTAGGAAATGCACTTCCTTCAGCCAAAACTCACACTTACTGAATTTAGCATACAACTTATGCTCTCTGAGTCTCTTCAAAACTATCCTCAAATGCTCAGCATGCTGTTCCTCATTTTCCGAATATACCAAGATATCATCGATGAATACAACCACGAACTGATCCAGTTCAGGCATAAACACCGAATTCATCAAACACATGAAATGTGCTGGAGCATTCGTCAAACCGAAGGACATGACGAGATACTTGTACAAACCATACCGCATAGAAAATGCGGTCTTGGGTATATCCTGGGGTCTGATTTTAATTTGATGATACCCAGATCGAAGGTCTATCTTGGAGAACACTTTGGCTCGAGACAACGGGTCAAAAAGTATGTCAATGCGGGGTAATGGGTATTTATTCTTCATCGTTACCGCATTGAGTGGCCTATAGTCCACACACATCCTCAGCGTCTGATCTTTCTTTTTCACAAACAAGGCTGGACATCCCCACGGTGATGAACTAGGTCTAATGAAACCTTTCTCAAGCAACTCCTGAAGCTGTACTTTTAGTTCCGCTAACTCATTGGGTGGCATTCGGTAGGGTCTTCGGGATATAGGGGCAGTCCCTGGAATTAACTCTATTGCAAACTCAACATCCCTATCTGGTGGCAATCCAGGTAGGTCTTCCGGGAACACATCCGGAAACTCACAGACTACCGGTATATCAGAGATACCAGTTACTTGCAAAGCGGCTGAAACACGGTTAAGGTCAATGGCTTTGGGTAGCAGAATCTGATGTTCAGTTGAGTCTCGGGGGTGTTTCAAGTGTACTACTGTGGGGGGATAAACCCCTATCCCCTCACGGGTCACTTTGGGTTAGAGCCTCTCGGGCCGCCTAGGACGGCGGATTGAAGCCCTTGGCGATAGAAGACCGAGATTATCGGAGATTACGGCCTAAACTTGGTCGACAAGATAGTTTCCTAGTATAGTTCGATCGTAATCACTATACACTTTCCTATTGTAACCGATCGGGGATAGCTCTTGTCGGGACAGATCCGACTGTAACCCCTCCTCCTCCGACTATATAAGGAGAGCAGGGGATCCCCCAGGACGAGATAATTCTCAATCAATCAATACAACTAAGCGGGGCGTAGGTTTTACGCCATCAAGGCGGCCGAACACAGGTAAAACCCGTGTGTTTTTGTCCTTCGCCGTTACGCTTAACGTCTCGTTAGCCGTCTCGCGCATCCCTAACCGCTCAATCTACTAGCGGGCATACCCTGCTAGACTATCGCGATAAACCGACGCGGCGGTTGGCGCGCCCGGGTAGGGGTGTGCACGAAGACGCCATGGCTAACAAGATGGTGATCTTCCCTGACTCCATGGCGGTCGACCCGATGGAGGACATCCAATTTGGGACGCTCGTCTGGAACAACGGCGCCATGCTCGGCGTCGACAACCCTGCGGCTCGAGATCCAATCTGCGCCGGCATGCGCCGCCGAGACCGGCACCGACTCAACCACGGGCGGGGGCGGCTTTGACTCCGATCGAGGGCTCACTCATCCGTTCAGGTGCCACACACGCGGCGGCGCCGTCCACGACGTCGATAACCTACTCGGTGACTTCGACAAGATCAAGATCGATGAAAGTGAATCTACTCCTTTGGTCGATTTGGCTACGTCGCTTTCTACAAGCGAACAGCGTCGACCACGACCTGGGCTGCCCGACGCGCTCCTTCGGGGAGAACGGATCTGGTCGGGGTCGTCTTCCCCTCGGCCAAGGTTTGGTCGTCACCTCTACTCCCGAGGGGCGGGTCGTCCACTTCTCATCGTCCGCAGGTCGCCAGGCGCCTGGGCTCTAGGACTGGTCGGAAGACCGTCCTGGACCCTACGACTTCATCGACGCCCCAACATACCGCGAGGGCGCCTCGTCGACAAAGCGCGACCACATGCATGGCTAGGCTCTCTCGATCTGGAGGCGCCGGGGAGGAGGAAGAAGGCGAACTCCGTGATGGCCATACCACCTCTCGACTTCGTCCAACGCCACTACTCACGTGCTCCGGATCCGATGGAGCTCGAGATCGGCTGACGACTACCGTGTTCGACCAGGTACCGCTCCCTGGGAGACTGCGGCGTGAGGATCTTCGTCGGCGAAGATTCAGCACCCCTCGATGGGAAAACCAAGAACTCGCGCTACTCGGGAGGGACGCGCGCCCCGTCAGGCGCCGCCGTCGGCAAGCGGAGCAGGGGCGTTCTTTGCTCGAGGCTCGGCCGGCGGTACTACCGGGGCTTCCGGTTAGCCCGGGACTCTCCGAATCTCTACGATCTCAATTCGACGAGGTGGCGGGAATCCCGGTTCACAAGGCGCGAGAATAGAACATCGCCCGCTGGCGGCTCTCTCTGCTGCGCATAACGCCACAATAGAAGGCGTCAGGGGATACATCTACCCACCCACGCTCAGCTTAATCCCATCTCGAGCTCATCTATGCGCGCCGGGCCGGTCGTCTCGCCCGGCGTCATCGCCCGAGAAGTCGCAACACCCAAGGCGAGGAAGAGGCATCCTCAATGCCAAGGGGCAAACCCGTCCCAAATGACGCGATGGAGGCACCCTCGGTGCGGCACGACCCGGCGGGGCAAAACGCAGGCCAAGGCGGTCGGCGAGGGCGGGGCGGGGGGGTAGTGCGGTGCTCCGGTGGTGGCGCGGGTGGGCAACCACCACCCGGCGTCCCGCCCGGGATCGAAACCGTCCCCGACCTCGTAGCGCAGCATTGAGCTCGCCCGAGATGCCGCTACCGCATCCTTTGCCCGGCCCGGCAGGCCCGCGAAGACGCGCCGAGATCAGCGGCGTGAAGAGTACAACATCTTTGTCAGGGGAACCCGGCCGGAACCTCCACGATCACCACGATCCGCCCTACCACCCGGATCTCCCGCGGGTCCGGTGGCCTCCGGGTTTCAAAGGCACCAACGCTCTCTCAAAGTACACCGGCGACCAAGATCCCGAGGCCCGGGTCATGATCTATGAAATTGCGATCGTCGGCGGGAGGGGGGAAGACGTCATGGCAAACTACTTCCCCGATCAGCCTCGACCAGGGCGGCCAACCACGGCTCTGCCCCTCCCTAAGGGTGGCTACGCGCGTGGCAAGGCGTCAAAGATATCTTCATCGGCACCTACAAGTCCACGTGCAAGCAATGCGGTACAAATTACGACTGGAGCGGTTGCGCCTTGGCCGCAATGAGCCGCTCGGGAGTACATCCGTCGCTTCTCCGAGGTGCACCCGACAATCCCGGATATCAGCGGCGAGGAGTGCATCGGCGGATTCACCAAGGGTCTCGTCTCCAATGGTAACGCCGCAGCCCAAGAGCTGCGAAAAAAGCTCCACAGTCCAAGATCACCACCATGTCCAAGCCGCTGGACGCGGGCGAGAGGTTTTGCGGGCAGGATGAGGCCGAGTACGTCTTCCACAAAGATTACGGCTACTCGCCCATCGGGAGTATTCCCCGTCGCGAGGCTCCCGTGACGATAAACGGCGCGACGAGCATCCGCGATAACCGCCGCCTCGACGACTCCCGCGACGTGGCTCGCCGGGAAGAAGGTCGCGGCAACTATCGCGAGCGCCGTCGTGATCGGAACCGTCGGGGAGGCGGCGTCAACAACGTCAAGACCGGTGGCAAGAAGAAGGCGCTCAACTGGCGAGATCCGATCCAAAAGCTTCTACACGGCAAGTGCCCCCGACACCCGGACTTGAACCATAGTCTGGCGGAGTGTCGGCACTTCAATGCCGAGTATGAGAGCGAACGCAAAAAGCTCAAAATCACCGACGAGCAGCTGGAGGAAGCACCCAAAGTTGCCCGCAACAACCAGGAAGAGGAGCCGGACGAGGACGCCGATCCCAGGCACCGCTACCGTGCCGAAGACGCCGTCGTTCACACAATCATGGGTGGACACTACGGGCTGCGAGGTGGGGGCGAGATCGTAAGATCTCCGCCCGTAATGTCTGACCGTCAAAGACTTCAACGAGGGGGTCACGGACCCGATATAACCTACCTTCTCGGCGGGTCATAACCTTTAGTCGCGACGACCGGTGGTGTAACAACCCGTACCCCGGCGATTCCCCGGTCCTCGACCGGTGACGGGCACTGCGCTTTGAGAAGGTCCTCATCGACGGAGGGCGCCCTGAACATGCCGTTCGGGCTCGATGAAAGCCACGGACATCACGAAGGGCGACCTCAAGCCATACGAGCACCCGTTGCGGGGATCCTCCCGGAGAGTCGTCAACCCCTCTCGGGCGGTGGCGCCGGTGCGTTCGGCGACACTAAGCACCATCGCATCCGATCACGTGAATTTCGTCATCGCCCGACTTGAGTCATCGTACCATGCCATCATCGGACGGCCAGGATTGACCAAGCTCATGGCGGTCCCGCACTCACGGCTACCTCATCCTCAAGATCCCCACGGAGAAGGGGTCCTCACATGCGAGAGCCAACGCATATATGGCCTATGTCTCATGGAGAAGGAGGGCCTCGACAAGCGGGGAGTTCATACTCCGGTCGGTCCGGCAAGAGGAGGTGATCAAGAACGCCAAAGAAGATGAACCCCCTCCGACCTCGAGATACCCGAGGAAGAGCGGACGAAAGAAGACCACCAAGCCATCGGATACCAAAGACATCCAAATTGGTGGAAGGAGACGCGTCAAGACGATGAAGATAGGCGTGAATCTTGACCCGAAATAGGAAGACGCGCTCGTCCGGTTCCTGAGGGATAACGTGAGCATTTTTGCGTGGAAACCCACTGATATGCCCGGAGTACCTCGGAGCCGGATCGAGCACCGCCTACGTGTCAAGCCGACGGCCAAGCCGTGCGCCCCGAAAAATACGCCGCTTTAATAAAGAAAAATCCGCCGCTATTAAAGCGTAAGTAACTAGATTGCTAGCGCTTGGCTTTATTCGCGAAGTGTATCATCCCGACCGGATAGCTAATCCGGTCCTTGTAAGAAAAAGAATAATGAATGGAGGATGTGCGTTGATTATACCGATCTCAATAGGGCTTGCCCTAAAGACCCCTTCGGTCTCCCACGCATCGATCAGGTTGTCGACTCCACTGCAGGTTGTGAGCTCCTTAGCTTCTGGATTGCTATTCGGGCTATCATCAAATCGCCCTCGCGGTCGAAGACCAGGAGAAGATTTCCTTCATCACTCCGTTTGGCGCCTCTTGCTATACTACCATGTCGTTCGGGCTCAAGAACGCCGGAGCCACCTACCAGCCGGGCTATCTGAGGGCTACTTAGGGAACCTTATCCCCCTCTGCTCGCCAGCTTATGTCGACGACGCCGTGGTGAAGACCCGAGCGCTCTCCCTTGTCGACGATCTTGCAAGGGTCTTCGCCAAGCTTAACGAGTACCAATGGAAACTCAATCCGGGAAAGTGAGTTTTTGGCGTTCCCTTCGGTAACTTGCTCGGTAACATTGTTAGTAGGCATGGCATCGAGCCAAACCCGAGAGAAAATCAGCACCATCATGCGGATGAAACCGCCCCAAAACGTCAAAGATGTCCGAAGTTGGCCGGATGCATGGCAGCCACGAGCGTTTTCGTTGCGCGGCTCGGTGAGAAGGGACTGCCGTTCTTCAAACTCCTTCGCCGGAGAAGCCTTCGGTGGACTAATGAGGCTCAAGAGGCCTTCAACGGCTTCAAGAAGTTTCTTACCACACCTCCGGTGTTGGTGGCCCCGAACGATGCGGAAACGATATTGCTCTACATCGCCGCGACCAACCGGGTGGTTAAATACTTTACCACGGTTGTCGAGCGCGCGGAGGAAGGGCACGTATACCCCGTCCAGCGGCCGGTCTACTTCATAAGCGAGGTACTGAATGACTCCAAACAAAGGTACCTTCACATACAGAAACTGCTCTATGGGATCCTTATCACGTCTACGCAAGCTACGCTCACTACTACGACCTTCACCCGATCACCGTGGTGTCGAACTACCCATTGGGCGGCGTCCCGCGCAATAAGGATGCCAATGGTCGTATATGCAAGTGGGCGAATGAGCTCAGCCTGTTCACCATTGAATACAAGAATAGGAGTACCATCAAGTCGCAAGCATTGGCAGACTTTGTTTGCGAGTGGACGGATCTAGAGACTCCCCTCAAAGACACCAGCCGCGAACGCCTTGGGATGTACTTCGACGGTTCACAATAACATCAATGGGCCCGAGCTGGCGTCTACATCATATCACCCTCCGGGGATATGCTCCGGTATGTTCTCCCGATCCACTTCAAAGGCGTCCAACAACGCCTAGCGGTCTGCAGGTCTGCTCTTCATGGCCTCCGTATTCTTTGTCCAAATTTTGGATTCGCCCATTTGCAAGTATTTGGTGACTCGGCATTGGTAATCAAGCAAGTCAACAAAGATTGGGATTGCAAGAGTGAGAAGATGGATGCATATGTGGCGGCCATAAGAAAGTTGGAAGGCAAGTTCTACGGGCTCGGCTTTGATCACGTGGCTCGACTACAACCAAGCGTAGATGAACTTTCCAAACTCGGCTCTTCTCGGGCAAAGATACCGCCGGTGTCTTCGTCGAAGATCTATGGAAACCAACCATCGGTGATCCCGCGCCCGGCCCTCCACTCGAGATAGGTGAGCACATCGTCGCCACCCTATCCAATACCGTTGATGAAGACCGGCGAGTCCCGATAATCAAATATCTGCGGGGAGGCTCTCGTGCGGAAGACGCGGGCGGAACAAGAGCGACTCATCAGCGGCGTAAGAATTATGTCCTAGTCGACGGTTTCCTCATGCGGAAGAGTATCGGAGACCGGGTCCTGCAGGCGTGCATCTCCGGCGCAGATGGTATAAAGCCGCCGGCGAAAATCCATGGTGGGATCTCGGGGAATCATGCGGCTTCTCGAACCCTAGTCGGAAAAGGCGTTCCGGCAGGATTTTACCGGCCGACGGTAGTTGCCGATGCGAGAACACCCAGTACGGCATTGTGAGAAGTGTCAATTCTTCACGCGAAGCGACGCGCGCGCGCGCCATTATGAGCTCCGGACTATCTGCGGCGGCATGGCCTTTCGTCGTTGCCGGGACTTGACGCTTATCGGGCCTTTTAAAGCAGCCCCGGTGGCTTCAAGTGGATATTCGTTATGGTCGACAAGTTCTCCAAGTGGATCGAGTATCTCCCTCCGGTCGACGCCAACCAATACAAAGCCGTAGAGATGTTGGATGAGGTGGTCCATCGTTTCGCATCCCCAACTCCATCATTACCGATCCGGGCAGCACATTTACGGGCGGTCATTTTTGAGATTATTGAGAAGACAAAGGCATCCGGGTGAAATATGTGTCTGCCGCCCATCCTCATGCTAACGGGCAAGCCGAAGCGAGCAAACGGCATGATATTAGAAGCATTGTGGAAGCGACTCTTCCGGCGGATGGGAAATACCGGTCGATGGCTTAAAGAGTTACTGCCGTTATCCGGGACTCGAACTCAACCTAGCCGCGATGCGGTGTTTCCCCATACTTCATGGTGTTTGGATCAAAAGCGGTCCTCCCCCGGCCGACATCGCCTTCCGCTCCCTCGTGTCGAGAATTATAATGAAGAAACTTCGGACGCTACTCGAGAAGATGAGGTTGTCGCGCTCGAGGAGACCCACTGCCGATCTTTGCCGACGCGGAACGCTAAATACCTTGAGGGCGTTCGAAGATATTACAATCGCAATGTACGTGGAAGAGCCTTTGCGGTTGGCGACACAGTCCTTCGAAGGAAGCGGAAGAAGCGCACACAAGCCGGGGATCTCATTGGGAAGGCCCTTTCAAAGTTAAAGAGGTTACCGGGCGAGAGCATACGGTTGATGACCATGGAAGATGTCGGCGTCCCCAACTCACGGAACATTGAGCACTGCGATGATTTTTCCCGTAATCTCGGGGGACTCGTAAGCCGCCTTGTATCGTTTCTTACTTTTCTGTCTCATGCGCATATTAATAAAGTTTATTGGAGTATGTTGACATGGTTATATTTTCCTTCGACCGACGTAATAATTTATCTCCATGCTCGACTACACTCTTAAGTCCTTTGGACCCCCAGAGCCGTCTCTCGTACTTGGTCGTTTCGCGTATGTGTGACCGGGTGTACTCCCCACATAGGCGACGGTAGGCAGATGACTCCTTACCGTAGTCGAACAGCCCAATAGCTTGCCTGAGCATCGCGTCTCCTTCTTCGCGGCTATCTGCGGGCGCGGTAAGGCTAGGACCGGCGTCTACCATAAGTGACCCCCTTCTCGTCTTCGGTCTACACTTCATCATCTACCATAATCGTATGCATGCTAAAACGATTGTGAGATAAAAACAAAGTATTAAGCTAATTACGCCACCCACATCCGGGCGTGGCTCGGCTAAAATCTCAAGTGTTTTTCTTGTGTTTTTCACTAATTTGTTTCTTGCTACGACCAAAAGAAGCAAAAGTATCATGCCTAGGGCAACTTCACCCGAGGACTTTACCTTTCAACGGCTCCGCGGGGTGGATTCATCTCATCGGCAAGTGTTATCGCCGCCTCGTCGGCCGCCTCGCGCGAGGTTTAAGCGCACCCTCCTCGCGTCGTCGGTCGCGTAGCCTAGGCGGGCTGGCTGGCTTGCACATCGGGATGATGGGAGCGTGCCACCGCCCGGAAACGTCGTCGCCGTGTCGTGAGTGGCTGGCGGGTGAACTCCATGAAGTTTGCCCGGGCCTCCGCCTTGCGTTGCTCCATGTTCTGGGCGTCGGTCGGCGGCGCTCCCTCCGATTGGCCCGCCAACGGCGTAGCCATGGATGGCGTCGAGGGACTGGCCCGACACCTTGCGGGGAGACTTTGTGTGCGATTCCTCCATAAAGCATATTCAGCCTCCGGATCGCGAATCCGATAGCTGGAGGCTGCATCGCGTCGTCGGCCAAATATATACGGTAAGATTAGCACCAATCGTTCAAATACTTTTTTGGAGCGGTGGTATTCTACGGCATAAGTGTATACCGTCCGCGATCAGCGGTGGTATTCGGGCTCCTCGCGCACCTCGGCCCGTCGGTGGTTCGCCATCATGAAGCTACGCCATTTGCGGGTTTTCAATGGGCGCTTCATGCTCACGCAAGGTATCCGCGAAGCCAGCATTTTCATTAATTTTAACACTAACCATTCTTACAAAAGATGTCTTGGTCGACTTTTCAAGTGCACATACCGAGTATTTGGGTTTGGGCCTCATGGTGTGCTCGCTGCTCCTAAGCAATGAGTTCCACGGCGCTCCTCCTCCGGGCGCTTGCGGTCGACGGCAAGGCTGTGCGGCGTCCCTCTTCCGGGGCCCTACCCTCCCCACAGCCGGGCGGCCGCGATCGGGGCGGGTTCGCTCAACCTCAAGGACTTCACGCTCGGCGGCGGTGCCACCCTTTCACGTGCAAAGGCACGACCCGGTTGCGTCGCCATTGCCCCCGGCCGGCGGTCCCTCTCGGCCGCGAGCACCGCTTCGCTCCTCAGGCAAGGCGGTCGCTCACGGGAGAGCTCATCCCGCACCTGCCGGCCTCAAAAAGGCGCCTGCGCTGCTCAAGCTCTTGGCGATGGTGGATTTCCTCGTTCCGGATATGCTACACAACAACATGCAATCACAGGATGTCTATGGCGGGATCACTTATACAAAACAAGGTGGTCGAGTACTTACGCACAGCGGCGGCCGCTCCCTCCTCTCTACTTGGCGGGCTATGCGGGTGGCTCGTCGTCCTCCTCCTCGACTTCGGGCAGTCCTATTCCACAGGGGCGGAGCCTTGGCGGCCGTACCGGCCGTCCACCTCCTCCATCTCTTGATCCTCATCCAAGATTTGGATGTCGTCCGGGGGGATTCGGGGCGGATGACCACGGGCGCGACCTCGGGTCTCGGCACCAGCTGCTGCGCATCTTCGGCGGCTCTGGTGCACCGGTGCCCTGCCATCTCTTGTGGCTCCTCCGGTCTTTGGAGCGTCTTGGACCGCCACGTCCCCGCTCGGGGACTCCACGAGGCTGCGCCGGTGCGGCCGGCTCATCTTGCCGGGGGCGTCTGCAGCGACCGGCATCCGCCCCAGGCTCGGCGACGGGCCCCACGCACCAAGAACATAATTCACACATACATACACCGACAATATTAGCGATCACGCGCGCGGTAAGTGTACTTACACATTGGCAAAGCGCCGGACCACGGAGGCGACCTCGGCTACCCATCGCGGCCTCCTCCACTCCGTGGCGCCGACCACGTCACCCCGTGTGGCCCGGTGGCGCCCTTGGTAGATCAACTCGAACAATCGGTGTTCTATCTCCCATAGGTTCTTTGCACTCAACAACGTGGCGCTCGGTCGATGTATCCTTACTGGGGACTAGATAACACTTTCGAAGGATACTTACAAAGGCGGTTGACTCAACAAAGGCTTGGAGTTCTTCATCGGCAAGAAAATCATCATCATACGAGTTGTGTCACGACGGCGGGGCGGCCGTCTGCTGTCACCTGCGCGCGGACGACCTCGGTTCCGGCGGGCTCTCGGAGGGGGCTTCTTGCCGTGAGCCCGAGCACTCTCGCCCGCGCTACCCCGAGGCGCCTCGGTCTTTGGCGGCGCGGGGGCACGGGGGATGGCGGCGTTCACGGGCGAGGCGCGGCGGCGGCGACCTCCTCGGGTGGCAATTTGAAATGCGGCTGCGTGTCATCCCATGGATGCTGGCAATCATCGGCGATAAGGGCGGTTGAATCTTTGAGTGGTACACAACAACATAATTTGGACTACACTCACCGGCGGTGGCGGGTTCAGCGACACGAGAAGGTGGGCACCCGTCTTGCCGGTCGTCGCGGTACCCGGCCGTCGGCGAGAATCTTAGCTACCGCTCACGGACCTCGGCCGATGGCGAAACTCCGCCCGACTTCAGCGGGTGGGATCATTCGGCCCGTGTAATCGAAACCCGGGTGATCCTCCGCTTGAGTGGCGGGTCCGCGCCCCACGAACACGTGAGCAAGGTCGATGTCGTCCCACATGCGGGTCATTCATCATCGCCCGAAGCTCCCTCACACGCGGCATGTCGGCGGCGGCGGGCTCTTCATTCCAGCTTGCCCGCCTCACCGACACGGGTGGGATCGGCGGAATTGGCACATCCGACTGCGGCGGGTAAAACCACCGGTGTACCAGCGAGGAACATTCGTTGGCGGCGGTGTCGACGGAAATCGGCTTGCCCCTGCTGTTCGGAGTTTCACAAACACGCCACCGGGCACCTACGGATCCCGAATCCCCCTTCATCCCAACATAGAAGAAGTACTTCCACAAGCTAAGGTTGGGGAGAATGCCGAGGCAACACTCACAAAGCGTGATGAAGACGGCGATGTCGAGGATGGCGTTCGGTGGCGGATGGCGGCGAGCCGAGGCTGTAGAGCACCGGGAGCTCCAAAGAGAACGGGTGTCCAGGCATCCCGAATCCGTGCGAAGTGGCTCTCGAAGACCACCACTTCATCCGTCTGACGGCATCGGTGCGGCTCCACCTCGGCACCCTCCAACCGGCGATGACCCTCTCGGCGAGCAGCGGGCATCCACCGGCTCCCTCACTTGTCGCCTCGGTGGGCCGAAGAGCACGGCCATTCCTATCCATCGATTATGGGGTCGCGCCGCGCGGCGGCTACGAGCTCTCCATCGCGTCCAGCGGCGGCGGCACCTCCGCGTCCGGCGGCAACTCCGCCCGTGCCCTCCGGCGGCGCTGCACCACGGCCCGGTGACCTCCGCGAGCATGGCGGTCCATCCCACCTCAACGGTTCTACACTCCAAGAAAATGAGCGATATTGGCAACCAAATCGAACAAAATCCATGCCCAAATCCCGATTGCATCGGGGGCTAAATGGCGGCGCATCAACGGATCTACAAAGGTACTTACCTCTTGCACTTTCGGTGGTGGCGTCGGTGAAGAAGCGTAACGCGGCACGACCCGCAACCCTAGCCGGTGCCCATCAGAAGCGGGGAGGAAGGCGAAGGACTCAAGAAGAGGAAGGGGCGACCGGGCGGATGCGGCGAGGGCGCGGGATGCTGATATTTATAGTCCTGACCGCCCCTAGGGTTGATGCATGGGCAACCGTGCGTGCTACGGGCCCGCGCCTCCTCATCATTTCGGGTTGAGTGCGTGCGGCGGCGGGCGGCGTCGGTTGCCATCATTACCCTTTCGGGGAGCGTGCGCGTTGTGGCGCCGCCACGCGTCCTATCTCCTCAATTCTCGTGCGGTCTATTCCCCTACTTTGTAGGGGCCCTACATGATCCGGGATATTAATTGACCGGATATCTTGCCCTTCATCGGGAACTGAGCGGCCCTATCTTCTTGACGAAGCTTCCTTGAAGCACGGGCTATCGAGATCTCCTGACACGGCCTGGATATTCTTTGGGTTGGCACCGCTGCGTGCCTCGACTCATGCATGGTCCATGGGCACCATATGTTCGGGCGGAACATACGTGCTTTCGGGGACTCTGGCGTGCTCTCCACCTTGGAGTTTGGTTTATGCGCCGGTCGGGTTTCCGATTACTCGGGGACTTTTTCTCACATCTTTTCTTATGACCCTAGCGATGCGTGATTACTCACCTACTCCTAGGCTCGGGGACTAAGTGGGCACACTTCACCTACGGTGAATCGTGCTCAATTTTTGGTACTTAAATTTTTGCAATGTTTATCCACTACACGTGGGCACACTTCGCCCGAGAAAAAAAAAGATTTTTCATTGGAGCACCCGGCATCCAAAGAGGCGGACTCGTCAAGACTAGGCGGTCGGAAGCAAAGGAAAGAAGCTACGGGGAAAACAAGTAGCTGGTCGAGAGCTGTCCCCGAGCTGGTCGGTGTTCAACTAGTGCAGTCGACACCGTATGAGTCTTGATCGACAACACCTCCCGATGATCGGGCGACAAGACTCTTACACCTGCGGCATACTGGCGTGCTCGGGGACTAGGCGCGTGGGGGGATAAACCCCTATCCCATCACGGGTCACTTTGGGTTAGGCCTCTCGGGCTGGCCCAGGACGGCGGATTGAAGCCCTTGGCGATAGAAGACCGAGATTATCGGAGATTACGGCCTAAACTTGGTCGACAAGATAGTTTCCTAGTATAGTTCAGTCGTAATCACTATACACTTTCCTATTGTAACCGATCAGGATAGCTCTTGTCGGGGCAGATCCGACTTGTAACCCCTGCTCCTCCATTTGTATAAGGAGAGCGGGGATCCCCCGAGGACGGATAATTCTCAATCAATCAATACAACTAAGCAGGACGTAGGTTTTACGCCATCAAGGCGGCCGAACCTGGGTAAAACCCGTGTGTTTTGTCCTTCGCTCGTTCTGCTTAACGTCTCGTTAGCCGTCTCGCGCATCCCTAACCGCTCAATCTACTAGCCGGGCATACCCCTGCTAGACTATCGCCGGTAAACCGATGACAACTACTCTATTCACTGTATCTATAATTGCTCCCCAACTCTTCATCCAATTCATCCCAAGGATGACATCCAAACACAAACCGGGTAAAACTATCAATGAGGTTATTATTTCTAAGTCGCCCATCATGATCTTCACATCATTAACCCTTTGCCTAGTCAATTGGTCAGCCTGCTGAACTAATCCGATAACCAAACCCTAGATCGGATATCTGTTCACTATTCTTTATGGCAAACTCTTGACTCATGAATGAATGCGATGATCCAGAATCAAACAAAACAACAGCACTACGATTGTTAACTAAGCACGTACCAGCTGTCACGGCCTCTCCCTCAGGAACTTCCTCAACACCGGTAAAGTGTGCCTGCCCCACATGCTGCTTGTAGTTCTTCCTGGGTTGCGGGCACGCTCTGGAGAAATGCCCGGCTTACCACAATTGAAGCGGTTGTTGTGGTTGAATGGCAGCCTTGGGCGTGGAGCATTTCCTGTCTTTGCGCTTTCCTTTTACGTGCGGGGGTCATCATCACCCTTCGAAACGGTTATTCCCAGCTGGTTCTTCTTACGTGGTGGGACATAGCGAAAGGCACGGTAGGTGGGCGGTAGTTCGGACGGCGTCAAAGGAACCCTTTGCTCGTCCCGAGCTTCCTTCAAACGGTCTCTTCTTGCCTTTGGATGCGAGATACAAGGTATTACGTTCCTCCTCATGGAGACAATCAGTCACAAACTCCTCAAAAGTGTTCCTGGTGGAATTTCCCACGGTCTTCTGCATTTTGAGGTTTAACCCTCTCTTGAAGCTAGACAACTTCTTCTCCTCGATTAATGCGACCATGTCGAGAATACCTAGACAATCTGTTGAAAGCTTTGTAGGTACTCGTTCATGGTCTTGTTGTCCTGGCCGAGCTTAATGAACTCTCCTAACTTCTTTGCCAGAGCACCAGCAGGTACGTAGGTCTTACGAAAAGTTGCTGCAAACTGGAGCCAAGTGATAGGAACATTGGCAGGTAAAGTAGCACGGTGATTCTTCCACCATATCCCTGCGGGTCCCTCTAGCAAGTCTTGTGCAAATTACGCCTTCGAGTCTCTCGCATGATTCACCAACCGAAATTTATCTTCTATCGAGGTCGACCATTCCTCGGCCTCCATGGTTTCATTTGCCACGATGAACTTTGGTGGTTCCGTGGCCTTAAAGTTCTTATGCGCCTGGAACCCATCACCATCGGCACCACCACGGCCTCCCCGCTCGGTGTTGCTGCGATATTTCAGAACTCTCCCGTGAACGATCAAAGAAGCGCTCCTGGTTCATTTGGAGGTGGTGGTCTGGCTGTCGATCTCCCCGGACACCTAATCGAGTTTTGCGGCATCGCACATTTGAATCAACAATAACCATCGGATGATGTTGTCCAAAGCATAGATATTGAATTTAGGTTACGCGGAATTTATTGAGAGAATAAATTCATCCACAATAACAAAAAACAATAAACTCAATACGGTCTTTCATCAACATCACGGTTATGTCAACGCAATATGTGTACCAAGAATTCGCAACAAAATGCTGCACCACCGGCATAATCTCGCAATTGGCAAGGGTCGCAATTACCATAAAACCGATCGCAATATAGGGCATGAACTAAATTAAGGTCTCAAGCGATACAATAAGGTCTCGAGACATTACGGATCCAAGTCTTACGTGCTAATAGTCTCACGAATAAAAAGGAAATTACATGGTAATAGTGGCACTACACCTCGGCTACAAGGGTGTCTCAACTAGATCAAGGTCTACGTGGTAGCATCTACTGAAATCTAAATGTGGCATCACAGTCATCTACTCCCTCGTGGTGCGGCGAGAAGTGGGGTCTCCATCCTGGTCCTCCTCGGTGGCGCTCTTCTTTGCACTCTCTAGTCCTCACTTTGTGGTCACCCCTAAGCTCTCGATGCGACGGGCGCGCGATTGGTGAAGTCATCCACCGCTCTGTTGCACTCCCCAATGGTGATGGAGAGACGCTCGTCCAGGTAGCACTCACGCTTCTGCAGCTTCCTCAGACTAGCCTGAGTCTCACGCAGTTCCTGCCTGACACGTGTAGCCTCTGCTGTCGCCTCTGCTGCGGCTGTCATAAGCTCTCCGTTCAGCTTCGTAACGGCAAACATAGCCCTCATGGCTGCCATACCAGCGACTCCAAGCTGCTCATTCTCCTCGGGCGGTACGTCTCGTGGAAACACTGCGGGGGGGGCCGGCAAGTGCGATCCCCACGGTCTGCGCCATCCGGTCCAAAACTCCCATGGCCGCAACCTGGGCGGCTGTCCATGCATCGGGGCCTTGCCCAATGCACTGCCAGGCTGGCCAATAGGGGTCCACTGGGTGCGGCTGCACTGTCACCTCAACTGAAATCCATGGTACCTCTCCTCTGCCATGGGTGGGCCTCCATGCGTAGGTGGGCTCATGGCTGTACCCAACTGACTGCAACGTCTCCCACAACAGGGCTGGTGTTGCCCAGATCGTCGGGGGTGAGTAGGGCTCGAAGTAGTGGGCCATCTGTAGCAAGATTTAGGAGATAATGTGAGATTGAGAAACAATAGTCCAGTTCTAACCAATTAGGGCAAGTACTAATTAGGGGAAAAGATGGAAAATGCATGAATGACATGATGTAAAAATTTTAAACATGATGCATGCACGTTTCCTACGTATCTCACGGAATAGGAAAGAGATTTCTCTATTCGTTTTAATGGTGGCAACCTACGATCTCTCAAAAAGAAAACAAGACGTATCTAGACGATCTAACGCATTGCGCTGTTAGTGTACCTGCAATTCATTTCAGCCCACAATATATTCATGCAATGCAAGAATTTAAATTGCATATACCTGCTTCGTCAGGTCCACCCGACGGCATCGCATACCATGCGGAAAAATCACATTTTACACGCGGACACACTGTACCCATACACAAGTCTACGGAGGCACTACCCGACCACGGAGCTCTCAAAATCATTTTATTTCCCCTAGACCGGCATACATCCGATCATGCTCTCACAGCTCACACCATTACCTTGGGGCGTAGGGCATTTGAACAACCATTACAGGGGCGTAGGGTTTTTCGATCCATTCATGACCACTCAAGTGAGTAGCCCGTACTACTGGCCGCCCGGCAACCAAGCACAAACAATAAAATATGATGCATTAACCCAATCCCGTTAGCCAAGCCACTGACCGTCCTTAATTGGGCATAAAGGGTATGACCAAGGCACTACTAAATTTTGCAAACCTTTCACTCACACCACCTAAAAGATTTTGTTTTAAACTTTTCGCAAAAGATTAGTGGTTCATTTTAATTTAAATACCGGATCGGACTTGTAATTACCAAACGAAGCTCGATACCAGCTGATAGAGCCGACCAATTTATAAGAAATCAAGTATAATTCGCAATCACCGAAGCAATCGCGAGTCTACACTTGAGTCCATATAAACCCGGTATTCCGAAATCTCGGAGAGATTTCAAACTCATCAACAACACAACAGGATCGTTGAGCTTGGTAATAAAATCCACGTATTTCAAACCAAATTCGATATATTAAACATCGAGTGCGAAGTATAATTTATTACAAACTCGGGTTCAAGTGCGAAAGCGATGGTTTGCGAAAACCAAATAGTCTTTTAGCGAAAACAAATATAAGATAGTGCCAGTAGATAGTCATCCCTGTAGCGGCATGAGACAGGGGATATAGATTTGCCTTGCCACTGGCCTTACTCTTCATCAACGAGGAAATGACAAGTCTTACAATAACCATGGTAAATATGATCACCGCAACAATGGGGATAAAACCACGAGTATGAAATACTCGGCTAGACTTACCCGTCCAAAATAAAATAAAAGACTCCAAGGATCATGCTAGACTTTATCGGGGTTCAGGTGACTCACATTAATTTCGCAAATAAAGTTGTTTAGTGAGCGTACTCATACTACTTGTACTTTTCCAAGTTAAAAGGTTACTTAATTATTTACATAACATAGATCTGTATAGTCAAGATTAATTATTGCTCGAAGAGAATAAATAACGGCATAAGTAACTTGATCGGGATAAATTAGCCGCAACATGATAAATAGCATATATTGTAGTAATTAGACTACGATGTCGTGGGCGCAACCCGGGTTCTCACTAACCGGGGAGAGATGGCGATTCGAATCGATTTGCAAACCGGTGGCGAATACCACGACACACACCAAGTCTACTTTGCAAAGGCAGACCCGATTACTCTCAAGGCGTTACGGGACGTAAAAGTCTCGGTCTTCTACGGCTACCCCCCTCTCGGGTGCCAAGTGGCGTACAACGAGGGCGACGCCATCGTGCGCATCTTCTTGCACCCAATAAAAATCCCCATCCACCAACGCCAAAGGAGGAGCGATAAAGCGAGCATGGCCGGCCCCTAACATTCTTGCGAGCTTCGTGGCTCACGACCCGGCGGAGCCTACTAAATGCCAGGTACGTTCAACTTCCGACCACATTCCGACAAAGAGTAAGTCCTTAATCGATTGGATGGAAGGACCACAATATCCACTCAATCTCACATGTTTTAATTTATCGGGTTCTCAATACAGACTTGACAATCACCCATGTGATTGTTCACAACATATCCTCAAGTGACCGGAATCACTGTCTCTTTGCAAACATGGTGCGAGCATTAACCTAGACCTCTATATAGGATAGGGCAACTTTCAACAAGCATCATAATGCATCAACGGTTTCAACCATTTTCCTAACTTAATGCGGGAAACATATAAAGACTCAAGTCAATTAATTGGAAGAATTAGGAAAGGGCAGAATGCTCCGGGGCTTGCCTCGCAGGAACGTCGCTGGAACGTGCTCCGGACACTCAGTCAGCTCGTCGGTCGACCCTTCGTCTCCTGTGACTCCTCCGGACTGCACTCCCCGGATGGAACAGCTCCCCGGCTCCTCGATCAGCTCCTCCCGAACTTCCCGATCCCGAGATGATGCATATGATGGAGAAAAGAAATAATTATAATCACATGAATAACAACTTGCATAAGGTAAAATATGTATGATGGATGGATGCTTCATGATGCAAGCTATTAGTAAGTGCATATCTCTTCCGCAGAAACATAACTTAATCTACACAAGAAACCCTAACAACCTACATCAAGCAACACCCTAACTCCCTAATGACGGGAAATGGCTGCTTGACATGTTTGTCACTAAAACAGTCACACAAGGAGTTCTACAACTCCAAATTCAGTGAACTAGGACTCTATGGAAAGCTAACAAAATTTCCTACAAAACATTCCACATCGTCCAGAGCTGAATCTGAACCTAACAGCCTCGAAATTAAGGAAAACAGAGGCTCTGTTTTCAACCCAAACACCACATACAACCTCCATAACTCACAAACTATTCATGCAAATGATCTCAAACTTAACCAGCAAGTAAATCAAGTAATTATCTACCAAATAAACCTACTGGACATGTCAAAAGATAATTTAAAGCACATACAATAACATGCCCTAGCAAACACTACACTTGCACCCTATAATTAAATAAAATGCTAGAACAAGAAAATGTCAAAACTACTAAGCTGATCAAACCAAGCTTACTAACAGATCACAATCATGCTAGGAACATATAATAAAAATACTAACACCCATCATCTTCATATAAACATATATTTCTAGCCTATTTTTCCATGCATCACAAATATGATAAATACATAACTACTTCAGAAAATTCTACCAAAATTACCAGAGCATACTACTGTAATGTAACAGCTACCATAAAAAATCTCATGGCAAGATCATGCTCCTACAGCCCTACACAAAAATGACAAGTTTATACCAAACCTAAGCATGAAAATACTTTACACTATGAAAAGTGTCAGACAACAGATTTCTGAGTATGAAGAGCTTCTAAAACCTATCAAACATAAACACACCAAGTTTCACACTCAAAACCCTAATATTTATTTTTCTATAAATTTCTAAAGATCACATAGCAAAAAAAGCACATAAATAGAAAATCACATTTCTTTTACAGAACATACCATGCATGCTATTTTTCCTAGACTCTACTCACAAAAACAAGCACTTTTTGTACAGAAAGCATATTTTTATCTTGTACCAATTAAAAGATATGATTTTCCTCAATTTACATGCATTTCTAGCCATAAATAAAACTCTATATAAAAGTTACCAGAAAATAGGATTTCATATTTTTATACTGTAGCCTATCTTCTAACAAGCATGACAAAATTTGTTTCACTCAAAATGGACTCAAAATGACCAAGATATGAATTTCCTAAGCATTTCATTCAAATGCGGAAAAACGAAAAAAAAGAAAAAAAAAAAATCGGGGCGGGGCCCGCGTGTCGGCGACACGGAAGCGAGGGCACGGCGGCGGATTTCACCGCGGTGACCAAAACACGCAACCCGGCTAGTCTAAAAGCATCTACGCGGACGAGAGGGTCACGATGGTGCCCTTGGTTTGACTTCGAAACCGACTAGAACGGCCGGTGGCGGCGTCGCGGCGGCAGCGGCGGCGCGGACGTCGGCGCTCGGCCGTTCTCCGGCGATAGACGGCGAACCAAAACGTTCTCGACTCTCCTAGACCTAACTAGGACATGCAAGCAAGCTAGAGGCCCTAGCGAACAGCGGCGGCGAGAAGAGGCGGGCGCGCGGCGGCGGCGCCACGAGCGGCGCGTCGGCGGCGGCGTGTCCCGGCCAGCGGCGGCGGATCTGCCCAACCACTTAGCTCTAGAGCTCGAGCATCACGAGGCAACTCTAAAGCGTGAAGCGTGGCCAAAGCTCGATCCACGAGCTTTGCGCGGCGGCTGCCCCAGCGGCGGCCATGGCGGCTCGTCGGTGGGCGCTTCGGGCGGGCGGAAGCGGGCGCTCACCGTGGTTTTTACCGATTCGTCGATGGCCGTAGCAAATGATGGGACGAGGCTAGGGCTGCGATTTGGTGCGGTTTGGCTCGGCGGCGGCGATGGAGCAGCGGCGTGGCGGCGGGCGGCAGCGGCCTTGGCGGCGCGGCGCGTTTCGCTTTCTTGTGAGCGGCGGGCGGCGGGGTGGGAGTGTGTCTAGGGTTAGGGCGCGGCGCGGACACGGGTTTTAAGGCACGGCGCGTGGGTCCAGGCCGTACATCGGCGGCGGGCGTGCGGCCACGTCGCCACGGTATTTGTCGGCCGGCGGTGGCCGATACCCCCCTTACTCTGCTTTTTACGAGTCAGCCCTGGTTTTTGCCTGTGCGTCGAGATTCGTGCGGAATTTGGAAAAAGTCAAAACATCAACTTTGTAGAGAATTTCATAAGCTACAAAACTCTCAATATTAACTTTTTCTAATTCGGCCTAGATTTGAAACTAAAAATTAAAAACAGCAAGGTCAAACTAAACTAGTCAAAACAGAGTTTGAATTTGACTCAAATTTGACCCAAACTGTTGGGCACTATTTGAACTATTTCCAAACCTTTTCACAAGAAACTTATAAAAGATCATTTGCTCTACATAAAAATTACTTCATTTGATCTATAGAAACTTTTTGCTAAAAACCATTCTAGCAAGCACTTTTGAAAAAGTTTCAAAATGGGTCAAAGAGTTTTGACACTCTAGAGCTATTTTATAAAAATTTTCTAAATTGAAACACAAGCTCAAACATGGTCCTAAATTATGTCAAAAATACATCTAGGCATAATCTAGGTCCAAAACATCATTATAGCAAAGATCCTATAGTAGCTAGATCAAACAAGCATGAAATGAGAGCAACTCAAAGTAAATGCTATTATGAACTTGCTCATGCATGAAATGATAATGATGCTATGCAAATGATCATGCTTTCAAGATGCTTAACACCTAGGGTGTTACAGCCGCCACCGCCCGAGAGAGAGACGGTGCTCAAGTGTGTGGCGACAACGCCATATATATATCCACGACAACCCGGCGGCTAACCCGAGACGCACGCGTACAAGGTACGGCGCCGCGTACTAAAGAATCATCGCTAACGGATAACCCTAACCCCGATGCGGCTTACAAACGCATATCGCTTTACTAGGTAGGAGTACTATAGTTCTGAGACACATGGTACCACATACGCACATAACCTTGAGCGTGGTGCGGCGTGCGTGACGAGCCGATCCTTACACACGCATGCCGACATCCATCGTCGGCGGAAGCGGCCCGGCTAGTTGTACCACAAGAGAACGGGCTTAACATCGAGGTCCAAATTCGAGGCCCAAAGGAAGGCCGGCTTCTACCCGGAAGCGGCGGAGGCCGATTCAAAACCGGATGCGAGCCCGGCCAAATTCAGATGCAGTACGACGGCGTGTCAATGACCCGCGGCGTCGGTAGCGGATTCGCGACATGTACGGACACACCTACACATCTCGTCTGAGAAACTATCTGTAGCGTCGGTAGTGGTGAGACATGTCTGATTTTTGATAACACAACTCGTCACGAAACTATCGCTGGCGTCGGTAGGAGGCTGCGACATGTCTGAACACTGCTAACACAACTCGTCACGAAAAATAAGCGGCGTCGGTAGTGGTTGCGACATGTCGGACACCTCCTAACAAAACTTCGTCACGAAAATAAGCGGCGTCGGTAGTGGTTGCGACATGTCTGAGACACGATAACTTCAACTTCGTCACGAAAATAAGCGGCGTCGGTAGTGGTTGGGACATGTCGGACACCTCCTAACACAACTCGTCGTCGAAAATAAGCGGCGACTTTAATTTCACGTGGCTTCTGGACCCTTATCTTGTTCAAAGTGTCGATATCTGCGACGCAGCGTCTGTGCCGGTGTCAAGCAACACGGACGGTATCGACCCTGCGCGTCGTGAATCCGCAGCGTCGTGCGTAATACTCATAGCGAGTACAGGCGGGCGGCTAAAAAAAGGTGTGCGTAAGTAAAAAGCGGCGTCGAATTAGGGTTGCATCCACGGTCGATCGGTCTGAAAATGCGCTGTGATGAAAGCGGCGTGTGCGGGAATCGTTGAATTACCGCGACACTCGGTTTCAAAAGCGTCTGCCGTAGCCGCGGCGTCGTGTGCCCGACCAAGGAAAACGCGTCTAGATTAAGAAAGCGGTCGTTACATGAACAGCGTGCGTAATGACCTCCTATTGCGGCGCGTATTGGTCTGTGGGACCATCCAACGCCTAATACTAACGCTCACCCGGCCGCGTGTCGGTAATGTCACAACACGGGCGCTCGTTATTAGCGGCGTCTGGGCTCAGCGGCGGTTATTAGCCTTTTTACATAGTGCAAGTCAATCGAAGAAAAAAAAGACCAAGATGGCCGGCCTTAGGAATCCACGAGCTCGGCTAAAGCAACAATTAAGAAGAACCATGAAGAGCATCGAGATTCAAGGCCAAAGTTTCCAACTTGTCAATCTTGGAAGAGGATGACCCGAGAAGGCTTTAAGCGAAGCAAGCACTATCCGGGCTTGATTGTTTCTAATATGAAAGCTTTTCGAACATGTAACTTTGTTGAAACTTTTACGTGCGCACCACCCCATAGTCTCAAACAACGAGTCAATACTTTGTGACTAATATTTGGTTGTGACTTCACTTTACGTAGCATGATCATATTTTGCTTCCATGCTTCAGCGATTTGTCTCCTCTAACACTCCTTATCAAATAGGGCAAGCTGGATCAATTTCGATGCCAAGTAATTCATAAAGCTTTAAGCCCTTTGTGTCAAAGAAACCATGCAAACACAATTTTACCGAATAATTTAGCCTTAAGCTAATGCCTTCTATAACGTATTCGGCAATACCTTTATAACAAACTCCACGAAAACTCTTGAATAAAGACTCCTTTGTCTCTATATTGATGTTTTTATATTTTTTTTTACTAAAAGGCGACATAACACACTTATCGCAGGCTATCCTCCAACTTCCTTTTATGGAGTATTTTTACGCTAAAGCGATGACTTACACATCGGCTATCCTATGAATAGAGCAATTCTTTTGCTCAACTATTGAATTCTACATGTCGGCCAATCACATTTGTAATAATTGATCCTTTAAGGCCGACCACGAAAACTTCGGTATCTTTAGAAATTACTATGAGAGCCGACTATCTCGATTGGTTGTTGGTCTTTGTAGCAGTATTGAATGGACCTTCTTCCCATTCTCTTCACGAAAAGCATTCCACGCCTTCATATTGCGAGCGATGGTTCGGTAGCGGCAATGCTTACCGAATCGTCGACTTGCGCTATCTCGGCGTCATCACCTTTCCATTGGATGAGGACTTGATGCATGGTGGATGGAACACAATAGTTAGCATGGATCAATCCCTCCAAGTAGTAAGGCGTAGGACCCCTTACTATCGACCACAAAAAGGTAGTGATCAAAGTCTTGAGCCGATCATCAACTCAGCGTGAGCGGCTCCATGGGTATCGAAGGATTACCCGGCAAAGTCTCTCGAGCACAATGTACGTCTTTAGCAAATCCTCCTTGGTCATCCCGGCTTTACGAAAGTCGTATATGGCATGATATTGATTGCGGCTCCTCCATCGGCGAACATGTGAGTCGAGGCTTTCCATTAACGTGCGAACCCCTTCAAATAAAGGAAAAACTTCGGATGGTTGTGTTTCCTAGGCACATCAAACACGACTTGTCTTGAAAGAGCCAAGCTGTCCTAGGAGATCAATCATTTCCTTGTTATCAAAATCGAGAATAAGCCTCTTCATGCGAGTAAGCTTCTTCTCCCTCGGGATCCACGGTGGCTTGTTACATTTGGGCTACGCAAACTCTATTGGGATGTAGAAGACCATGCTAACATCTGCCGAACACCCACTTGCCGAATACTCCTCTACCCGAATGATTGGCTTCTGAGTCTTCTTCTTTGGGCGCCATACATTTGCGTTAATTTGTTGCTTCCTTAAGCTCCCACATTTCTGGGCGTTGAACTCTTCTCTTCGACTTTTCCTCGGACCGGGGAGGGCACCAAGCGTCCCTTTTGCCACACATACTCTTGAGGAGAATCGGATCATCATCGGAATCCTCAACATCGGCCCATGCTTGATCGGCAATTCTCTTCTTGGCATGAGGTTATTGTCTTCATTTTTAAGCGCCCGTCATCCTCTAGGAAGCGTGCCCCCGATCTTTCTTGGATGGGACGGCGGTTGACTCGTGCTGTCTGTACCCATGGTATTGTTCCAGCGCATTCGGGGCAATTGTTCCTAGCGGCGACTTCAAGCCTTCATTCGGCAATGCCTAAAGAAAGGACAGCCCCAATGAGACTCCTCTCTCTTTTCATGTACTCCTCCTATTCTCGGTGATACATCTCCTCCTCGTATCTCTTGCTCTTTTGCAAGCCGTTGATCCCTACGATATTGCTTCTCTTCTTGTCTTTGCCACTTGTTCGGCGGTATACGAGATGTCACCCTTGGTTTTGGAGGTCTCTCCTTTCTACGTTCGGCTATTCGAAAAACCGAACCACGATGCTCTTAGAGCTCTACATCGGACACTTGCCGACTAGGGTCAAGCCCGAACCACTTTGCTTTGCCCTCTCGGAAGTCGGCACTCTCATTGGGCCTTTGCCCTTGGGATCAGCGGGCGAAAACCATGCATGTCGAAGGTAACCATGCACTTTGGGAAGGGCTCCTTATCCACCTTCATGTTGTTGTTGAACTTGAGGAGTCCACTGGCCAGTATAGCCCTTTGAATCTGGCTTTGCTGAAGATTAGGCGGTCATGGATGTTGTGAGTATTGGTATCATGGAGGCCACAGTACTTCCAGTCTTGACCCAATCCGGACGTTTCATAGAATGATTCTCTAGTAGCTTGATCGTCCTTCCTTGACCAAGAACTCAAAGAGCTTATCGACTTGGAGATGTCGAAATCATATGCCCCCTTGAGTGTCTTCATCCAGTATTTGGTTAACTGGGACGGGCTCTTTGCCCCAAGCGGTCGGTTGCTATGTCCTCTTGGCCACAATCTTCATCTTCTCCTCCCTCCGAGAAAGTGTTGGTATGTCTCATAAGACACATTGCCCCCTTTTCAAAAGCAGGTGTCCCTCTTGATGCTGCAACTGATTGGCCATGGTGACAAGCGCCTAGAAAACTGTCCAAGGTCCTCAAACTCCATGCCGGCTAGCTTCTCCCCTCGATGGTGGATGCATGCCACGTCATACCCCTATTTGGCGGTTGATGATCGGCAAGTTCGAGAGTAACAGAGGAATTCTTTGTTTCTCTGAACCTGCGTAAGAACTCTTGTGGTGTCTCATTGTATCTACGTGTCAACCCCATCGGTCGGCGAGCACTTTCTCATTGGAACCAGAAGAAGTATGAATGGAATTTGTTCTCCGGCTCGGACCATGTTCCAACGAGAATTGGCCGGCAACGTGGCAAACCATGTGAAAGCGGCCTGTGGGGATGATGGGAAGTAGCGGATTCTCCATGCTTCATCATTGGCAAGCTCTCCCAAGCTGGATCAGTACCGGCGTGTGTTCGGTAGTAGAGGTATCATCTTGTCGAGAGAACTTGGTCAAGTCGGTTGGAGGCTTCAATCTTGAAGGAAGCGCCACTCTGTTGTACCAATCGGGATAGGGTGGCCGATACATATAGGGCCGATTCTTGGGCTTAATCCCAAATTGGTGTTGCATCATATCGGCCATCCTCGCTAGGAGTATATCTACATTTGTGTCTGAGATCCATGAAATCATCCGGTGGTCTATACCGGGATTTGGCATAGCATGAGCGAGTGGAGTAGTCAACGAACTTCTGTATAACCCGGGGCCAAAGGGATTTCTCTCGTAACCCACTGGCCATTGGAGCAATTGAATAAGTATTGTAGGCTAGAGGATTTCTAGGTGCACGAATGCCGCTTCTCCATGCGTCTTGGCTCCGGTTCCTTTGGCTTCTCACGGTGTCTTGTTCTCCCCTCAGTTCGATTTGTTGCTCCTTTCTTTGGTGGTGGCTTTGGTACATGTGTGTATCTTGGTCCTAAAAGCTCACCAAGCCGCTCTTCAAAGTGCTTATCAAACTCGGGTCAAAAGCTGCTCCTCATGATATCACGAAAAGTATTGAAGAACACCGTGTTATGATTTGTCAATTTGCTCTCCCAACGGCGGCTCAACAATCTCTTCCATCCAACGAATTTCTTTAGGAATTCGGTTCTTCATCTCCCTTCTCCCCCCTCTTACGTATCGAAAACTGGCGAGCATATTCTTTGTCACCGGGCATCGGGATTTTTGGGAGATCCGTCTTACGGAAGATGGTGCGCTCTTGTTCTTGGAGAAGCACGACAAGCACTTTTGTGCGTAGACTTCGCACATATCTCTCACCATGGTCTCGAGTCAATCGGCGGTCACCCACTTGGAGCGGGATGACATTGTTCTTGTCGACTTCCTCGGGCATGTTGTCTTGACCTTGAGTTGTCCCACCGAGCATGCCAAAAAGTGTGTTGGCACAAAATCGACTCTGCGCCGCACACAGCGACAAGCGGAATAGGCGGCTTTACTCGACCGCCCGAGTGTCTTGATCGGCGTGCCGATCAATTTGACTGTTAATTGACAAGGAGGTAAGCGTGAGATCACGAAACATGCACGGTGTGACCAAGACGGTTCGCATGTATGGCTCTAAGGCGGATGTAATGACATATAGCTATGAGAGCTATCTGTCGGTATATAATGAATGCATTCGATAAGCATGTACAAAGATGTAATGTAATAACGATTTGCGAATGATCATAAGAAGACATGTTTGAACAAATAAAGTCGATCATCAAGATATAATATCATAAAGCTCTATTGCATAGATCGAATTAATTGACAACATGGAACATTAAGCGGGTAACTCATAAATATAAACCTAATCTAAGCGACACATGCATAGGTTTCATCCAACTAGTGCGCATCGTCTAGCCTTCCTAAACCCGTCAAGCTTAAACACTTGCAAGCTAATCCACCACATGATACCACTTGCTCACGATCTAAACCACTTACCACAACTAGATCAATCCACCGCATAATACAATCTAACCATGATAAGCTAAAAGCACGCGTACATCTAAATAGATCTATAAATACTCATTACTCGTGGAGCGCGTATGCATGAACAAGTAAAGTACACATGCAAACCCTAATCTAAAGTAGACCCGAGAGATCTATCCCGTCAGTCCCTAACGACAATCCACCGCATGATACCTTTGCAACAAGCTAATCCACCACATGATACGACTTGTCGGACTTAACCGTTCTAAACCCTTTTTTCGTCCCTACGACTATCCACCGCATGATACAACGCAACAAGCTAATCCACCGCATGATACGGCTTGCCGACTAGACTCTAACGATAGGTAGACTCACACATGCAAGATACGAGTAAACACATAAGCGTATTCGGCAAGCTTGCGAATCGGGGTCCATGAAGAAGGAACTCACCGCGCAAAACCTTAGCCTGCCGCATGACTCATGACTAAACGTGTGCGAACCCACAACATGTAACAACTTAGATTGATCTAATCCAGGCTATGATGAACAAATAAATGACAAGATGAATATTGAAAGCATTGATGACATCTAGATCTAACAAAAAAGATAAAAGCCGAGCCACATCAATCTAAATTGGGCAAAAGTGTGTGCAATCATAATAAAAGTGATAAATAAGTGAAAGCATGCACCACTTGGTAACTTAATGAATTCACGGGATTGCTAAATCCAATAAAGCCGATAACTAGCTCCAAGCTAGACCTTAACTTCTTTGCCGACTCATGATCTAACAAAGAACCCTCTTGCTCCATAGCCTAAATCTGCCGCCGATACTAAGCATGGTAACAAGACTACTTGCAACATAATCTAAATCCCATACGATACTAGACATGGTACAAGGTTGCGGTACCCTTTTACGGTCGACGGGTTGATGTATCCCCTCACGATAGATCGGCGACATGGCCCGGACTCGAAGGGTGGCACGGGCCGTGGCACGGGCGGGTTGGTTGTATTTGATTTGGTAGATTGTTTTACAATTGCCGGGGTCTCATATTTATACCACAGGCTTGACGAGTCCTAACTAATTACGAATAAACATAACAAAATATCTAGCTAAGATACATTGTCCTCCAAGTCTTCTGGAGTCTTGAAGCCGCACGTGACACGGGCACTTGTCTTCGAATATTCTTCCTTCATGCTTCACGCTTGCCGAACCATCTCGCCTCCGGTCTTCCTTCGGACTCGGGCTCCGTAGCCAGAGACAACGGTGGCTTCGAACACTACGATGCCAGCGATGTTGTCACGCTAGCGAATGATCTTCTTACCGAATGATTTCATGCCGACTCATTCATCACCCGGGCTCTACCAAATTTTTGGTGTTAACATGGCGCCTCGGTTGGAGCGCAAAGGCCCGTCGGGCCGCCGCCGGCCGTGAAGCTCTAGGCGGCGGCCAGCGCCAGCAGTGTGGCGCCGATCATAAGCTGCTCGAGGAGGAGCGCGCGGAGGCCGCCGCACCGGGGGCGAGGGCGCCCGGGGAAGCCCGGGCGCATGTGCTTGGTAAGTTGTCATCATTCGGTCGAGCGATCTTCTTTGTAGAAATCTTGGCAAGAGTAGTTAGTAATAATGGAAATACGATACATTGCGATGATACCTTGTAGAATATGAGGCGTCAGTGGAGACCCTCCGGCGGCGGCTTCGTGTTGGCGAAACGAGCGGCTAGATGTGGTCTTGCGAGCTCACGGAACACCACCGCCCGGCGTGACGGTATATTTCTTTGGTACACGATCAAACACACATTTTGACACTTTAGAGTAATGAATTGTCTTTGGACTTCTTGTGTATGGTGTTTGCTGGCTGGGCGGGGCTGCCTCCGAGTTCAAATCTGCGATCACGGAGGTCGGCGTGCTCTCTGGAGGGTCGCACACAAAGCCTCCTGCAAGGCGTCGGACCAATCCTCAATGCCATCCACGGCTATGCGGTCGGCGGGGCCAATCGGGAAGCGCCGCCAACGGGCGCCCGGCGTGGAGTAGCGCCCGCGGTGGCACGGGAGAACTTCATGGAGTTCACCGCCCGGGCGACCAGCGATCTTTGCTCAACATGCTCTAGCGGTGGCGCTCCCATTATCCGTTGTGGAGTTTCAAGCGTGTCCGCTTAGGCTACGCGCGGGACAACGGAGGCGGCCTCTCGATCTGGCGCCGGGGAGGCCGATGAGGCGGCGACACGGCTTTACCGATGAGATGAACTGCTCACGTGAGCGATGAAGTGGAAGACACGGGTGAAGTTGCCCCGGCGAGAACATTTTGTTTCCTTGGACGTAGCAAGAAACTTTTTAGGGTGAAAAAACGAGTGAAAAACACATGGGATTTAGCCGGAGCCACGCCGGATGTGGGTGGCATTTTAATAGCTAGTACTTTGTTTTTATTTCATAACCGTTTTAGCATGCATACGATTATGGTCGATGATAATATGTTATCATGTAGGTCGTAGCGAGAAAAGATGTCACCTATGGTAGGCGCCCGAGTCCTAGCCTTAGCAGCGCGGTATAGCGCGGCAAGGAGACACGATGCTCGGGCAAGCTATTGGGAACGTTCGACTACGCTAAGGAGTCACACGCCGGTCGTCGGTCTATGCGGGGAGTACAACGATCCGCATCTTCTTAGCGACCAAATACGAGGGGGGCGGCTCATAGGGGGTCCGGTGACTTTAGAGTTTAGTCGAGCATGGAAATAAAATTATTATATTGATTGAAAGAAAATATAACCATGTCAACATACTCAAGAAACTTTATTAATCATGCGGCGTGAAAGTAAAAGATGATACAAGGCGAAACTTCGAGTTCCCGAGTTATGGGAAAAAGCGTAGTAGATGCTCAATGTTCTAGGAGTTAGGGATGTTGATATCGTCCATGGTGGTCAATCGGTAAGCTCCTAGCCGGGTTACCTCCTTAACTTTGAAGGGGCCTTCCCGTGAGAACCCGACTTGTGAGCGCTCTTACGCTTCCTTCGAAGGACTAGGTCGCCAACCGCAAAGGCTCTTCCTCGCACATTGCGATTATAATATCGTCGAGCGCCTTCGGTATTTAGCGTTCAGCGTGCAACATTGCGGCGGGGTTTCCTCGGCGTGACAAGCTCATCTTCGCGAGTTCGCGTCGATACTTCTTCATTATAATTCTCTACCGGGGAGAGCGGAAGGCGATATTGGCCGGGAGGGCGCCGGGCCAAACACCATGAAGTATGGTGATACACACTGTCTTGCGGCTAGGCCGGGATGCGAGTCCCCGGACGACGGCGAGGGCGGCTCTTTTGAGCCCGGCGACCGGGGGTATTTCCGCCCGGTCGGAAGAGTCGCTTCCGCAATGCCTCTAATATCATGCCGTTGGCTGCTTCGCCTGCCCGTTGGCACGGGGTGGGCGACAGATTTTATATTTCACCGAATGCCTTTGTCTTCGCAAATCCCAAAAGTGGTCACGGTGAAGGTCTTTGCCAAGGTCCGTGATAATAGAATTTGGGATGCAGAAGCGATGGATCACCTCATCTAACATCTCGGCGGCCTTGTCTTGGGTTGGCATCGTCGATGGGAGGTACTCAATCCATTTTGAGAACTTGTCGATCATGGCGAAGATCCGCTTGAAACCACCGGGCTGCTTTGAAAGGCCCTATGGCGTCAAGTCCCGGCCACGAGAAAGGCCATCTTGCCGGTATAGTCACGGAGCTCATGCGCTAGCACGTGTGTATGCTTTCGAGAAGAATTTCACGATTCGTGCAATGGCGTACCGGGTGCTCTGCGTCGGCAATCAATCTGTCGACCAATAAAATCCTGCGGCGGAAAAGCCTTGCCGACCCGAGTGCGAGGCGGCATGATTGCCGCAAATCACGCCATGGATTTCGTCGGCGACTTTATACCATCTTCCTCGGAGATGCACTTGCGCGGACCGGTCGCCTAGACTCTTCATAAAGGAAACCGTCGACTAGGACATAATTCTTGCTTCACCGGATGAGGCGTTCTTGCTCTATTCTATCCTCGGGGGCGAGCTTCCTGCAGATATTTGATTATCGGGACTCGCCAATCTTCATCGACGGTATTGGATAGCGCGTGGCGGCGATGTGGTCGGTATCTCAGTGGAGGCCCGGTGCGGGGATCAGCGATGGTCGGTTTCCAAAGATCTTGGCGAAGGCGCTGCGGTATCTTTGCCGAAGAGCCAAGCTTGGAAAGTTCATCGGCGGCTTGTTTGTAATCCCGAACCACATGATCGGCCGAGCCCCGTAGAACTTGCCTTCCAACTTTCTTATAGCTGCCACATACGCATCCATCTTCTCGCTCTTGCAATCCCAATCTTTGTTGACCTGCTTGATTACCAGCGCCCGAGTCCCGAATACTGCGATGCCGTGAATCCCAAGCTGAGCGGCGATGAAGGAGCGTGAAGGCGACTTCATACTGCGGCATTGTTAGGCGCCGGGAAGGGGATCCGCGAGAACATACCGGAGCGTATCTCGAGGAGGGTGATATGATGTAGGCGCTGGCCCCGACCCATCGATGTTGAGTGAGCCGTCGAAGTACATCGTCCGGCGCTCTCGGTTGGTGTCTTCGAGGGAGTCTCGAGTGTCCGTCCACTTTCGGGACGAAATGCAATGCCAATGCTTGCGACTTGATTGTACTCCTGTTCTTGTATTCGATGGTGAAAGCGGGCTAAGCTCGATCGCCGACTTGCATATCGACCGTTGGCATCTTTATTCCGCGAGGACATCCCCCAAAGGGTGTCGGACACCACGGTGATCGGGTGAAGGTCGGTAATGTCGTAGCTTTCGGGGCGTGATTAGAATCCCATAAAGTAACTTCTAGATATCACGGTACCTTTGTTTGGAATCGTTGAGAACCTCGCTAACAAAGTAGACCGACCGCTTTGGATGGGGTACACATGCCCTTCCTCCGTGCGCCGACAACCGGGCGGTGCTAACTACCCGGTTGGTTCTTTGCGATGTAAACGATATCTCCTCCCCTCGTCGTTTGGGGCCACCAACACGGTGGTGTGGTAAGAAACTTCTTGAAGCCGTTGAAGGCCTCTTGAGCCTCATTGGTCCACAAAGCTTCTCACGCACGAAGGAGTTTGAAGAGCGGCGGATCCTTTTTCATCGAGCCGTGCGGCAAATCGACTCAAGGCCGCCATGCACCCGTCAATTTACGGGCGTCTTTAACATTTTGGGGCGATTTCATCCGCATGATGGCGCCAATCTTTTTAGGGTTTGGTTCAATACCTGCGCACGCTAACGATGTTGCCGAGCAAGTTGCGGAAGGGGCGGCGAAAACACACTTTCGGGGTTTAGTTTCCAGCGGTACTCGTTTAGTTTAGCGAACACCCTTGTAAGATTGTCGACCAAGAGAGGGCGCTCTGGGTCTTCACCATGACATCGTCGACATAAGCTGGCGGTCGGGGATAAGGTTCCTAAGCAGCCACAGTATAGCCGGTATGTAGCTCGGCGTTCTTTAACCCGAGCGACATAGTGTTGTAGCAATAGGCGCGAGCGGGTGATCAAAGAAGTCTTCTCTGGTCTTCGACCGCAAGGGGCAATCGATGATAGCCCCGGCGATCGAGGAAGCTAAGTAGGCTTCGCAACTTTGCGGTGGGTCGACAACTTTGATCGATACGGGGGAGGCAGAAAGGGTCTTTAGGGCAAGCCACTGTTGAGATCGGTATAATCAACGCACATCCTCCATTCTTGATTCTTCTTTTTACAAGGACCGGATTAGCTATCCGGTCGGGATGAGACACTTCACAAATAAAACTAGCGACTAAGAGCCTAGTTATACGCTTTAATAGCGGTGATTTTACTTTATTAAAAGCGGCGCGCATTTTTGGGCCGCGGCCGGGCGGTCGGCTTGACACGTAAGCGGTGCTCCGATCCGACTCAGGGTACTCGGGCATGTCCGCGGGTTTCCACGCGAAAATGCTCACGTTCTCCCTCGGGGACCGGACAAGCGCGTCTTCCTATTTGGGGGTCGAGGTTGACTCCTATCTTGGTCGTCTTGGGCGCGTCGCCCTCCACCAGTGGATATCTTTAGTATCCGATGGCTTGATGGTCTTCTTCGTCCGCTCTTCCTCGGGTATCTCAAGGTCGAGGGGTTCAGCTTCTTGCGTTCTTGATGACCTCCTCTGCTGCCGTATCGGCGGAGGATGAACTCCCGCTTGTCGAGGCCCTCCTTTTCGCGGGCGTAGGCCATGTGTCGTTGGCCGCATGTAAGGACCCCCTTCTCCGTGGGGATCTTGAGGATGAGGTAGCCGTGTCTTGCGGGACCTCCATAAGCTGGTTAGTCCGGGCCACACGGATAATGGCGTGGTGCGATGAATCGAAGTCGGCGACAACGAAATTCATGTCTTGAGGATGCGATGATGCTTAGCCTTTGCCCGAACGCACGCGGAGGCGTAACCTGCGAGGAACGATGACTCTCGGGCGGGGATTCCCGAAACGGGTGATCATATGGCTTGAGGTCATCGCCGTGATGTCGAGCTTTCATCGAGTTCGAATAGCATGTTGAGGGCACTCCCTCTGTCGATGAGGACCTTCGAGCGCGAGCGTCCGTCACTGATCTAGGACGAGTGGGAATCGCCGGGTGCGGGTTGTTGCACCACCGGTCGTCGCGGCGAAGGTTATGACCCGCTCGGAGAAGGTAGGCCATATCGGGTGCAGTCTGACCCCCTCGCTGAAGTCTTTGATGGTCGGGGACATTACGGGTGGAGATCTTGCGATCCGTCCCACCTCGCAACCATAGTGGCCGCCATGATCATGTGGATGGCGCCGTCTTCGGTGATATAGCGTGCTGGGATCGGCGTCATCGTGCGGGTCTTCCTCTGGTTGTTGCGGGCAGCTTTGGGCGCTTCCTCGGCTTCTCATCGGTGATCTTGAGCTTCTTGCTCTCACTTTCATACACGGCGTTAAAGTGCCAACACTCACGCGAGACTATGATTCAAGTGCGGGTGTCGGGGGCACTTGCCGTCGCGAGGAGCTCTTGATTGGGTCTTGCCGGTTGAGCGGTTTCTTCTTTCCGCCCGGCTTTGACATTGTTAATGCCTCCTCCTCATGGCCGGTTCCGATCGGCGGCGCTCGCGATAACTGTTGCGACCTTCTTCCTAGCGACTAACATCGCGGAGTCGTCGAGGCGGCGGCTATCGTGGCGCTCATCACGTCACTTATCATCGCGGGGAGCATCACGTCGGGAGAGTACTCCCGTCGGGGGAGTAGCCGTAATCCTTGTGGAAGCGTGCTCTGCCTCATCTTGCCCGGCAAACCTGCGTGCCCGCGTCCGGCCGGTTTGGACATGGTTGTGATCTTAGACCTGTGGAGCTTCTTCCGCGGCTCTCACGGGCCGCAGCATTGCCGTTGGAGGCGAGGCCCTTGGTGCACGCCCGACGCGCTCCTCGTCGGTTATATCCGGGATTGTCGGGCGCACCTCGGAGAAAGCGGCGGATGTACTCCGGGAGCGGCTCGTTGCGGCCAAGGCACAACCTCTCCGGTCGTACTTTGTGCACGATTGTTTGCATGTGGACTTGTAGGTGCTGATGAAGATCTCCTTGGCGTCGTTCCATGTGCGCGACCTTCCTTCCGGGAGGGCCGGGAGCCATCGATTGGCCGCTGGTCGACTGCGTCGGGAGTAGTTTGCCATGACATGCTCCCCCCGCCTCCGGCCGATCGATTGCGATCTCGTAAATCATGACCCAAGCCTCGGGATCTTGATCGCGGGTATTTCGAGAGGGCATTGGTGCCCTTGAAGCCTAGAGGCCATCGGACCCGTCGGAGATCCGGGTGGTAGGGCGGATCGTCGTGATGTGAGTTCCTAGTCGGGTTCCGTGCGGCATGTTGTACTCCTCACGTCGGCGGATCTCGGCGTCCTCGTGAGCTGGCGGCTGGCGGTGATGATATGATGGCGTGCGTCTCGGGCCATGTCGATGGTGCTCTCGAAGGTCGGGGCGCCCGGTTTCCATCTGGCCCAGGGACGCCGGGGTGGTTGACCACCAGCGCCACCGGCCGAACACCGCGCCGCCCGTGCTTTCCGGCGACCTTCTTGGCACGCATCTCGCCCTGCGGCGGCTGCGCCGGGGCGGCATCATCCGCGGGCCGGGGCCGGTTCGCTCCTCTTGGCATGGAGGATGCCTCTTCTTCGCCTCGGTTGGCCGACTCCTCCTCGGTGGTGGCGCCGGCGGATGGCCGGCCCCGGTGCGGATGAACCGAGACCCCGGGTTGGGCGAGCATGAGTGGCGTAGGCGTACCCCACACCTCATCTATGGTGACGTTCTCCGTGGCGGGAGAGTCGCGGCCCGCGGCGATGTTACGCTCACAGTGTCTTGTGAGCGGGAATTCGGCCGCAGCGTCGGCGAGCTGCGGTTACGGGAGAGTCGGGCGAGCCGGGGACCCAGTGCTGCCCCGGTGACTGGCGACCCCGCATCTGCTGCGCTGCGCGGCGGCGCTTTCGATCAGCGTTGCGCTCCTCTCGTGTGTATTTGCTCTTGGTCTCTCCGTCAAGGGTCTGCCGAGTCGTTCTTGGGCAGACCCCTCGCCCGCATCTCGGGGCGGTACACGGTCAGATAGCGAAAGTCGTAGCCAGCTCCAACTCCGTCGGCTCTGGAGGGCGGTGGTGGTGGCCCGAGCGAGGACACGGAGGCGGTGCGGCCGTCGCGGGCTCGATGTCCTCCTCCTCCTCCTCTCGGATCGGAGAGGCTTGGACATGCGAGATGTGGTCGTGCATCGTCGGCGGGGCGCCTTCACGGTAGGGTTGGTGCGTCGATGAAGTCGTAGAGGTCGGGACGGCCCCCTCCAGCCGATCCGAGCCGGGCGCTGGTCGGCGTTGCGTGGGGGATGCCCGGACAACCCATCCTTCGGGGTAAGCGGTGGCGACTAGACCACGGCCAGGGGGAGCATAGCCCTCGACCGGATCTGTTTCTCCCTCGAAGGTGCATCGGGCGGCCGTGTTGTAGTCGATGTTGTCCCTGTTGGCGACGATGTAGCGAGTCAACCAAAGGGAAGACTCACCATACCAATCTGGGCGCTGTCGAAGTCGCGAAGTAGATTGTCGGCGTCGTGGACG
>JADLZK010011914.1:0-172391 GCA_015847255.1 Hyparrhenia diplandra | reverse complement strand
TACTATGTATCGGCCATTTTTGTTCTAAGGGGCGTGCATGCATCGGCCCATTGTTTGGAGAGCACTAGGCCTCTTGCCAAACACTAGGAAATACTTTTCAAATACCTCCCGTTAATCGCCTTATCTTGGCGTTTTCCATCACTTGTTGACTCAAGCACATAGGAGTTTCCAAATATCACTTTGACCACCTTGAAAGGACCTTTCCAATTGGGTGACCACTTGCCAAATTGATTGCTCTTCGACCCTATCGGTAATATAGTTTGCCAAACTAAGTCACCGATTTTTACCGTGACTTAGACCCCACGCCATTTTTGGGTGTCAACGGTAGCGCATGCAAGCTCTGAACAAATATCAAGCCGATCTACACGAATCGAGAGGCCGAAACTAAAGAGAAAGTTGAGGACGATCGAGGCAACCCCGGGAGACTACAAAAGGGTTGATTGATTCACCAAAGATCCGCTACGCACCTGAATGACGAGGAGAAACTCATCAAGAGGCATTGCGTATAGTTGTCCGAGAAAGAGACCTTCGTCCACAAATAAAGGCAAAACAGCCTCATGTTCCAAGAAGTCATCCAACGTCTTGAAAGGCCGGGAAGGCGGAGGGTTCCAACAACTCCAGCGCCACCTCGGAGGGATGGCCGAGGCGATGCAGACCCCCAAGGGAAAGCCCCCGCACCAAGACCAAAGCGGCGAGAAGAAGTCATGGAATCAACATATCGACCTACCGGAACTCATCAAAGAGGAGGAAGAACCTCAGGAGGATTTGGAGAAAGAAATCGGCGAAAGCTATGATAGATTTCCTGCTTCCTTGATTGCAAAGAAGTCAAGCTACCCCCAAAAGTTCAAGCCTTCAAACCACTCGAAATACGATGGAAAAACAGAGCCCGCATAATGGCTCGAGTCTACCGCAATCCATTGAGCTGGCTGGAGGAGATGATGACGCAAAAGCCATTTTTCTTTCCCATGGCCCTAGAGGCTCTACCGCCCCAATGGTTCGACAAGATCGAAGAGGGCTCAATCCGACATGGGAAGACTTACTGCAGTTAAGCGTAGCAAGCAACCGCGAAGAATCATCACCCATCCTATTACTCAAAGCTGAGTTGAAAAGCCTCAAAAAAGCGTAAGCCAGGAGAATCCCCGAGAGACTACTACATCAGATTCGGAGATGAGATCCCAAGTGCACGACATCACCGAAAAGGGAGTGATAGACGCCTTCGGCAACGGATTTTCTCAAGATGGCAGTTCTCGATTTCTACAAGGACAACGAGGACAAACGACCAAAGCCCAAGCTTATCAAGTTGAGAAGATGATCGGAGCCGAAGAAAGAACCCGAGATCGTTTTTCGTGAAAGAAAGAACTTCGAGGCCCCCGAAAAGGATCGAACAACTCTCAACAAAGAAAAAGAAGCGAGGACCGCACAATACTATCGCAATGGCGAGAAATCAAAGAAACCTTACAAACAGAGGTTCAACAACAACAACAATGGCGATGAGAACGAAGCAACATCAAGCTAGAAGATCTACCTTGCATCTACCACCCCGGAGCTCCGCACACGCTCGAAAACGCACCACGTTCCGGGAGAAGTACAAGGGAGGAAACAACTCGCTCAAAAAGGAAAACAATCAAGAAAACAGAAAGAAGCCATTGAAGAGCCAAAGACGGGGGATTTCCGTAAAGCAACGAGATGCTTGAACGTCATATTCTCTAGAGTACCGGATCAAAGAGCAAGAGACAAGACAAGCTAGAACTCCGATCAATCATGGCAGCAGAACCAGCAGCACACGCTACCTCAATTGGTCCCAATATCCACCCGTTCACCGGGAGGATCAATGGACAAGTGTGGGCAACGCCCGGCCTATACCCTTTGGTGCTTGGAACCAACAATAGCCGGGTGACCGTTACCAAGGTGTTGATCGACCGGAGGAGCCGGGTTGAACATCATATTCTCGAAACACCGGACAAGATGGGATCGGACCTCTCCGGACTTATCGCTCCTTCGAGCACTCCTTTCTATGGAATAGTACCGGACGAGCAGCTATTCCAGGACAAAAGTCACCTTGCCGCCACATTTGGATCACCATCAAATTACCTGACGAGTACATCAAGTTCGGCGGCGGATCTCGAGTCACCATACCACGCCATTATGGGAAGACCTGCTATTGCAAAATTCATGGCTATCCCACACTACCCGTATCTTCTACTAAAGATGCCGGCACCTTTTGGGGTTCTTTCCATCAAAGGAGACCTCAAGAAAGCTTTCGAAAGTGTGACATACAAGCCGTGGAAATCGCAAACAAGACAGGGGAGCTCTTGGAGAAAAAGGAACTCAACCGGATGGCAGAGGATACAAATCCGTAAGAACTCGAGATACCGCCAAGAAGCAAGCAATTTTGATTCCACCGTAAGAGGCCGACGTCAAGCACATTGATCTACAAACGGGCGATCATCGGTGCCCACCTATCTCCAAAATAGTAATTCGCGCTCACCAGCTTCCTAAGGCAACACAAAGATATATTTGCCCTGAAACCTAAGCATTATGCCCGGCGTACCAAGGAGCCGGCTGAGCATAGAATTGACATCAATATGGGATCCAAACCCATCAAGCAAAGACTAAGAAGGTTTTCACCGTAAAAGAAAGAAGCCATCAAAAAGGAGATTGCAAAATTACTCGCAGCAGATTCATCGAGAGAAATCCTACATCCCCGACCGGGCTAGCCAACCCGGTTCTCGTTCGGAGAAGAACACCTCGGTTGGCGAATGTGTGTAGACTACACGTCGATCTGAATAAGCATTGCCCCAAAGGACCCCTTCGGGCTACCAAGGATTGACCAAATAGTGGACTCCACAAGAGGATCAGCTCTACTATCATTCTTGGATTGCTACTCGGGATATCACCGATTGCACCGAAGAAAGAAGATCGAGCAAGACCTCTTTCATCACCCCCTTCGTGCCTACCGCTACAAAACAATGTCCTTCGGATTGAAGAACGCCGAACAACGATCAAAGAGCGATACTGAGACTTGTTTGGGAGAGCAGATTGGCAAAAATGCCGAAGCTTACGTGACGACGTGGTGGTGAAGACTAGAGAACCCGTAAACTCGATTCAAGATCCGGAAGAGACTTTCAAGAACCTCAACAAGTGGAAGTGGAAGCTCAACCCAACAAAATGCGTCTTTGGAGTGCCTTCTGCACAGCCTATCGATTCTTGGTCAGCCAGCAGAGGCATTGAAGCCGGCACCAAGCGGATCAAGGCCATCAACGAGATGACACAACCCCTCAAGTGTCAAGGACGCCCGTAAGCTCACAGGGGTGCATAGCGGCACTCAACAGATTCATATCCAAGCTTGGAGAGAAAGGGCTACCATTCTTCAAACTCATCAAGACAAAAAGGAGAATTTAAATGGACAGAGGAGGTCGACAAAGCATTTGAAGAACTCAAGCAAGACCTTACAACAGCCTCGGTCCTAACACCTCCAAAGGATCAAGAAGAACTCCCTCGCTATACATAGCAAAGAACAAATACAAATGGTCAGCTCAACAATCATCGTGGAAAGAGAAGAGCCCGAGCAACCTAACAAGGTCCGTGAGGCCGCTTTATTACGTGAGCGAAGTTCTATCTCGAGTCCAAGGCTCGATATCCTCACATACAAAAACTACTCTATACCATACGCATCACATCAAGGAAGCTACGACACTACTTCGACAAATACAAGATAACAGCGGTAATCGACTCACCACCGGGCGACATCCCGAGGAACGTAGATTCAACAAAGCCGCATATCAAAATGGGCAAGAGAACTCTGAGCATTAAATCTAGAATTCACCCCAAGAAGAGCAATCAAATCCCGCACGCTACCGGACTTCATAGCGAGTGGACGGAGCTCCAACAACCCATATCCGACGACATCAAGAAACATTGGAACATGTACTGATGGATCGTTGAAGCTAGGAGGAGCGAGAGCCGGATTTTATTCATATCTCGAGAAGGAAGACAACTCAAGCACGTCTTTGCATCATGTGGCAAGCTACAAACAACGGGCGCAGTACGAAGCACTCATCCATGGCCTCAAGATAGCAAGAACTCGGGAATCAAGAGACTACAAGTATACGGCGACTCGCTGTTGTCATCAATCAAGTCAACAAGGACTGGACTGCACAAAGGACAATATGGGCCTCTATTGCGCTGAAGTACGCAAGTCGAAAAGAACTTCCAAGGCCTTGAGATCCTACACGTGCTCGAGATACGAACGTGGCGGCAGACGTGCTAGCCAAACTCGGATCTCGACAGAGCCCAAGTCCCACCAGAGTATTCGTCAAAAGAGCTCTCGAAACCTTCTATCAAGGAGAACCCGGAAGAAGACAACATGGAGCAATCAGCTCTAAATGGAGTAATGATAATCTCTAGGTCGAGGAGCAACTCCCCTCGATCGAAGACATCATAAACTTCATCAAGAACAAGACACTACCCAAGACAAAGCCGAAGCAACCAGATCTTGAGAAGAAGCAAGAACTACGTGCTCATCAAAGACAAGCTTTATAAGAGAGCAAAGATCATCGAGTACTACTCAAATGCATAAGCTCGAGGAAGGAAAGGACATCCTCCAAGAAATCCACTCGATGCCGTGGGAACCACGCAGGCGTCAAGAACCCTCATGGGAAAAGCATTCGCATCAGGATACTCTTGGCCAACAGCCCCTCAAAGACGTAGAAGAACTCGTCGAAGATGCAAAGGATGCCGATGTTTGCAAGACAAGCGCATGTGCCGCGGCACACAACCCCGATCTCGCATACCACCATCATGGCCTTTTTCGTCTCGGGGACTAGATCAAGTCGGACCACTTAAAAGAGCCAAGGGAGGATATGAGTACATCTACGTCGCCATCGACAAATTCACCAAATGGATAGAATACAAGCCATTGGTCACCTTCAGCTCCACCAAAGCAGTTGAGTTCATCCAAGAGATCATGCACAGATTTGGGATGCCCAACAGGATCATCATCGACCTCGGATCACCGCTCACCTACGCGGCGAACCGAAGATTGGGCACAAGATTGTGGCATACGGATAGATTATGCCTCCGTAGCACACCCTCGTGCTAACGAGACAAGTCAAAAGAGCAAACGGACTCATCCTTGCCGGACTAAAGCCAAGATTATACGAAGAACTCAAGGACTACGGAGCCAAGTGGATCGAAGAACTCCCAAAAGTTGTCTGGGGCCTAAGAACTCAAATCAGCAGAGCAACAGGCTATTCACCCTTCTTCCTGACCTATGGATCAGAAGCCGCCCTCATCTCCTCCGCCCAGCTCAATGGATTGCGAGTAGACTCGAGCCATTGTCCGGGCTCTGCTTTTCCCATCGTATTTTGAGTGGTTTGAAGGCTTGAACTTCGGGGTAGCTTGACTTCCCGCAATCTTTTCCGCGGCGAGGAAACCTGTCGTAGCTCTTCGTTGTTCTCTCTTCAAATCCTCCCGAGGTTCTCCCTCCTCTTGGATGAGTTTCGATGAGGTCGATATGTTGATTCTCGCGACTTCTTCTCGCCGGCTTGGCCTTGAGGCGGACTTTCCCTCGGGGGTCTCGGTACTCGCTCTACCATCCCTCCTGGTGGCCTGAGTTGTTGGAACCTTGCGGCCTTCCCAGTCTTTCAAAGACGTTGGACCGACTTCTGGGTGCCTGAGAGCTGTTTGCCTTTGACTGCGATGTCCTGGGATCTCTTTCTCGGATAGCCTTCTGTAATGCCTCCTTGATGAGCCTTTCCTCGTCATTTAGGTCGGTAGCAGTCTTGACGGTCAATCAACCCTTGTAGCCTTTCCCCCTCCCGCTCGTTGGTCGTCTTTAGCTTCTCTCTCGGACTTTAGCCTTTCGTACTTATGTAGATCGGCTTGATACTTGTTCAGGGCTTGCATGCGTGAGTTAGCCCTGATTCGGCGTCCTCCCTTCAGCTTGTTTCTTCTTAGCCTTTCTTGACGTTGGTGTTCTCCCTCGTCTTCAAGGGTTCTTTAAATCCGCCGAGATGTTGGATAGGCCTCGTCGGTGGACCCGATGTCGGGGCTTCCGGGCGGGTAAGTGGGGGCGTGAGCCGTGGCCACCATGAAGATTTCCTTAGCAATGTGAGCTTTGGGTCGCCACTCCTTCCGTCTAGGGTAGGTTACGTGATGTTGATCCTCCACACGTTGTCCCCGTTGCACGACGATTGGCTTCGTTGAGGGTTCTTGGCCGATGGACGATGCACTCTTCTTCGCGGTCTTGTCAATATGAGCCCTCTTTGCGCGCCCTCCAAAGGAATCTCCAATCTTCTCTTGAGTTGTCTTGGCGCTCCTTGAATACGCGAACGCTGCGCTATGTAATCCTCAGAAGGAAACCGAAAGGTAATCTGGGACTGGAGTCCGGGTTATATCCGACTTCCTTCTTTCTCCGAGTTGGAGTAGTGTTGGCTGAAAAAGTTTCCGAGTTGGAGTAGCTTCCCTTATCCCAACCGGAGTTGGAGTTGTATTTCGAGTTGCCTCCTAATCCGCCTTTGAGTCCCGGTTGTCCACCTTCCCCGAGTTGGTTTCGGTTTGGGTTCCTCTCAAGGCCGGTTCCCGAGCAAGCTTCGAGTTTGTTCTCCGTCTTTGAGGCGGCTTCAAAGAATCGTCGATTCTTTGGAGCTTCTCATAGTCCACTGGGCGGATGGGAGAGCCCTAGCCTAGAAGAGGCAACCCCGAGTTAGAACAACTCTTTTCGGAGCACGACTCCACCAAAATACACTAGCATGTCCAAGAAAGGACAAACGCTAGAGGGCCTAAATGGAGAAACCTAACGGCCCGGAGTAACCCTCCGAACAATCGTGACAATTCTCGAAAGAAGACGCAAGTCACAAGCCGAGGAAAACAACCCCGCAAAACGGGGACGCCCCAACCACCATCGCGGCAAGTCTACAGAGGACAAGTCAATCTTCAGAAGAATAAACCCGAAGACCAAGAGCAAGACTCTACAACTACTCTCAGCAAGTCTACGTAAAGGACGAGCTGAATCTTCGAAGAATAAACCTCAAGACCAAGAGCAAGACTCTACAACCATCTGCAAGAAGTCTACAAAAAGGACGAGCTGAATCTTCGAAGAACAACCCCGAAGACCAAGAGCAAGACTCTATCACCTTCAAAGAAGTCTACGTAAAGGACAAGCTGAATCTTCGAAGAACAACCCTAAAGACCAAGAGCAAGACTCTATCACCTTCAAAGAAATCTACGAAAGGACGAGCTGAACCTTCGAAGAACAACCCTCGAAGACCGGGAGCAAGCCTCCACAACTATTATCGCCTAATCTATCAGACACCTGGTTTTCCAAAGAATACCAAGCGCTAACTATATGTGTGCCCAGGAAGTCCACACGACACATATAGAGACAAATATGGAGAATATCAAGAACAATGCTTTATTATATATCGAATATAGATACAACAGGACTTACAACTATTACAAAGCATAGCAGAAACTATTCTATATCTACTCTTCGGTCTCCATACTCCACAGGGGACGGTTGGATGGGGAAGCACTAGCCTAGTACTCATGGACTCCTTTGGAAAACTCATCTCTTGATCCACCATCCGGTACCCATCCGGGATTTTCATTGGTGATACAACAAGCGTCAGCTCACCATGCTTTCGGCAAGTATAACATGAGGGGATGCAAGGCTCAAAAGGTTAGACACAGCTGAACTGCGGTAAGCATTTTTAGTTGGTCGTATTTTTATTAATTTAAACCTGAGTAACTAAGTTATGCTTAAGCTCCCAAGGTGAGAAGTATAATTATTATTATTATCAAGATTACTCATCATCCCAAACCATCCATAGAACCATCTATCTCGAAAAGGATCCAGGCCACTCGTGACCGTGAGCACGGCTGATATATCAGTTTGATCAAACTCTGCGCAGAGGTGTACACTTTCACCATGAGCCGTGATTCCCATTTGCCCGAGGCCCGTCGACCCCCTAACACTTCCAAGGTGAGTAGGCAGGGTCTCACTATGAAGTCTTTCAAAGGTTCGTCTAACAAGTTAGTGGCCGCTAGGTTTCCGTGGCAAGTGTGTATAGGTGCAACCCTCGAGAGGCACATGTAGTCGCGGTACTGTACACACCAAGTAGGGGCGCCGCTATACACCCCAAGGCACACCCCTTTTGCGCCTTTCGGTAACCACTAACAAGCTAGAAAAGGTCCTCATACTTGACCAAAGCCAGTGCCATGTAGCACTCATGGTTGTACTGTAAGTCCTGGGTTGCCGCTTTAAGATTCAGTCCTTACGGAGGGCAGACTAGAGCACCCATAAAGGCCCAATGCCCTAGCCCCCTTTTGTTCTTGTTACTCAAAAGCATTATTTTAACCATTGATTCCATATGTCATTAGTCAAAATTAATATTATAACATTGGTGATTGCAGGCTAAGCAAAACTACCCATATGCATAACCCAAAGGTGACAAGGAATACAGGATATCAAGTACTAGGTGAAGTCCTTAGCATCATATTAGACACATGCATATGAATGTGATTAAATGATTATTCGGTAAACAAGGGGACTCATGTTACACTTGCCTCAAATAGTTCTCCAACTTGTCCAACTTCCCTTCTGGATCATCCTTATAGCCTCTTCTATCGATCGCAACAATCATCACAACCATCATAGACAAACCTAGAAGCAGTACATCACTCAGTATATATAGAACAAGACATAAAAGTTTAAAACGTGGGGCTGTAGCTACGTTCGTTGAGCGCAAAAACAACTAAAACAGGAGACACACTTTAAAAGATATGCAAGATCAAAGGTAGAGGCAAGGAGGATTAGGTGAATGATAGGAATGGAAAAAAAACATGATGGATACAGACTAACTTGGAAGATTTAAAGAGCACAAAGATGTATAGATGAACATATTTTGATAAGTGGCTGCACTAAGGTGAATTCTAGATCAAAGGGAAACACGATACGGTGATTAGGTGCACTGGTTGAACATGCCAAGTGGCGAACAACTGAGTTTATGATCACAAGGAGCATGGTGATATCAGAACCAAATGGTGATGCATTTTGTGGAGTGAATAGGTACTGTATGTAGTATGTTCTGGCAAAAGGACATAATGTTTTCACCAACGATTAGCTGGGAAACACGATTACAAAAACAGGGTGTCTGCTGTTTTCTGGACAGCAGGAATAGTAGATACTACGGCATCATTTTCTCATTCATTGTGGCACCTATGAACAGCCCAACTTGTGGAGACATGTGCAAGGATATCATGAACATGTTTATTTAAGGGCTTGGTGATTTGGGCTTCGGATTAGCAGGGAATGCCAACGCGCAATGCAGAACGGTACAGCAGCCAAGGCAGCAGAGCATTGAACACATAGACGATAATATCTCTGGCATTTTAACTCATATGACCAAGGCACTTTACAGGGGCATGTTCAAGGATGTTATACACTCTTTGGTCAAAGGGTTTGGTGATAGGAGCTCTTGATCACTGGGAACGCGAATGCCAACCGACAGGAACTCTGCTGCGGGGCAGCAGGGACAGCAAGCACAGAAATAATTATATCTCTTTGATCTTGGATCCTATGAACATGAGATTTCTCAGAGCTGTGTGCAGGTACATAATACATATGTGTATCAAAGGAATTGCAACATGGAGGTGCGGATTGCTGGGAACATGCTTGAGAACCAGCAGCAATGCTGCTGTCCGCAATGGACAGTGACATGATCGCAAGGAACTTAGACGTAATTTGATCAAAACTGAAGATAGACACATGTATTGCTGGGAGGAACATGAAAACAATATGGGGAGGTGATAGAGGTCCTCACATCATGGTTGGCAGCAGTTGGAGATGAAGGTGATGCCAGCCCAACATCAATTACAGTGACGATAGGGCCTGCGATCAACAGGACAGCACGAATCCACTTTAGAGATGATCTACACCACATGAGAGATCAAAGCGATAAATGAGATGTGCAAGATCAGCAAGATCAGATGGGGAATAGGTTGGGGCGACCTTACTACTGTGAAGGTCAGCGGCGGTGGCAGCACCATGATGTATGGCGATCGACGGAGCTGCTGCGATTCCCCTCGAAGACGATCTGCGATGTGTGAAGGAAATCAAGAGGTGGATGAGAGGGGCATAGAGGAAGAGGAAGGGACGTCCATGGCAAATGGGGAAGAAGGAGAGGAGAGGATGCGCATCTGTTCTGTAGGGAGGGTGAATATGCATGGCTGGTTTCATTAGCTATTCACACCTGCAGTTAGAGAGTTGTAAGGAGAATAAAATGGGGCATGTAAAGGGAATTAAAGGAGGCACATTGCTGTAATTTTTGCATGGGAGGAAGGATTCGGCAGCAGGAGGATGAGAGAGGGGCGACCAGGGAGTGGTGTCCATCTGCTGTGCGTGATGGATGGAGAGAGGAGAGAAGATATGGCTGCTATTTCTGCATGGATGCAAGCAATTGAAGGGAGAGCAAAACCGAGAGAATTGAAGAGAGGTTTATGTCCAAGGGAATTAAGGGAGAAGGAACTTGATGCTGCTGTTATTTTTAGAAGAGGGAGAGAGAATGCGCCATGGGGAAGACAGGAAGAACAGAGAGGAGGCATGCATCTACTTGTGCGTGAGGAGAGAAGGGGAAGGGAATGGCTGCTGTTATGTGCATGTTTGCAATTGAAGAGAAAGGGAATAAAGGGTGTTGTTAAGAGAGGAATATTTAGAGATGTGATCAAAAGAAATTAAGATAGGAAACATTATGTGTTGCTGTTATTTGCTTGAGAGAAAAAGGGAGCAGGCAACAACAAGATATTTTTTGTATTTTGCATGAGGAAGGGGAGAGAGAGGCCGACATTTAAAGAGTAAATTTACCGTGGAGAAAACCGGCGGCCAGGCTATCCACGTCATTCCAATTATTTTTGACCGTCCGATCCTCGATCCAACGGTTCTCCTTCCTCCTCCGCATCATATATATACCGGTTTCCAAACCTAACCCTAACCTCTCCCTCACTCTCCCAGGGCAGCAGCCGCCTCCCTCTCCCTCCTCTCTCCCTCTGCGTGGTGGCGGGCGGCGCTGCGGCCAGCGCCGCGACGGGCGGCGCTGCTCGGGCGCTTCCCGGCCCGGCGGCCAAGCCCAGCGGCGCGGGCAGCGGCGCAGACGCTGGCCAGCCAGGCGACGCGGCCAGCGCGGCGCGCCGCCCGACGGCGCGGGCGGTGCAGTGGCCATTCTACCTTGCTTCTCCACTCCTTCACTCATCCGGGTCTAGAATCGATCCAGGTTGGTCAGCCTTTTTGGGTGGGGTTCATCCTCGACATCCATGACCGGATCCGGAGATTCTACGTGGCGGGTCCTCCGTCACTCCGTGGCGGGCTGGGCACCGGCGTCCCTATGACTGTAGACCAAGGTACGTCTGCTCCCATTCTACATCCCCAGAGCTTCGATTTGGCATGGCGGAATCCCTGCCTCTATATTTAAGCTCGCTTCCTTCACGGCTGCCTGCTCTGAATTTTCCTAGTGGGCGGGTTGTTTGCTTTCCTATTGCAAGGCAGACATGCTGCAAGTCTGCTCACCAAGAGGCCAACAGATTTTTTTTCAAGACCCCATGAATTTGCGAGTGTCGTGTGCATGTTTAAAGTAATGTCAGTTCATCTTGATGATTAGACAATAATCTCCTTTTGGTCCAAACTATTGGCTATCACCGAAGTCACAAAATTTTAGGAGAAATCCCATGATCATAGATTCATGATAGTTTTTATGGCCATCTCCTAACTTTTTTTTTTCTCGCATGCTGCAGCCACTAGCTGATGAACAGAAAAGCCAAAAGGAAGCATGAAAAACAAGCCCATTAGCTAGAAGCAAGGACTAAAACAATCAAGTATGGTTCTCCTTGTTGTGGTCCAGTCATTTTTCTCTTGATTTTCACAATGTGGGTGAGCGAGGTATTGCCGGCCAAGGAGCGGCGGCGGTGTGGTGATGTGCGGTAATGACTTGGTTCAGCTAGGTTCCCATGTTCCTTCCTGTTTGACTCATGAAAAAAATATTTACATTTCCTGCGTACAGGTCGGTTTGATCCATTGGTTCACATGAGTCTTTCTGCAAAGCATAGTTCGCATTTTTCATATGTTTACTCAGCGTTTTAGCTTCCTTTTTAGTAAAATATTTCCATGACTGAGTTCCATGCCTCTATCAATTTGCTTTCGTGCCCTTGCCGTTGTGGCCTACTGCAGTCACGCAAGCCGCTTATCGAAGGAGGGTAGGCCATGAAGGTGATGGCGCCGTCGTCTTAAATTTCTTACTGCCGCTTTGCCGAGGGCGCCTATGAATCGTTCCTTGTGAGAACAATTTTCTATCCTTGTAAGAACGATTTTTCTATCCTAAGGGCACCTTTGACTGTCATTAGGTTGTGATTATGTGGACTATATATTCAGTTTGCTAGCAACTTTATTTGATGTACTCAAATTTTAAATGCGCTTAATAGTATTCTCATGCCCTGTTAAGAGCTATGTATGATCATCTGCTACATCTCGAGACTACCTCCTTGGTATTCATACTTGAAAGTTTGATCGGATAGCAGTAGGTACTATGTGCTTTTTGTGTGCCAAAATATTCCATACAACTAAATAGTAGATTACATTTTTATATTTATAAGTACTACCTGCTTTCTGAGAGATTTCTAATTCATAAGTGTTAACTGCATATATAACTATTTAATTCTAAATGAAAGGCTATATGATTCCCTGCTTTGCATTCTAAGGCTAACAGTTTCTACCATGGTAGTTTCCTCTATTTTATCACTATCTGAACACACCTTTTTTGTTTTACTATAGGAATCATATTCCTCTGCAAGGTGAAGCAGTGTGTTAGCGGCTTGGGGGCAAGGCTAGAGAAGATGAGCTGTCAATCCCTCCACGACGCCATCTGAATGGTGTCCAAAAAAAAGTATCGTGTAATGCTTTTGTATTTTTTTAGAGGACTGTGCCTACTGATTTTGATTTTCCTTGATTTTTTTTTGTGTTGTGGTCTATACACTCCAAACACCTCTATGTTGTACTCCCTTTAACTTTGCATCCCTTAGGCTCTCCCTTTTTGGTACATATAAAATAAAAGAAAATGTCTATAGCTAAACTCTTGAAAGGTTGTAATCCCTATGGGTCCATTGTGAATTTTAACCGGCCACACAAATCCTTGGTTCCTTCCTATGCGGTGCAAAGTATTGCACTTATTTGCTAGGGCCGCAACCAATGGCGAGGATGATGTTTTTTGTCTGCTTTGGAGCCAAGATGCAACATTTTGTCATGCCTATTGTATATGATGAGAAAACCTTCCTTTCAATAAAGAATTTAGAACTTTTTTTCCAAAATGTATATAAATATATGTGTCGATGGTTATGCCTATACATATATTTCCCTTGAATAGTTGGTCATGAAACATCTTTAGTTAATCTCGGATTTTTCAGTTCTTTTTTGTTAGTTTCGGTTACGAACACGGGACTATCGTATCTCGAACACGAGACTATTGGACAACCCGAGACTATGATCCTTAACAGTAACTTTGCAAAGGCATGTTCTATCTCTGTTCATTTCGATCCTTATGTGGAACTTTGCGTGACATGCGAATTTGTATGATGTTTGCTTTTCGTTTTATTATAATTTTACTCGATCACATAGTTGACATGGCATAGAACCCGTCATATTTATTCTTTATCGGTATTATTCTATTTCCCACATAGAACTGTGGCCACTACCGCACGCATGGGCGCAAAGACTACAACCTACAAGATGTTTGATTCAATGCCCCTTTACTCTAACCGCATCAAGAGCAAGCCTGCTCATATGCCAGTCAGATTTCCCCTCTTTTCTTTTATTGTTGATTTGGTCTCAGAATGGCTAGACACGATGGAAGATGAGAGCATATGACTCCACCATGACCTCAAAATTTGCCAATGAATTGGTTAGCGTGAGATACCGGTGTCATAGTATTCCAAGTCCTTATTTTGCATAAACGCGCCTTTTTTGAAACACAACCAAACATTGATCGTAGTGTCTTCTTTCATACATATCTATGGTTCTCGTATTATTTATTTGTATGGATTTAAAATATGCAACCAGGATCGGGTACCTCATCGAAATTTGGCTATTTTAATTCCAATCATTTTTCGAGCTTCTTTAGGAAATTTGACCACTTAGTTTCCGAATGATGATTTGTGTGCGAGACCATGAAAAATGTATAGTCCTTCACATTGTGCAAGCTAGGAAAACACCAATACTTATTAGCTTCTTTTCGTTTTTCCCATATGACTCTAGGAAAAACACATTAATCTTGATGGTTCATGGTCGGCTTGAAAAAAAACTTTAGAACAATGCTCATGCGGTGTCAACACTTGAAATTGTTTATTAGTTGGCGTCTATGTTTTTGCTAGGATATGTGATCTATCGCATTAAATGGTCTATGTTTTCCAAACAGGTTTCAAAAGAAAAAGGTTGTAGCGCGGGGTCTCCCCACATGCGGTTGGCCCTTCCGGTTGTTTAGTTTTTGTTATAACATGTTGCGGTCCCGGACTTCGTATTTGTCCTCGGACATGTTTCTTTGCAATCCTATAATGTTCATCGTGTGCATTCATACTTCCTGAAATAATTATCTATAAAGATGGAAAACGCCTCACCATTTTGATATCTGGTTGGCCATGGCTGATATGTGACCATGTTCGGAATGAAAGTAAATGCATCTTCTATGAAATGGTCTTACAATGTCTTGTTTGTGCTATTGTTTAGCGCTTGTGAATTTCTAATTAAAGCTAACTCAAAATTTTTGCCGCTATTGAAATACACTTTTTAAGGATTTGTTTACTACCTTATGCCTCTTTTTGGCTCTTGCAAGGAGTTAAAAATTGATAGTGCTTGGATGAGTGGTTGCTACCATTTCTATGACAAGGTTTGCAACGATTGTTGCTACCATCCGTGCGTCTACCAAATCTGGATATGATTGTTTATTGATTTCCATAAGACTTACGATGCTTACAAAATAATCTATGCCTCAGATTAAAAAGGCAAAGAGGTTACTTTTTGGAGTGAAACTAAGCAAAGATGCATATTTGTTTGTCCTTCGTAGCATAATTGTCTCAGCTAATGGTACAAGACATACTTGTATTTTTTCTCCAAGATCAACCTGGTTATTTATGTGATGCCCTTAGGTTCATTCTTGTGGAACCAACAATTTCTTTGTAGTTAATAGTTTCGGACTATTATTTTGCTTTACTTCGGGGCTTTCATTAAATTTGAATGTGATTATTTTATTATTTATTTATAGGCTTCCATTGGACTGTGATGCCAAAGAAACACTGTGATGCCAAAGAAATGGTAACTTCCAAACCTATTGCTAAAGTAAGGTTACTTTGTAGGCTCAAACATCTACTAAGATTGAAACAACCATTATCATATTAGTTTAGTTTCTCTAGGCAAGGACAGGGAAAAAGTGATGTATTTGTTTCGGTGCCTTCTAATAACAGGTACATATGTGGCAATGCCTTCTCGGTGCAATCCATGGTACCTGTTTTGGTGGAGATCAATGTTTGTATTGTCGATCCCGAATACATTTCAGCACCGACTGCAGGCTCATAATAGGTACAAGCTGTGTTTTTCATAGCCGTCGATGACACCGGTGAGGTGACATGGTTTTCTTTGGAGACATTGCCGCGGCGTATCATTGGGAAACCCGTGCGGCGCCTTCTCGAGAACGTCGACAAGTGCTACTGCATATCCAAATGACATAACAAAGCTTGTCAATCTTAGATTTACTTTTGCGTTAGATTGACCCAGCAGAGCTTCTATAGAGCCAAAAAGACCTACAATGTTGTCTCCCTGGTGACGTCTAATGGTCCGTGAAAATCCTTCTCGCAGAAAGCTTGATTTTGATCAGATATGCACAAACCTCCTAAATTATACATGGTTAGCTTTCCTCTGCGTATACTTTGTTTCTTCTTGTTTTATGTCCATGACGCATCCTCGCCTTAGGTGGACAAATATGATTCTACAGCAGTTGAGGACACCGGACTACCTTATTTTGGGTAACCCCACATGCTTTCGTGGCTTATCTTGTTTGCCCTACGTCTTCTTGCGGCGCCAGGTGACAATATCCAGGCTCTAGAAGACAAACACTCTTACGTGGACCGTTCTTCCGCTCGAGGCGAGCAGCTAGATAGGGTACATCCAACAATTTTCTCCATGCGCCATCCTCTCTATCAACAGATTTTGAATTTGCATCCTCATACATACGCTTCTTTTGGTTGGATACGATGATGCAGTTCCTGTGCTTTTGGTTGGACCGGCTCCCTCACAAACGGCCCCGCGAGACCTATTTTTAGGTGGTGTGCCGTCCTCTGCGCCGGCAATTAACCCGTGGTGTTGTGTTTGTTTGCTCGGCCTGTGTATCGGCCTCGAGGCAGAAGAACTTCTCACTTTATTTGCCCTTGTAGATGGCCGAGTATGTAATTGCTTGCCTTGTTCGCTCACTTTGCTACTTAATAGCCCCGACGGCTCAACAGTGTGCTTCTCTAGATTCGGTTATCGTAAGATTGTGAGGTGGGAGAACTATGATGCCATGATCTAGGTAGCCGATAAAACTGGTAGAACTCTAATTCAGCAACCTATGTGGTCTGCTTGACGTGGCGTCTTTGTATGTGCCCCGATCTAGCTTGCCAATTCAGCGGCCGTCGCGCCCTCTTATGCCGTTTCGTACCTATGCGTGGTGATTCGCACCCATGCGGTGACTTCCATGGCCTCGGCAGTCCATGCTGGCCAGCAAGGCCACCGTATATTTCCTTCTCAAAAATAAAACCAAACACTCATAATATGTGCTTTGGCTCTTTTGTTGCTCAGCTTTGTTTATTAAAGGTTGTGCTTTACCACCGCTCAATGCCGATGAGCAAAGTAGATATGTACTTGTCTTCATGTCTCGCAGCTATTCACGACTATTTTGCAACTATGTCACTTTGTTGTTCTATTCCCCGGATGCAATTACGGCCCCTAACTTCCAGCGGCGCGATGGGCGCGCAAAAAACACTAGTTGTTTAGGAGGAGGGAGAGGATGCGGCATACGAGAAGAGAGAAGTCGGGCTGCTATTTTAGCAACAACATGCATGCTATAAAAAGGATGGAGTAAAGGAGCACATACAAGTGACATGGGAAAGAGGAATGAATATTGTTGACACATATTAACGTATACTTTTACTTGTCAACTGAATATGAAGAAGGACTAAAATATAATTAGATCACCTTATTAGGGCTTACACCGACAATTTCCATGAGTTTTGGTGAAGTTGTGATTTGCGAGGACTTAACGTAAAAACACCGAAATTAGCGTGTCATACGACGGGGCGCAACGCGTAGCAAATCCAACTCGAAACAAGTCTAGAAGGCTCCGGATTACACCCGACGCCAAAGAGTCCCAACACCCGAAAATACATCATCTAGAAGACTCCGGAAGCCACGACGCATCGCGGGGCCCGAGTGGAGCCCACCACTCGGGCCGATCGGCTAATAATCGCCGATCGGCCCGGCTTGGCCGCCAAGTTGCCCCCTGTTTCCGAAGCTTCCTCCACCGCCTCTAAGACGCAATCTAAACCGGTTGTTTAACGTCGGTTTGATCCGAGGGCGTCGGTAGAAGCACGAGATGAATCAAAGATTAGTACCACATCGCCGCTGGTTTGAAGGGACATAAGAAGACCCATATATATAGATCCCTGTGCCCCCGGCTTCAAGCATCTCTCATCATCTCCTCATTAGCTATCAACAGAGAAAAATCTAGGGTTTCATATTAGAAGAGAGAGAGGTCCCTCTAGTTGTCTAGTTCATCTAGTTCTAGTTCTAGTTCTAGTTCTTCTAGTTCATCTAGTTGTAAGATCAAGAAGAGAGGCGAGGAGAAAGCCGGAGATCCGACTGTCGGATCTTCATCATCATTGTACTTCTCGCGCAACAAGTTAGTCTTCAACAATCTCCGTGTTCTTCATTTATTATTTCTATTTATTCTATTTAATTACTTTCGGTTCTTACTTTACTATATTTACTTTGGATCTCCGCCGTATTGAGTGCTCTAGTTATCGTGCGTGGCTAGAGTAGTAATCGATAGTGTAGACGTGGTGTCTAGACTAGAGTTTACCCGAGTTTGCGCCCAATCCCACGGTTAGTTGTGGTAGCCCGGGGTGACAGCCCTGTCAGTCTTTGTAATCCACCACGTTCGGGTTGGTGATTCGTAGAGCTTTTTTACGGCCTTTCTCCCGATCACCCTTTCCCCAGTCTTTTTTCGAGGATCGGGGCCGGTACCGTTGCTCGACGTAAGTAAAGTAGAGTGAGCCTTTGATCATATAGATCTCATTAGAATACTTAGAAAACTAAACCCTCTCTTCCCACATCATTACCATTATTATCTTAGGGCGTTCTAAACCTTTCTAGTACACTTCACGTTCCCGTGGAAATCGATACTACGGAATACTCCCGGGTGAAAGCTACATCGGTATCCGTGCGCTTGCGGATTTCTCTCTGTTCGCGTTAATTTATACCAACAAGCTTTAAAATGGCGCCGTTGTTGGAAATCCGGTAGCTGTGCTAGTTAGAACCACGATCGTCCTTTTACCTTTTTACTTTTTTTTTCTTCTACCTTTCTTTCCTTTTACCCCTACCTATACCACATGGATTTCACTCCTATCATTAAATTCTTTGCTCCAAAGGGCGACATGTTGGAGCCTCCATCATCTTCACACCCTATTCTCACAGATGGCTATGAGCTTCGCCCTGCTCTTATAGCCATGGTTCGAGCAATCCTTCTCCTCGGGTTAGCACATGAAGATCCATACACCCACCTTAGAGATTTTGAGCGGTTGTGTTCTTGCAGGAATATTCCCGGCATGACACAAGAGACCATTAAATGGAAATTATTTCCGTTCTCCCTTGAGGGAAGAGCGAGAAAATGGTATGCTCACTCGTAGGAAGCGTAAATGGAGATTGGGATGAACTTCGAGACAAATTTTGTCTTGCTTTCTTCCCTCTTTATAAAATTGCTGACCTTAGAATTGAAGTGCTTACATTCAAACAAAAGAGAAGGAGACTCTAGGAGCAGCTTGGGCTAGATTTACAAGCCTTACCAATTCGGGCCCAAACCTTTCCTTGCCCGACCATGTCCCGCTCTATCACTTTTATCGCGGTCTTAACAAGGAAGTCGCTCCGCATCTCGACATCACCGGGAGGATCATTTTCACATAAACTAGTTAGTGAGGGAAAAGCCATTCTTGAGAAAATCCTTGACAACACTCCCTACACTAACGTTTTTGATGAGTTACCCGAAAAAGAAGTCGAGCCAAGCCCCGAACAACAAGAGGAGACACACGCAACCAAATCTAAAATTCCTATAATATCTTCTAAAGATTTGGTTGCCATAGAATCTTCTACTATGGAAACACATCACACTCTAAAAAGTGATGAATCCCATCCTTCTATCGAGGTTGATCTTTTTGAAAATTCTAGGAATGCCTCGAATTTATCATTTAGAATGCATCCACCTAAGAGACCTCCAAGTGAATATATTTCAAATTCTTTTGAGGAGGAGTCTCTTAGAAAATGTTCTCGTTCCTACAAAGGATATCGGGAGGAATTCTATGATGGCATGTCTAGTGATGCCATAGAAGGAGAGCCAAGCTACCTAGAAGACGATCTTATTTTCTCCCCTTCCATGCCTAGACAAGATTACATATTCGAACCCATTTTCAGACCCATCCTTAACCCCGATGAATCCTCGTACTCTCTTTCCCTTGAGACCCTTGAGGGCCCTAAAAATTCATCAAGACAACCTAAATATAGGAGCCATCAAGACCACCAGGAAGACCAAGAAGAGCGACAACAATGGCTAGAGGATAATAAAGAATTATATGCTACAGCCGTTGAATGGATGGACGAGACCTTAGATGAGATCGACACGAGAGACACCACTCCAAGAGAAACTTTAGATATCTATGACAAATCAACCTTGGAGTTTGAGAAGAAGGATGACATCAATGAGCATGGAAGCTACTACATAGACACTTCATCTAGTTCATGCTCACATGAGAAACTTCCGAACTACCTAGTCTCTCTAGTCTAACCACTCTCAAGACGCACAACCCCTCGTGCTCTTGCCTCCTTTAGATTTTGAGAGGGTGATTGTAGATGCGTTCATCTATAATAAATATTCTAGATCTCGTGGTCATGAATCTTGATATAGGTGGTGTTGAAGAGGAGACCACTTCACTATCTTAAGTAGCTTTCAAAAGGTTTCCTAAGGAAGAGCTTGTGTCCTAAAATAAGAATTCTTGAGATAGAACATGAGTCTTTACTTTTCCTTGTGATATGAGTATACATGTGAAAATATTCCTTCGGGTGTTTCTGTCACTAATCATTATAGGATTGGAGCGAAAAGAATCTTTTGTTGGACTAACCCCTGTAGGAAATAAGACACTCTCAAATAAGCTTGGGGAGGTCCTGAGATGAGCTCACACCGAGATGAAGCAAGACACAAGGACTTCTACAAGATGTTTCAAGCGCCATCATGCTCCAAATATTAAAGGTAACATCTTGAGGTAAGTCATAGAACCTTCTCTTTATCATGGCTTACTCATAAAGTCAAACATGTTAGAGTTACAACTTTGCTTGATTCTATCTCGATGATCTCAACATGTTTAGCTCTATAATTTGCTCTTCACACCACTCACTTGATCACTCATCATTCATGTTACAATTTTAAATGCTACATTCATGCTTGGTGTCTCATCTTGTCACCTTTGTCATAAATAAATAGAACACATGATGTTACCATATGCCCAAGGATAGAGTAAGATGAATAAAGTTTTGGTTCTATTGGTGTTTTCCCACCAATAGAGCCCATGCACTTGATCTCTACCTTATCTATGCAAGCAGGACACACTTTGCGCAAAATGTGGAGGAGTCTCGCCACTTCTCCAAAATTCCACAAGTGAATGTCCCGACCTACGACATGCACACACTGAGCAAGGAACATGGGTGATGCCATCCTACTAGGAGATGCAACTGTCAAAATCAGATGAAGCACTCAAGGAGTGATCAAGCAAGATTTGAAGGACCAAGAGGGGTTGACACCTCCACAATTGTCTACCTCACTCCAACATCGCTAAGAGACTAGGTGAATACCTAGCTTGGGGAGGGCATCCTCCATTTATCAAGCCCAAGAAGAACAAGACGCGAGACGTTACCCGAAAAAGTAAGCATGGGGAAAGAAAGAATCATCACCTACTAAAGAGGACAACAAGAGTACACCTTCGGAAGACCTACCACTACCCGCGTCACCAACCGAACAAACACCATCGGCTACCTCATCTACGCCACTCGTCGAGATCATTGAAGACATCATACCGCATTACCACGACATTCCGACGAGGCGTCGAGATGACAAAGACGCCATGGGAGTAAGTACTCAAAACTCTCATCGAGAGGTAACTTCGATAACTATCTCGCATATTTATTTTCTCGCAAAGCATATTTAAATTAGCATATTTCCTTTAGCATATTTACTTTCCTACACCTACATTAGAAAAGATCATAAATATGTTGTTGCATTTGCATCTGTTTATCTTTAAGCCCCATGTAAGCACTCCTTGCTGTGGTGGCACAAAAATAAAAATATAAAAAAAAAATATTGCATTCATATGTTTTTGCATCATCATCCTTTTGCATAGAAAAATTTTCAAAAATATGTGGGCACATGAAGGTCCATGCTTTTATAGAAAAACCCAAAAAGAAGTGAGCACATGAAGGCTCACAACATGTTCCTAGAAATTGTTCCTTCGGGTATGTGGAATTAATATTTGCAGGGAGAATATTTAAGGAAGACCCGAAGATGAACAAGCTCCAAGGAGGAATCAAAGGACTACTTCAAGATCCAAATTGGGGAGAGCACCCCGATTATCACGATAAGTATCACTATCCTATCCATTTTAATATTAGCTAGTTATATATGTTTGCTTTGCTAGATTTAATTGGTCATAATTAGAGTCTTAGTTTGTTAGAGTCTGAATAAATGCTGGAGTCTGCTAGTTGGCTTTTCTCTTTAATGATCTTGTTGGCATATGCTAAGGAAATGATGAATAGTTGCTTCGCCATAGTTCCTCTTAAAAGTACTTACACTTCAGACTTAGATTCTCCCAAAGCTTTAAATGCTTAATTTGCTCTAAACCCAACACCTGTGGGAAGCACATGCTTAATCTGAGTCTTAACGTTGAAGGATAGATTCATGAAAAGTTGAGCTGCTATTTATCATATTCCTAGAGATACTTGATTCCTGGTTTTATCTTTTGAAAATCATAAAAATACTACATGATGAGTTCCTTAGTTATGACCCTTAAGAGTCTATCATTCACATCAAGATCATCCCACTCCACCAAATACGCCGCTTCGACCCGAAGTACGCATCCTCAAACTCCACTAGCCACTAGCCATGTTATGAAAAATAAGCTCTTGCAATTTTGGATATGTCTCTCTCAATGTTTTTATGTCAATTAGATGCTGGGCTACATTCAAAAAAAAAAAAAAAAAAAAAAGTGAGACGAGAGAGGGAGAGCAAAGGACAAGTGTCATACTAGGCGAGAAGGGCCTACCTCCCTAATAATAAATTTTAGAGATGAATAATGGACACGTGTCCGAGGGTGAGTAGGGCCCACATCTCTAAGGAGAGAGAAAAATGGACAAAAGACCGGGGCAAAGCCCACCTCTCCAAGAATGGATAGCCCAGGTCTTAGCAATTTTTAGAAAGAGAGATATAGTCCAAGATGCTTGAGAAGAAAAATACTAGAAAAAAAAAAGGCTAAAGGCTGTTTACTACCTTTCATCCTCATTCATTCCGCCATTACCATCCCACCATATGTATCTTACCACGTGTGACTCCACTATATATACCACCTACTTGAGAGGGTCATACATAGGATCTCTCGAGTTTCTTTTTAAAAAAAAAAATAATAACGCAAAAAACTCGGGATGATAGTTGATCGAAGAGCTTGAGACATGGTACTTAACTTGATTGTTTTATCTTGCTTATGATTCGTGAAAAGGCTACGCCCCATGGTAAAAGGTATGAGAGAGCAATCTTATTGAGAGGAGAAATTATTTTCGATAACCACAAGATTTCTTGGAGGAATGAAAGCGTAGTAGCAACTCCCGATCCTACTATAGCATATAGCTTTGCTAGGGACTAGCAAAGGGTAAGCTTGGGGAGCTTGTTGACACATATTAACGTATACTTTTACTTGTCAACCGAATATGAAGAAGGACTAAAATATAATTAGATCACCTTATTAGGGCTTACACCGACAATTTCCATGAGTTTTGGTGAAGTTGTGATTTGCGAGGGACTTAACAGAAAAAACACCGTAATTAGCGTGTCATACGACGGGGCGCAACGTAACGCAATCCAACTCCGAAACAAGTCTAGAAGGCTCCGGATTACACCCGGCGTCAAAGAGTCCCAACACCCGAAAATACATCATCTAGAAGACTCCGGAAGCCACGACGCATCGCGGGGCCCGGAAGTGGAGCCCACCACGGGCCGATCGGCCCAATAATCGCCGATCGGCCCGGCTTGGCCGCCAAGTTGCCCCCTCGTTTCCGGAAGCTTCCTCCACCGCCTCTAAGACGCAATCTAAACCGGTTGTTTAACGTCGGTTTGATCCGAGGGCGTCGGTAGAAGCACGAGATGAATCAAAGATTAGTACCACATCGCCGCTGAAGGGGTGAAGGGACATAAGAAGACCCATATATATAGATCCCCGTGCCCCCGGCTTCAAGCATCTCTCATCATCTCCTCATTAGCTATCAACAGAGAAAAATCTAGGGTTTCATATTAGAAGAGAGAGAGGTCCCTCTAGTTGTCTAGTTCATCTAGTTCTAGTTCTAGTTCTAGTTCTTCTAGTTCATCTAGTTGTAAGATCAAGAAGAGAGGCGAGGAGAAAGCCGGAGATCCGGACTGTCGGATCTTCATCATCATTGTACTTCGTCGCAACAAGTTCGTCTCTTCAAGAATCTCCGGTTCTTCATTTATTATTTCTATTTATTCTATTTAATTACTTTCAGTTCTTACTTTACTATATTTACTTTGGATCTCCGCCGTATTGAGTGCTCTAGTTATCGTGCGTGGCTAGAGTAGTAATCGATAGTGTAGACGTGGTGTCTAGACTAGAGTTTACCCGAGTTTGCGCCCAATCCCACGGTTAGTTGTGGTAGCCCTGGGGTGACAAAATTGTCGGTCTTTGTAATCCACCACGTTCGGGTTGGTGATTCGTCAGAGCTTTTGGCGGCCTTTCTCCCGATCACCCTTTCCCGTCTTTTCGAGGATCGGGGCGGTACTGTTGTTCGACGTAAGTAAAGTAGAGTGAGCCTTTGATCATATAGATCTCATTAGAATACTTAGAAAACTAAACCCTCTCTTCCCACATCATTACCATTATTATCTTAGGACGTTCTAAACCTTTCTAGTACACTTCACGTTCCCCGTGGAAATCGATACTCGAATACTCCCGGGTGAAAGCTACATCGGTATCCGTGCGCTGCGGATTTCTCTGTTAATTAATTTATACCAACAAATATGTGCCTATATTTTTGCATGTGGAGTAGACAAAGGGCGTGAGTGCAAAGAGAGCAAGTGACCGAATTAGTGGGAGGAAGAAAAGATTGGCCCAAGAATTCATGGACACCAAAATAACCGAGAGCTCGAGAAAGAAAAGAAAGGAGATAAAGAGAGAACATGTCATGCTATTTTGAAGGATGACGAGCACAAGACTTGATTGAGCTTTAGACATTTGTTTGGTATTTGAGGTGATGAAGGTGAGAACAAACCCTAGGCGCATTTGAAAACATTTAAATTCATTTTCCAAGCATAAACACTATGCAAAGGCATGAATGCAACAAACCATTAAATTAAATTGCAAAAATTTTAGAAACTCACATTTTCCACTATCTAGAATGTCAGACAAATTAACTAAAGTTTATAAATTTTAGGAAATAATAAAATCATTTGTTGTTATTTAGTGTTTTCTACATCACATCCCAAAGTATAAATTTTAGGGTGTGACATCTACGAGAGAAGATGAGCTGATACTCCGAGAAAGAAGAACTCGGAATTCAAGAGCAAGCCTCCACTCATCATGACAAGTCTCGGGAAGAAGACGTAAGTCATCCGTCGAGGAAACCAATCCCGACAAACCGAGCAAGACTCTACGAGATATCTCCAACCAAGTCTACGTAAAAGGCGGCTTGACACTCCGGAAAAACAAGATTCGATTTCGGGAGAAAGAACTTCGAACTATCTCCACCAAGTCTACGTAAGCGGGAAAGCTAATTCCTTCAGAAAAAAAGAACCCTCGAAGCAAAGGAGACAAGGCTCCAATCTACTACGGCAAGGCCTATGAACAAGGCTAGCCGACGCGTCAAGGGAGAAATAACCCAAAGGCGCACAAGGACAAGAACCTACGCTACCCCTCGCCAGATCTACAAGAAAACAAGCTGACAAGTCAGGAAAACAGCCCTGACAACTCGAAGCAGGACTTCAACACTTTGAACGGCCAAGTCTACGTAAAGATAAGCCGGATCATCGAGACAACACCGGTGCCACAATGAGTGACTCCAAACAACTCGGCACGAACCTACAAGAAGGACATAAGAGCCTAAGCCTAAGGAAGAACTCTAAAGGCACAATCTCAACAAGTCGGCCAAGAAGAACTTCTCGGAAGAGCACGACAACAACAAGCGAGAGGACAAATTACAACAAGTCTCGCACGAAGGCGGTCGAGCCATACAAAAATACAAGTACGTAATAAATAAAGGGACAGATCTCTTTATTCAACATCTTGAAGATTACAGGGGAAACAACTCCCTACAAGATACAAAGAAGACTCAGATGCACGGGGAGCCCAACAAGAACTCCCGCGTACAAGATACAAAGAAGACCCGGGGGACTATAACCCTAAGGAGTACAACACCGCAGGCAGGAGAAACCGGCATCCAACGGCGAAGAAGATGGAGCGCCGGACCAGTATCCAACCCCAAGAGCCCGAATATCAACAACTCGGGGCTACTGAAGTCAAGACCCTTGCACCCAAGTCCATAAACACTGAGCTCGAATAACCCGACGACGGCAAATAATGAACCCCGAGATCAAGATAAGCGACTTCGCGAAGAAAAGAACCCTCTGCGAAGGCTCCGGAGTTCACCATGTCGCAAAGGGATGAAAAGAGCCCAAGGGAAACGCTCAACTCCACAAAGAGTAGAAGGAAGCGTACCCAAAGAGCACCATCTTCAGCAATTCCTCAAAAGGCACAACCTTCCACGAAGATGAGCGGCGACCAATACCGTTGGGAAGCCGGCATATGTCTACCCAAGTGGCGAGGAAGTAGACCAAAGAGGACCGAGGAGGGTAACTAAAAGGAACCCTACCTGACCCGCACCAAGAAAAAACGAAGGAGGGAGGAGATCATCTTAGATCACAAGACATCCCGCACTCACCCCTCAAACTTTCCCCCTGTGGAAGCTGCTGCGGAATAGCCCGCCGCTATTCCCGATCACAAGACATCCCTCACTCCCGTAAGAACCCTAGAAAGGCTAAAGAAGACGCCCGGGGGGCTGATCCAACTCACTCAAAGGCACCACCATGGATCCGAAGCTCAGAATGAAGCTTTTTTCTACGAGAAGAGAGACTGTCTAGAAGAAGAAGAAGCAGAGAAGAAGAAAGACATTATGGATCCTCACCGAAGCAAAGTAGGACATATTTATAGGCGGAACCCAAAGACGCCTATGGACCAAGTCCACGGAAGACGAGGCAACCAAAGAAGAAAGGAGCGGTCACCTCAAATCACACGAAGGGAATGTATGGCCATGACTGCCATGCACTGACGTTTCCCGAAAAACAGAGCGCAGTAAAAGCGCACTGTGACTCCCGTGACTGCACGAAAAAAGAGAAACGGTCAAAATCCTGGGAAAAATGAAGAACCTCTAAGAGCTCTATTTACAAAAGAACTCTTAGACGCTCGGGGGCTACAGGATACCCGGGGCACGATTTTTTCAAAAGAACTCCGACGACGAGAAGAACTCGAAGACAAAGAAGAACTCAAAGACCTTCCAGCTCTTTGTACCAAAAAGCAAGAACTACGGGTGCACTTTTTTCAGCAAAGTGCACACCGTATGAAGACAACAAGGACCGCATCAAGGACGCACCCGAGAGGAGCAGACGGCTCTCATAACTCGAACCTGAGATGCTCGGGGGCTAGCGGAACAAGGCTCTCCTTTCAAGAAAGAAGAGCTCCGACGACGAAGAACTCGAAGACGGAGGAGAAGAACTCAAAGACCTTCCAGCTCTTTGTGCCAAAAAGCAAGAAGCTCTAAGGGCTACACCCCTACGTGCACTTTTTTTCAAAATTGCACTCCGTAAGATGATCTTGAAGACCATATCAAGGCCTCGCCCGAAAAGAGCAAAACAACCCTCAAGACTCGACCTTGAGATGCTCGAGGGGCTTGTGGATACAGGATCACCAAAGAACCCTACCGAGTTGTTCGCAGGGTTCTATCCTAGCCTCGCAGCCACAAACAACTCCCGAAGGCAATGGAAGCATAGCTACGGTGACTTCGTTTGTAACTAGGATAGAACACTAGTCGTTACCTTGTTTAGAGTTCGGGTGTTCGGTTCCTCTACCTGACAACCCTCTCTCAGATCCGACTAGGATCGTAGCGAGTTCCTTGGCCCCTTGGACTATAAAAGGCGGCCAAGGAACACCTCAGAGAGGAGAGCGAAACGAGAACATACAGAACACGAGCTTGGCTACGACCAAGCGCCTTAGAAGCTTCACGGCCGATTCCCTACCGACCCCATCAATCAAAAACAGGCTCACGCCAACCGGGCGTAAAGGTCTTTACTCAATCCTTGATAGAGGGTCCGAACCAAGATAAAAACCCCGCTCTCCATGTCACCGCAAGAACAAACCGCCGGGCTCGAGGTTCGCCGAGGCCCGAACAAACTGCCCCCGGTTCACCCCGTGGCGAGCTCTCGGTCGTAAAACATCGACAACGTCCCGCATTGGGTCAAGACTGGCAAATATTGTGGCTTCCATGATATGATCACTCACAACATCAACGACCGCCAAATCTTCAAGCGGCCAGATTCGAGAGGGCTATTCAAGAGGGCCTCCTCAAGTTCAACAACAATATGAAGGTGGATAAGGAGCCCTTCCTAGTAGGCATGGTTGCTTTCGATACATGCATGGTTTCTACCAGTGATCCTAAGGGCAAAGGCCCAATGAAAGTGCTGACTTCTGAGAGGGCAAAGCAAAGTGGTTCAGTTGACCCTAGTCGGCAAGTGTCTGATGTAGAGCTCCAAGAGCGTCGTGTTCGGTTTCCAAGTAGCCGAACAGAGAAAGGAGAAACCTCCAAACCAAGGGTGACATCTCGTATATTGCTGAACAAATGGCAAAGGCAGCAAGGAAAGCAATATCGTAAAGATCAGCAGCTTGCTAGGGAGTAGCAGAGATATGAAGAAGAGATGTATCACCGAGAACAGGAGGAGTACATGAAAGAACGAGAGGAGTCTCATTGGGACTGTCCTTTCTTTAGGCATTGCCGGAATGAAGGCTTGAAGCTGCCTCGCTAGGAATAATTGCCCCGAATACGCTGAGCAATACCACGGGTACAGACAGCACGAAGTCAACCGCCGTCCCATCCAAGAAAGATCAGGGCACGCTTCCCGTAAGATGATCGGGCGCTAAAAATGAAGACAAAGAAGCCTCACGTCAAGAAAAGAATTGCGAGATCAAGCATGGGCCGATGTTGAGGATTCCGATGATGATCCGGACTCTCCTCAAGAGTATGTGTGGCAAAAGGGACAGTGGTGCCCTCCCCGGTCTAAGGAAGAGCCGAAGAGAAGAGTTCAACGCCTCGAAACAGGGGAGCTCAAAGAAGCAACAAAAATTAACGCATAAGCGGTATGGCGCCCAAAGAAGAAAACTTCGGGAAGCCAATCATTCGGCGGAGGAGTATTCGGTAAGCGGGCGTTCGACGATGTTAGCATGGTATTCTACATCCCTATAGAGTTTGCGGCCCCTACAGAGCAAGCCACTGATGATCCAGAGGAACAAGATGCTTATTCAGATGAGGAGGCCTATTCTGACTTTGACAACAAAGAAATGATTGATCTCCTAGGACAGTTGGCTCTATCAAGACAAGCTGTGTTTGACAGCCTAGGAAGCATAATCATTTGAAGCCTCTTTACTTGAAAGGATACATTAATGGAAAACCTCGACTCATATGTTCGCCGATGGGGAGCTGCAATCAATATCATGTCGTATACAACTTTCGAAAGTCGGGATGACCAAGGAGGATTTGCTCAAGACGTACATTGTGCTCGTGGACTTTGTTGGAAATCCTTCGGGATACCCATGGAGCCGTTCACGTTGAGTTGATGATCGGCTCAAAGACTTTGATCACTACCTTCTTTGTGGTCGACAAGAAGGGGTCCTACACTTACTACTTGGAAGAGATTGGATCCATGCTAACTGTTGTGTTCCATCCACCATGCATCAAGTCCTCATTCAATGGAACGGTGATGATGTTGAGATAGTGCAAGCTGATGATTCGGTAAGCATTGCCGCTCTCGAAATGTCGCTCGGGAGTATGAAGGCGTAGAGTGCTTCTCGTGAAGAGAATGGGAAGAAGGTCCTCGCCAAGACTCGTTACAAAGACCAACAAACCGATCAAGATAGTCGGCTCTCATAGTAATTTCTAAGGAAAGATTTCGTGTCGCCTTTTAAAGGATCAGTTATTACAAAATGTGATTGGCCGACACGTAATGACTTAGTAGTTTTGAGCAAAGAGGTTTGTTCTATTCATAAGAAATAACCAATGAATAAATCATCGCCTTTAGCGTAAAAAAATACTCCACGAAATTGGAAGACAACCGTAGCTTTGGGTCGCCACTCCTTCCGTGCGGGTAGGTTCTCGATGTTGACCCTCCCCGGTCGCCCCATTTGCCGACGATCGGCTTCGTTGAGGGTTCTTGGCCGGTGGATGATGCACTCCTCCGGGGTTCTTGTCAATATGAGCCCTCTTTGTGCGCCCTCCAAAGGAATCTCCAATCTTCTCTTCTTGAGTTGTCTTGGCGCCCTTGAATACGCCGAATGTTGCGCTGCGTAGTCCTCAGAGGAAACTGAAAAGGTAATCTGACTGGTGTCCGTGGTTATATCCGACCGCCTTCTTTCTCCGAGTTGGAGTAGTGTTGGCTGAAAAAAGTTTCCGAGTTGGAGTAGCTTCCCTTATCCAAGCCGGAGTTGGAGTTGTACCGAGTTGCCTTCGAATCCGCAGACTGAGCCCCCCGGGTTGTCCACCTTCCCGAGTTGGTTTCGGGTTTGGGTCCTTCCGTGTTGGTTCCCGAGCAAGCTTCGAGTTTGTCCTCCGTCTTCGAGGCGGCTTCGCAATTGTCGGGCTTTGGAGCTTCTCGGCGAGTCCTTGTTCGTCGGTCCCGAGTCCTCGATGATGCAGCCGAGTCTTGCCGCCGTCGCCGATCTCGCAAGCCCATGATCCGAAGACGATCGCCCTCCTCGCCCGATGTACTCATGATGTCATGGTCCGCGGACTCGTGGCTGAAATTCGACGAGAGCCCCTACCCGCGCGCCCACCGCCGATGTTTTACGACCGAGCCCGCCACCGGGTGAACCGGGCAGTTTGTTCGGGCCTCGACGAACCCGAGCCCGGGCGTTTTGTTGCGCAAATTCGACATGGAGAGCGGGGTTTTTATATCGGTTGGGCCCTCGATCAAGGATCGAGTAAAGACCTTTACGCCCAAATGGCGTGAGCCTGTTTTTTGATTGATGGAGTTAGCCAGAATCGGCTATGAAGCTTACAAAGACTTGGTCGGTAGCCAAGCTTGTGTTCTCAGTATGTTCCGTCTCCTCCTCTACGAGGTGTTCCTTGGCCGCCTTTTATAGTCCAAGGGGCCAAGGAACTTCGCCACGATCCTAGTCGGATACGAGAGAGGGTTGTCCGTAGAGGAACCGAACACCCGAACTCTAAACAAGGTAACGACTAGTGTTCTATCCTAGTTACAAATGAAGTCGCCGTAGCTATGCTTCCATTGCCTTCTCGGGAGTTGTTTGTGGCCGCAGGCTAGGATAGAACCCTGCGAACAACTCGGTAGAGTTCTTTGGTGATCCTGTATCCACAATCCCCTGGGTAACCTTGACATGGAACAGGCTTTACTCCAATGGTGTAAACCCACCACATGCTAGATCCCCTCGGGCTCCTTCTGGTGGAAAGACATAATGAAATTATTTGGAAAATATCAAGAGTTTGCCACATGCAAACCAACGAAGGGAGATACAGTTCTCTTTTGGTCAGACATATGGATTGATCAGGCTCTGAGAAATAAATTTCCCTAGTTGCTCTCCTTCACCAAAAAGCCAAAGTGTTCCATAAGATTTTATTTAAATAAATCTCTTGAGAGGATTTTCGGCCCCACCCTCTATCTGACAGCCTAGGACCAACTAGAAGAGGTCAACTCCATCCTGGACACATCAGGCCTAGATGAACATTCCAATGACACTTGGACTTATAGCTGGGGTAGTAATCTTTATAGTATCAAAAAAGCTTACAAGAGGATGAACAACAATGACAATCACGCACCTCTTTTTAAATGGATCTGGAAAGGCAGCAACCTAGGAAACCAAAAATTCTTCTTTTGGCTCCTTGTCAAAGACAGGTTGAATACTAGGAATATTCTTAAAAGAAAAAACATGACCTTAGCCAGTTACAACTGTGTTTTATGCAACCACTCATGTGAAGAGTCATAGTTCCATCTGTTCTTTGGATGCACCTTCAACAAACTGTGTTGGGAAACCGTGAATATAAAGTGGGATCAAACTCTTAGCCCATCAACATGTTTCTCAAGGCAAGAAATGAATTCCAAAACATCATATTCAGGGAAATCGTCATCTGTGCTTGTTGGAGCATTTCGAAGCTAAGGAATAGTATCATCTTTGACAACGGTAGAAATGAGATAAGCTTCTGGAAAAGAATTTTCATACAGGAATTTGGCTTGGTTTGTATCAAGGCTAAAGGGGTCAAGTGTACCCTTCTAAATAGCTGGAGAGATAGCTATGTTTACTACAATCTTTTTCTGTTTGGGACTGGTTGCCTTGTAATCCTTTCTTGTAACTATTCTTTCATTTAATTAAAAAAAGAGAGGTCGGGGACTCCCCTACCGGTTCAGTAAAAAAAAAACATGCTCCACGCACAACTATAGCATGCCCTCCAGAGAGGAGGTAGCTCAGGCTGCAGCATGGCCAACAACCTGTACAAAGTTAAGATCTGGGGAAGGAGGCAGCAGACACAGGAGGAGGAAGAGGGATAACAGGCACCTAGGGTTTCGTGGAAAACTGTGTAGACGTCGAACGACGGGGAAGGCAGCGATGGGCTCCAGCCACGCCGCCCGGCCCTGCGGCGGCCTGCGGCCATGGCTGCAGCCGAGGCCCCCATCACGCCAGGCCGGGGGCGCCGTCATGCCCCACCAGCACCTCGCACATAGAGTCAGCGCAGCTGAGCCAGCTGGCATGCCGTGGCACGAGGGAGAGGAGGATAAGGCTAGCCGTCGCGCCGCCAGGCGCCATAGCTGTGCCCGCGTCGGGGAAGAGATAGGAAGGGAGAAAACGTCGAGAAAAACCAAAGGCATGAGAAGAGGGCTCTGTTATGAGAAGCTGAAGTCCGATATTTATTTGTTTGGTTGGATTCTAAAAGAAGCCGACGGAAGCTGAGTAGAAGTCAGGGAAGGTAAAGAGGAGCAGGTAGAGCCGATTCCAGTAAAAGCTGATTCAGTAAATTGTAGTGGTCAAACCAAAGATCCAATGGTGGTAAAAATTCAAGGCGACGTGGCTGGGGCTCCTGGCAGAGAAGCCCCAGGGCCTTGTCTAAATCTTCAGCTGCATCGTTTTGTTGGCAGCGACACCGAGAGAGTGCTTCATTTATCTTTATTTCTAGCTACATATAAACTCCCTCTTCAATTCATGCATGTTAATTCGTCCCTATGCAGTTTTCTGTGGATTATTGAGGAACCCAAACAGAGATGATGGCATGTTGAGTTCTACCATCGTGGGGGGGGAAAGCGAAGAGAATCATGTCAGGTCTTACTGAGAAGGATGAAGAGAAGTCTGAGCCAAATGAAAACATAGAAAGGTTGGAGATGGCACATATCAAGATGGAGGCAGCGCTGCAAGTGTCTAGTAGATGGCAGATCATTGATAGGCTATTGCTACAGTGACAGAGGAGACTCGAACGCGCTGCTCAGGAGTGCGACAACACTTTGCTAAGATGCAAGCAGCAAGCCATTGATGAGGAACAGATGAGGCAGCAGGTGAGCCAGTCCTCATTTCCCAAACGGATTGCTCATGCTACCAAGTCATTAATGTCATCTTTCACCGGAACCAGTAATTGTACTGATGATTCAAGCAGTAGCTTTGCAAATGTCCAAAAAATTTGAGAGGTTTGCAAGTGGCGCAAATGAATTCTTAAAGACCACCCAGTTTGGTGGAGCGTTGCGGAGGTACACGTTCTTCAACCCTGTCATCGGACAGCTTCTTACAGGGAAATCTGTAAGGTATCATGCATCTTAGGAACACAGGTTTTATCAGTTGAACTTACGGGCCATGAGCTCTACAGAACGTGGTGTAGAGGCAATGATGGGGTTTTTTTTGCCAATATTTCAGTCAGCCTGAAAAGGGTTTCTATGTAGCATGCATTCTGCGTCTCTCTGAAAGCACTGACATATTTGGTGTCATAATGAAGTGTGTGCAGGCAGTTGCACCTCGCTTCAAGTTTACATCAGATGGTATCAGGAGAGGGCTCATTCAGCTTCCTACCCAGGATTTCTTCTGGGATTCACCTTACAGCAAAAGTGAGTTTTGGGTCAATGTACACAATACTATGACACAGTGGCACCGTCCGAATCCTTTCTGTTGCAGTGAGCACAGGCATCATCCTACCTCTTCTAGCTCCAGTAACACAGTGGCACCTTCGTCAAGGTTGCTGTCGAGTTTATTTCCAGAGGAGGTTATTAACATGCATTTGAAAGTGGCATGTCCCACTCTCTGATCATGGCACTGACAGTATGGGCTTAACTGATGTACGTGGAGGATGTCGTTCTCCAATTCAGAATTGCACACTCTTAAGCTAGGAGTTCTATTCATACCCCATGAATCTGCTGAGGACATAGATCCTACAGTTGAGAGTTATGCTCTGGAGGTAATTGATGGAAAGAAACAAGGAAAGCTACACAAGAATGCAAATCTACAAGACTTGGGTGATAAGTTGTTGCCAAGGGCCATAGATTACCTCCACCAGAATTCTGAATCCAAGACGTACCAAATATCCTTGAATTCTAGACATGGCACTGCTCATCTTTGTGTGGAAAAAAGCAATCACAGAAATCCAAACAGCTGGTATGGTAAGAAGTGAAGCTCCTAGGCGTGCTCAGAATAAAAGGGAAATAAACCTCCAGCAAGACAGAGAGCGATGGAAGCGGCTGTCTGATGACTTGCTGAGGCTGTGGGTTGTGCGTGGATCTGACAAGCTACAAAGCTCAATCATGGACACACGTAACTTGGCCTAAAAGCAGTTCACAAACAATCGCTGGAGACCGGAGAGCAATACTTCATTCAAGGCCAGCACTGGGCTCCCGGACACTTTCCTTGGTACTGCCTTTGTGCTCTAAGAGTACCAAAGGAGCTTGTTGATTCCTTTCCCTTGATGCTTATTTTGCATACAGCTTGAGCCTTTGTTAAGCTTATTTGCAAATTTGAACAAGTTCAGAATTTTTGTGCAATCTGTTTTGCCACCACTGCATTCAATAGCAAGTTATTACAAAGATAGTTGACCAAAGAGGATGATGTTTGTCGCCTATCACCATCTCTCAAGTGTTAATTCGATATTAATCATGCATAGTTATTTTTAGGAACTCCATGATAGTCTTAATTGCAGTTGCAGTTTTTAATGTAGTAATACTACATTGCAGTTGCAGTTTGGAACCATTAGAAGGAACAGAGAAGCTCCCTCCATCACAAGGATTAAGGATATATTATCTTGTTCCATCTTGATTTGAGAAAAGTACTGCTGCTAAGGGGTAATTATGCATCTCTGAAAGGGTAATTAGCAATGTTTTCAAAGGCGGTAAAGCATGGCGACCGACTACCGCCTTTGCACTTAAGCGACTAAGGCGCGAAGTGATGCGACACCTTAGCATCTTGAGGGAATCTTAAAAACAGCTAAGAGTGGTAGATAATGAAGAAAAACGAAAAGGAAAAGGTAAGGAAAGGAGAAGGAGCAAGTAGTAATCAGGCCAGCTCACCAGGCAGCCCAAAGCCCATGTACCCCTCACCTTTGACCTTCCTTCTTCGTCTCTAACTCCCAATCCTCGCTACAGCGCAGCCACTCCTCTATCCCAGTTCTGCACTACGGCTCCGCCTCTGCCCCTCTTTGTCTCTTGCTTCCCTCCCTACTCCGGATGTTGCAGGTCAGCGCCGTATGGCCGAGCTGCGGCCTCTGGTTCCCTTCCCGCTCTCCTGCTGGTGGATCTCCCATGCGCCCGCCCTCTCTCTCTCTCTCTCTCTCTCACACACACACACACACACTCACTCCGGCGTGCTCTATTTCTCACGTGCACCTCTTCTTTCTCAGTTTTCCCCACCGTTTCGAATCCTTCTCACACGTTTTCCGGCCACCAAGAATAGAGGCCTCCCCATAAAGCGAGTCGTCTGCTATGGCGTCCCCGCGTGGAGTGTGAAAGGTCCTAATGGCTAGAGGGGGTTGAATAGCCTATTAAAATTTCCTTCAAAAGCGTAATAAGCGGTGCTAAAGTTTTTCTATGCAAGCCCCTATGCAAGCAAACACTACAAGAGGACTATGATCTCTAGTCACACAATCAAACTAACTGTCAATTCTAGGTGGCGACTCTACACAATCTTGAGCAAGATATAGACAATATCAACTAAAACTACTCACGCTAATCAATATAAACAAGGTAGAGGCAACGGTAGAGGAAGCTCGATATACCGATGGTGTAGTGTAGAGGATGTAGTAGCCAATCACCGGTCAATGAAATCTCCAATGAACACAAGACAATTGACACGATGATTTTTACCGAGGTTCACGTGTTTGCCGACATGCTACTCCTCGTTGTGGCGATACACCCACTTGATGTTCCACAAGCTTAATGGCCGGTGCCAAATCCCACGGTGGGAGCTCAATGAAACACTCAAAAGAGGGGATCCACAAACCATGAGCAATCCACTAGTGACTCCTTTCGCGAACCTCCCGCGGGGTAGGATCAACCCCTCACAAGTCCACGGTGTGGCCTCGAACAAGCTCCAATCGAGCTCAACACCGCCTCAAACTCCAAGCCGCTAGGGAACCAAGCAAATTTCCAAGATAATAAGAATCCCGCAGCTCCTCCAAGGCTGAAGTGCCTCTAGATGCAATCAACAATGCATGCACTTCTATCTCACTCAATCCCACCCAACAATCGAAGTTAGGCTAGAGAGATGAGTGGAGGGGAGTTTCTTTGGCTCACAAGTGTGTTAGAATGATCAAATGTGCAAGCTAAGCCCTCAAAGTCCCGGCCACACACATATATTTAAGCCCCCACCAAGGCCATAGCCGTTGGGGGCAAAATCTCAGCCAAAGACGAAGCTGACCGGACGCGCGCCGATCCCGTAGTCCGTCCGCCGAAACAAATAGCCCCAGCGGCTACTTCGGTTCAAATCAGCCCAGATGACCGGATGCGTAGGTCCTTTGACCGGACGCGCCGGTCGGCCAAACCGGCAATTCCAGACGACCGGACTCGGCCTGACCGGACGTGCCGGTCAGCCTCACCAGCGTCCGGTCAGAGGAAAAACGGCCCATGTCATCATTCTATCGCCGTTTCATCTCCATTGCTTCTTCCGTCACTTGTCCAAGGTTGCCAACACGTCAGAGAACTTCTCCAAAGTGCGTGTGTTAGCATTTTCACAAAGGTTTGACAAGTGCGAAGTTAGTGCTCTCAATTCTAAATGCATATACTAGTCAATATGAACCTAGAGGCACTTTCTCAATGGATTAGTCGTGGCATTCCCTCTTGATAGTCGGCTATCTATCCTAAATGTGATCACACTCTCTAAGTGTCTTGATCACCGAAAGAAAACCCTATCAAGTTATACCTTTGCATTGATCTTCGGGTCCTTTCCATTCCGACACGTGAGCTCGATGATCCATCACGTCCATCATCAACGTCCAGGTCCATGATCATGTTGCTCCACGTCATCCATACAATCCTAACTCTTAAGCACACTTAGAGCAAAGGATTAGCATAACAAGGTGTCATCAATTTCCAAAACCAAACATGAGATTTCAGAGTGCCTTGGCGATTAAGAGACGACAAAGCGACGCCTTGAAAACATTGGTAATTAGGCATCTCTTAAGCAGGGTCGCATCAGTCGGTCTGTGTTATGAACCGTTGGTAAAAATGGGCTCATTATTACCATCGACCAGTAACATGAACCGGCGAGGATAAGCTATCATTCCTGCCGGTTAATTTGTGTTAGCAATCGACTGTGATGGTAGACCTATTTTCAGCGCCGGTTTTTATTAGCAGCCGGCGATGAAAGTCACTTTCACCAACTTACTGTTTCATTTAAAAATCATTTATTGTCTCAGAATTATATTTGAAGTTCCCGAATTTTGAAAAATCAATTTTTTGAATTGTACAAACGATCCTAGATGGAAAAGACCAAAGAAGAAGTTGTAGATCTTGAAAATATTTTCATTATAAAACATTTATGGTCTTAAATATGTATCTGAAGTTCCAAAATTTTGAAATTCAAAATTTTCAAACAACCACTTGTTGTTGCACCTGGAGCTGTTACGCCAGACGCGCCAGCATGGATATTTTGTATCCATTGAGCGAGGGTGGGTTGACCACAACTCAAAACCTACAACTTTGTGATGCCGCTCGGTAAATGTCATCCTACCTTTCAATATGAGAAATAATACCTCAGTAGCACCCAGCAGACCTGGGTTCGACTCCCCGTGGGAGCGAATTTAAGCAGGCTACATTATTAAAAAAATTTAAAAAATAGGCTGGGGTTTCCCTTGCTGACTTCGGTTAAAAAATATGAGAAATAATAATGACAAGAAAAAAGGCACAAACTGTTTTCAATTTGACAAATTTTCTTAAAAAAGAAAACCTGGTATTGCCATAAATAATTAGATATAAAAGGGACAAATACAGTCTTGGGAAATGTCATCCTACCTATTGATAGAAATAAAAATGGAGAGAAAAGACTCAAACTGTTTTTAGTTTGACAAATTTTCTAAAAAAAATAAACACGGTTGCCTCATAAAATTATTTTAGATAAAAAGGTCATATCTAACATATAACAACACTAAACATGGGATTGAATAATCAAAGGGGTCATTAACTAAGATATGGGTCCAAGGCATATTATCAGACGAGTGTCTTCATTGGATGTTTTCCAAGAGACTAGACAAGTGTACCATCAAAAATAGACGAACCTTTAATTTCTCTTACATATTGTTACATACTCACTTCTAAATTCTAAATATATTCATACATTTTATATTGAACATCTAGATATAATTGGATAGTAGCAAAATATTATAGGAAACAAAAACGACTTATAATATTGAACAAATGGGGTAGTTTACATAAAAGAAAAGTTAAAGTATCTCAAAATATTCCTAAAAAGCAACTCCAAGAGACTCTTTATATTATTTGAAAGTATAGGAACAGTGATTTGTCTTTTGAAAAATATCCTCCAACAACCAATTTAACTGAATATCTAAATATAGTCATCCTCTATTCTGAATTTCTCGACAGAAAAAAAAAAAGAAGAGCAAGGATAACTCTCCAAATTACAATAAACGACTTTTCAAGTGACCATCCGAATGACTGTCATCTTATATACAATAAATTTTGGAAACACAATTAGAGAGGCTTAAATTCTATCGAAATCTGTTGTCGTTTGCTGCATTTTTTTATCACAGCAGCTCAGTCATTTGGGGAAACAATAGCTAGACTGAGGAGGAAATAAATCGTCGTTTAAATCAATCGTGCTAGAACTAGAAATATAGAACATTATTACGTGCCAGTCAAATACTAAACAAAATCTGTATATATGAATATACTTAACATATGCACTATCAAAACTTAAATGCTCAAAAATGGATTCCTAAAACATATATCTGACGTCTCCAAAGAAGCAGCATCTCATATGTAAACGTAAATATCCATTTTTTTTTTCGATCCGATTTTATCCGTACAAGCGAACAAGGTTGAATCCAAATGAACCCAAATAGAAAAGAATTATTAGATTTTTTTCATTCGTTCCCTTTGTACAGTTGTACCACGAGCAGGCTCCTAAATGATATATATATTTTTGATACTGTTCAGCATTAATCATCGCAAAACTGACAATAACAAATGCCTTTCCTTGAACCTTCGCACCAACTGTTCTTGTATTTTGTATGATACAGTTTGGCGTCGATCAGGCAACCGAACTTGCATGCCCAGTTGACACACCATGTTTTCACCCGGTCAGTAGTGAAAAAGCAGTTCTGATCTTCTGCAAGAAGAAAAATAAAAACAGTAGGATTACAAGTGTCAATTTGCGAATCAACTTAATTGGACTTCCTGTATATACAAAATCGAGAGAGATGGAGAGAAAAACCTGCAGCAGAAGAAGGATTCTGTACCAATAGAATTACCAGGATGAGACAAATACTCGCGGATTTCACGTCCATTCTTGTTCGATGGTCCTGCAGCCCCTGAGTCCTTTGTATATATATATATCATGACATGGGTAGATTTCGATGAAACCCTGGCGGGAGCAAAAATTACAATAAGGCTCTTATTTCAACTACATATGTTTAGCCCTTATCCTAGCATTATACATCACCAAAGAAGACCGCCATAAGTAATTTCTATTCAGTTCTTTACCATGAATTAAAACAATTAATCCTGTTGGAACCTCAATGAATAAAAACTAATGCAATAAGTAATACCAACACGATCTGTAAAACACAATATATGTGAACTAAATAAACAAAATCATGAACAAGCAAAACACAATTTTTGCTTGCATTTTTGACAAAAAAAGAGCATAAGTAATTTCGCACTCACACTAGTACAGACAAGGTATTTAGATACGGTTGAAATCGATTTTCAGATGTGGCTTTAAGACCATGCCTCTAAAAATCCATTTTCGAGACGGTCCAAAAAAATAATTTTCAAAGTTTTAGAAAAAAAATTTGGAGTCTACAAAAAAACGAATTAAATGTAGTCCAACCAGCCACAGCTCACTTGTATCTATTTGTACAATTCTGCCGACCGGTGGGGCCAAGAGTCGGTGACTCGGTTAGTGAAATTAGCACACGCAATGTGGAAGCTTTTGACGAGGTAGCAGTTAAAGTTTTGGATTTTCCCCTCAAAAAAATAATGGATTAATTCCAACTATATATAGCATTATAGGTGCTAAGTCACTATTTAGGATATTAGAAACATATCATGCACCCATTAAACCGTGCCTATTTATTTCCACTGCACCTGTATAGATGCTAAGTCACTATTTAGGACATGGTGTTTCACCCCCCTGTGCTGTCGCTCTGCCACCTTCCATAGCTTCACCATGGGTGGACGAGTGCATCGTATCTAGCAGTGTCAGTGTGGCACTAGCATAATCTAAAATATTGAATGCTAAAAACTTACGATCACAAGCCGAAAACGACATATATATGAGATACTCGGTTTTCATGGCTACAAGGTTGCTTTTTAAATGTATGCTTTAGATTGTCTACAAAAGAGAAAACAGAGCAACCACTCTGTTCCTTTCATTGTTTGCTTTCCTTCTTGTATCCAAATTTTAAGCCCAAGATTTCAATATACTTTTCAAAGCAAAATGGGTTTATGCATTACTTTAGCAAACATCTGCATACATAAACTGAAACATATCAGCTTAACTATTCAGTTTCAGAGACAATAATGAATAATCGAACCAGCGCCTTGATTAATCATCTTCTGCATGTAATGCCTCTCTGATCTGTGTTCCCATGCAAAACATGTTCAATATGTAACAATAAAAACCTCATACTGATTATTTGTTAAAAAACAAAAGAGAAGACAGTGACACACCAGTTTGAAATTCCAAGCAGGCCACTGATCATGATTTGGGCATTAAGTATCACGCAAGCATATAAGTAAACCAGAATCATAGATCTTCTTGGTCCATAATTATACAGAATATGAACCATACTAAAAATACATAATAGGATATTTTCCTAACTGAGAAATGATGCAGAACATCTCAAGCATCAACTCTGCAAGTTCACCACAGTAGCTTTTGATCAATTTATTTCATTGATCAACCAGTCCTCCTTGGCCCTTCCAATCTAGCATTCATAACAAGATCTGCAAAAGAAAAACAAAATATAAGTGACATAGCAAAAAGATGTCACACTGATATGAAATATTGCTAGTTGCAGGTCTGAGGTTTGGAACATGTAAATTTAGATTGACCACAAAGGCCTTAACACAATAGAGATCTTCAAGTGGCTACAAATATGTTAGTAGCAACGCCCTAAATTTGTTGAGATTTCATTTTTCTTTACTGAAATTACCATCGTCCATATTATCACGCCGCCGCTAGAACAATATCACAGACGCTGCAATTTTGCAACAGTTCGAATAGATGTTGGCAACTCACAAGTTACCACCGAGAATAATATCTCTAAGGCTGTGAATTGGCAACAGTCTGAATAAATATTGAGTAATATAAATATGCAAAATAAAACTTTACCAGGTGTGCGAAGCTCATGAAAGGAAAGATGGGGCTATCACTTGTTCTCTTGCCAATCTTTGTGATCTGGCCGGACTTCACTTCAACAGTGAATATGTCATCATTTGCACAGATGAAAATTAAGCCAAAGACCTTGTGCAAAGCCAACCAACTCAAACACAAATGAGGGGTCACCAATCGAGATTGGGATCATCACATCAAGCTCGATCACCCTCGCACCTTGCCCATTCCCCAATGCCGCGTTTGGGGTCGGTCCACTTGCCATGACCACGTGTGCAAGTTGTAGCCCTCCACGCTGGCGGCTCCAAGCTCACCATTCCGTGGCTCACGAAGATCATGTTTGATTATCCCGGGGGCGACTCATCACCGATAGGACATTCGTGACCAAGCTGTACTTGAGGATCCTTTCGCCGCCTTCGAGGATGAAGTAGATTGGCGTCTCCGACCAGCCAGACTAGGCGGCACAAAGATTGATGAAAGAAAACCATTCCAGAGCAACCGAGGTCAACACGCTCCACATGCCCGCCTTTGATGAGTAGAGTCTAGCCCATGCGACATTACCTCCATCGTGGTCTCCAACATCATTGTCATCGCCATAATATACGCCCACCATAAGCACGAAATGGCCCCACGCTGCATCCGCGTGGTGGTCACAAACGTCCCACGCCACAAAGCACCGCCGCCATGAAATCAGTGTTTTTAGTGTATGGGTGCTCGTGGGGAGATGCTCTTCCGAAAAGCTGGTGATAGGATCCCGCACGGTGAACGCCGCGATCTCTCGTGCTCGATTGGAACAAAGACACGGCCGTGGCGGCAAATAATGATATGGTGGGAAGTGGTGGGTCTGCCAGCTATAGCGATTTTTGACCGCGGAATCGGCGACGCCCGTATGGTGGGAACATAATGCGGAACCCAGGTGCCCTTGCAGTACTTGTCTTGGAAAAAGCCGAGCATAGGTGGCGTCTGGTGAAACGTGCGGTACTGGCGGAGGAACATGCCATCAGAGAAGAGGTGACACCAGGGCTTGCAGACGAGGGAGGCGCGGACAAGGCACGCTGAGTCCTCAGGTGGGAGGCGTAGGAGGATGTCACTTATGACATCGTCCACGAGCACCAATGGTGGAGACTGCGCCATCTTGTTTGCTCTCCACTGGATAGAGGATGTGGAGGATTGCGGATGGGCTGTGGATTCTTCTCTCGGCTAATTGGGGAAATTTCTCTTGGTGAGGACCTGGTGTGTCAAGACTGAAGTCCTGTGGCCGGGCAGCCGACGGCTGTCAAAATTATAAATCAAATGTCAACGGTTTTTACATCCATTTAATTGTAAGGAAATTATAAGATACATGTAATTTTGCACATGCAAGAAATGCATTTACCTCATCATGCAGACTCCAATTTGAGAATCAAATAATTTTCATTGGCCAAACAGAAACAACCGACTAGATCATTTATTTCCCAACTCCACCCCTCACCCCTACCATCGCAGGCTTCCCCGGTTCGAAGGAGCACAACCCCACCCCCCACCCCCCGCGGCGCTCGCCCCACGACAACAACCCTCTTGCCCTCCCCATCTATGACCGCCCCTACCACTCCCAACTCTCTTAAGCTACCCATCAATTATCCCCACCACCTAGTCGGCCTTCCACCCACTCCGGCCCTTCAATATCCGTCGGAGTTAGGGAGAAAATGGGAGAGCTCTCTGATACCCTATCCCGATCCATGAGTAGAGAGGAGGCTTACTTGGAGCCACCACTGGATCCAGCAGATCCACCATTGTCGCCATTGCCACACCATCTACCATGGTTGCGAGTGGGAAGGCAGTGCGACACGGATGTGGGCGCAAAGCGTGTCGTGAGGTGATCTCTGAGAGAAAGGGAGGGAGGGAAGGAGAGAGGCAGCTATGTCGCATGAATCCAGCCATGCCCACGCCGGATCCGAGGTGCTCAAGGACGCCGAACGGAGGAGGGTGAAGAGAGGAACAGAGCTGCCGGATTTGCTCCCGCCCACGGTCGTCATCATCAAGAGAGGGAGGAGGGGGCTGCATCGCCTTGCTATATCCGCCTCGTCAATGATTTGAGAGAGGGGGACAACTATGGATCTAAGGGAGACTTACCTCGTGCAAGGGTGGGAGGTGAGCCGCCGGGCGGAGTCGAGGAGCACCGGCCAGGGGGTGGGGGCGCCCGCACGGAGGTGCGTCGCCGGGCGGAGGGAGGGAGCGCCCACCTAGGGAGGGGGGCACCAGAAGGAGGTGAGGCGTCCAAGTCGTGCGTGAAGCCGCAGTGCAGAGGTGAAGAAGCCGCCGAGAGAAGTGAGAGAGGAAACTGCTACCGAGGCAAAGGAGGGAGAAGTGAGTGTGGGAGATGTTACCCTAGGTTGCCATATATACTCGGTGTTTATATTGGGCTGGTTTGGGCCTTTTTGTGCTCAGCCACTCTTAAACGTGGTGGGTTACTTATACGGCCTGCCTTCTGCTCAAAAAAAAAAAAAAAAAAAAAAAAAAAAAACCCTTATACGGCCTGCCTTGGTCAATAGGCCTATTTCTAAAGGGAGGCTCTTTTATAATAACTACCTCTGTTAATCAATTTTGTAATGTGGCTTCTTCTAACCGCCTTGTCTAATAAAAAGTCAGCATCTCGGTTAGTCGAGGCATTGCCCCCCTCCGGAAACAATTCCAAAATGCCTCCCAAAAGATTTTTTTGAAGCAGTGAACGTTGCACCGAGACATATTAATGTCATGTCCATTTCCTTGAATCGACACATAAGGACAATGGAAAATAAAAAGTTAGCTCTCGATTCTTTCCCCTTAGAATAAATGGAGATATTTAACGCATCCCATAAAGCTTTCAGACTTCATTATAAAAAGCACAGAACTTCAGATCATATTCAGCCAGCGCTCAGTTCAGTTGTCAGTTCATCACAGAAGACATTGATTGTGCTGCCAGCAGCGATCGTAGTGATGATGATGGCAGCGAGGAAGATGATGCATGCCAACAACGGTACTAAACCTAAAGGAATGAATGATGCTGGATCAAGACATTGGCAATGCAATCATTGCAGGCATTCACACAAAAGATTCAGGACAGTGAACTCTTTAATAATAGATTTCAAGAATGACCTCAGCATGATGCTGGCATATTTTTAAGAATTAACATAATAGATATTCAGGACAGTGAACTCTTTAATAATATAGCACTCAACTGAGAACAATCACATTATTTTGAAACAAAAGATTTCAAGAATGACCTCGGCATGATGCTGGCACTATACGATCCATGCCCACTCACAGTTGCAGTTCAGCACTACGATCCTAAAAGATTGATTGCAGAAAACTTATGAAGACAGTAACACACAGACATATATCTGAGGCATGCAATGTTTATGGCTGCAAGGCTCTCTTTGAAACATGTGGTCCAGATTGTATACAAAAGAGTGATCAGAGCAATATTTAAGACTTCACTGTTTGCTTTCCCATCTTTTGTTCAAATTTGCAGCCCAATATTTCAACTTGAAGCTAACTAGTTATTCAGCTTATGCAGCGCCTTAAAATCATCTTGACGAAAGCGTGACAACATAACTCAGTCCCTTTTAGGTACGCCTTCCGGTGGAATGAATCTAATCAATTTATGAAAATCCCACTTGGGAAGATCATTCAAATCATCTTCAAGATATTGCACTTTAGAAAACTCATCCACATTCTTTGTTATGATAAAAGAGAATACATCCGCACCACAACAGCAATAACAAATTGGCACACACATGTTTTTGAAGTTCAAAGCAGGCCACTAAACAGGATTGAGCAGTAGCTAACAGACAAAGTATCAAATAAACAAACACATAATAAGTAAACCAGAGTCATGAGTTCTGTAATCCGAGATTCATGAAAAAATATTTCTTTAAGACGTAACAAACTACTCCTTCATAACAAAGAACAGTCACATTCATAAACAGAATACCACAAGCACCAAGTCCCAATAGCCTGCAAGAGCTATTTCAGTCATCACTCAGATCCTCATTGGCACTTGCAACCTGGCGCTAGCAAGATCTGAAAAAGGAAATTAAAAATATCAAAAAAATGAAATAGATATAAAAGCACACGTGACATATGCAAGATTACTGGTTACACGATGGAATCTTGCAATATATACGTAAATTAGATTGGCCACAAAGGACTTAATATCACAATATAGATGAATAAGCGCCTACACATATATATATATATATATATATATATATTCTATGGACAGTCTTACAAGACACCCTCAACAAGTTGTGGTTGGCTTCATGCATTTGAGGTTGCATCATTAAAATATCATGTCCTTTTTTCTTAATCAAAGTTATCATTGTTATATATATTACCACTATAACTTGAATGAAACCTGTAAACCTGAAATTTTACAGTAATCTGATGAAATATCTAAAGCACAATTGACAAATGAGGAATGTAGCTCAAAAAAAAAAACAAATGAGGAATGCAATTAGTAATTAAACATGACGGGCTAGTACCAGAAATATGTCCGAAGCGCATGAATGGAAAGATGGGGCCAAACTTCCCACTGCCTATCTTGCTCATCCTGCCAGACTTGAGTTCAACACTGAAAATGCCATCATTCACCCTAACGAAAATGTAACCAGTGCCTTCTGCAAAGCCGACTACATAAAACTTATTAGTCAAGGGGTCTCCAAAGCCGGTGGGGATCATGGAATCAAGCTCCATCACCCTGCCTTGTGCCCATCTCCAGACGCCATCGTTAGGGTCAGTTCGACCGGACAACAGGTGCAGGCTTCTGCCGACCACGGCAGCGACTCCCAGACCACCATCCTCTGCATTGCAGAGGATCATGTTTGGCGCATGATGGGGTGGCAGGTTGATCACCGACAGGACGCCCCTGGTCAAGTCATACTTGAGGATACCTTTCCCACACGCAAGGGCGAAAAAGATTACGTCTCTGGCCAGCAGGCTTGGCGCAGTCTCTATGGAGAAGGAGGAATGGAGATCAATGGTGGCCGACGCAGTCCACTTGCCATTCTCTGATGAGTAGAGGCTAGCCCGTGCTGTCGTCACAGCGGGAAGGGGATAATACCATAGCTGGTGTTCTTGGGGGTCTGGGTGGGTTTTGGCCACCACAACCACGTGGAATTGCCCACCGCTGCAGTCGAGATGCTCGCAGCCATCGGAGGCGCAGAGCACGGCCGCCGCGAATTGGACTTGCCCGTAGCGGTGGTTTATCGACGAGAAAAACCGCTGCTTGCCGGTGATACGGTCCCAGACGGTGAAGCTTGGCGGGTATCCGGGGTGGTAGAGGAGGACGCGGCCATGGCGGCAGTCGAGAGTTCGGCAGTAGGTCGGGGTGGCGACGGACGCCGCCGCCTGGGGTAACGGGGACGGCAGTGTGGTGCGGAGGAAGAGGGGACCCGATGATCCGACTCCGACGGAGAAGTTGTTGTAGAGGAAGCCCAGCAAGGGGGCCGATCCGTGGATGTCGCGGTACCGGGCGGAGGAAGGCGCGGTCGGGTAAGGAGGCGGCGCCAGGGCTTGCAGACGAGGGAGGCACGGACGAGGCACGCGGTGTCGTATAGAGGGAGCCGGAGGAGGATCTCGGTGATGACGTCGTCCATTATCGCCGGCGGCGAACGCGGCGCCATCTCGCTGCTCTCTGCTGGATCGGGACGGGAAGATTTGGGACTCTGCTACGCGGCTCCACGGACGTCTGATCTGATCTGGACCCGATGGCGGCGGCTGTCACAACGCAGAAACGGAGCGACGTTTCCGTTTATTTTGCATCAAATCCGCATTGCCACGTACTACCTCTAAAGTTAGCCTAAATTAAATTAGTTCAATTTGACCGATTTTTTTGTATATACAAAACAATGACCGAATATTTTAGGACAATAAAGTTTTGTATCACTAAATGCACCATAATATAAAATGCATTTCATAATGAATTTTTTTATAACATAAACGATGTTACATTTTCCTAAAAATTTAATCAAACTTGACAAGATACGGTACATTGATTTCAGCTGACTCTAGAATTTTTTTTTTTTTTTTTTTTTGGGGGGGGGGTCGTAGCAAAAAAAAAAAAAAAAACTGAGATGGCAGAGAAATACATGATGAAAGACATACTCCTGCGGTTCAAAATTTATCCCACAAAGGGAGTTGTTCTTGCCTCTGTAGTCTATCACTTAGACCCTGCTCCCTCCTCGGTCTGCTTGCTCCCTCCCACCTCGTCCTCTCCTCACCGGAAACCGGCACAGGAGCCTTTCCACGCGAGGTCACATGGCCCACGTGAATTCGCAGCGCCCCTGATAGGCCGCGCCCTGCTAACTCTTTCTTCTCCTCGACCGACCGAGGCCGGGCGTCCCCGCCGGCTCTTATCCTCCGCCGCACGGAAGCCACACCACCCTTCTCTTCTCCTCCACTAGAGCACAGAACGTGTCCTCCGTCCCTCCCTTGCAGATCCGCCTCCTTGGCTGCTCTCCCTCCACGGGCGGCTGCCATCGCCGGATCTGCCGCCGGCCCATCCACTCCGTCCCTTCCTTGCAGATCCGCCACCCTATCTCCTCCAAAACTCCACCGGGCCATCGTCGGATCTCGCCGCAGCACCGGATCGAGATGCCGCCGCACCGGCAAGAGGTGGGCATGGCCCAAGCGCTTATGAGGAGGTCGGAGGCCGCCCTCCTCTTTCGCATCTTCGAGCGGCCGGCGTGGAGGCGGAGGTGGAGCAGCCGGGCATGTGAAGGCGAAGTCGCAGGATCGATGGTGGTCTGACTAGCATTCCTAGGGCTACAAAGGTCATTTTTCCTTCAGTATTGGTAATTGTGCCATCTCTTATAACGACATGTATAATGGGACCGAGGGAGTATTGGATTAAGGATTGGTCTCACATTATGCCAAAAAAAAGCTTACTAGTGGCGTGTCCGGATACTCATTAGTGACACGTAAAAGACGTGACACTATTGTTGCCTCTATGATAAGGGAATATTAGTAAAGTGTAAAAATATGTTACTAATAACCCTTAAACAGCGACATGTATCCAACACGCATCACTAATAAACATGGAATAACAACGTGTCCAGCCAAGACGCATCACTGATAACTATTCAACACGACGTGTCTAGCCAAGACGCGTCACTGATAACATTTTCTCAGTGACGTGTCAAGCCAAGATGTGTCATTGAAACCTATTTCAGAAAACAAACAAAAACAACAATGATCCTATATAATGCGTCACTGATAGCTGAACTTAACAATTACAATTACACATTTGTTACCTATTCCCTAGTGCCTACTAGAACAACATGAATGGCTACAATATGGAAATCCTATACACAACATGTCATGTGGCCATGTGTATGGAGGGGATAGGGTTGGGGTGCTTAGTTACACGTTGGTCCTTGGGCTTAGTGCCTCCCAGAACATGAATCTTTACAAAATGGTGACTTTAAATCCTACAGAACTTGTGACGTGGGCACATGTGTGGAGGGATAGGGTTGTCGTGCTGGGTCATGATGGTGGTTGGCCTTAGACACTACTACAGAGTTCTTTTTACGTGACACTCTCCCCAAATCCATCTATGGTGGGCACGCCTTTTGCCCACCAGGGTTATTTGTTGCAGTCTGCCTCCTAGGCACCCGCCACGGAAAATCAATTTTTCGTGGCGGGCAACTAAAAAACGCCCACCACGGTTAATACCTATGAACCATGGCATGCATTATAACGTGCCCATCATGAAAAATCAATTAATCGTGGGGGCATACTACGTGGCCCGTCAGCTAAAATCAGGCCCAACCCGTTACTATTTCTAGGCCCAATATCTTGTGTCGAGTATATAAACCAAGTGTTATTGTTTCCTCACTCCACCTCTCTCTCCTTCACTCCACGAACCGCCGCTCCTTCTCTCATATGGCAGCAGCGCACTGCTTCCTTCCCTTGCCCCTCTCGCTCTCCCTCTCCCTCTCATACGGCAAACGGTGAACTAGCTAGTTCCCAAGACACCCCTATCTCCTTCTCGCTCACCTTCTCCTCTATCATCTTATCCAGCGCGAGGGGCGGTGTGGCTCGACGCGAGGGGCGACATGGTGCGTGGCGGTCTGGCGAAGTGGTCCAACGTGCAGTGGTCCGGCGAGGTGGGTTAGCGCGAGGGGCGACGCAACTCGACGTGAGGTGGTCCAAAGATGCGGCATGGGCGCGGCGGTTTGGCACCGTGGGCTGGGCGGCCCATGTATCCCTCTCTAGACGCCCCGATCTGGTAGGTCTCTCCCCACATCTCCCTCTCTCTTATATATATCAATCTCCCTCACTCATCCATCTTTTACGCTTGTTGATATGCAGGCAGAGGGTGCATATCGGGCAACGGCGGGATCAGGTCCTGCCATGGCGGCGGCGGCCTGGAACCCTAGGCACGGTTGGCGGCGGATCCAGTCTTCTCCAACCTTGTGGCGGCTTATGCTTCCTACATTCGTGTGGTGGCAGTTGTGGCCTTCTCCAACTTGGCGGCGGCGGTTGCGGCCTAGAGGTGGGGCGGATCGACAACGACGACGATCGATCGATATGATGACGGCGACGCAGAATCCGTGATCTTGGGCAGCCGGATCCGAGCCCTTGTGGGCTTTTTTTCTTTTTAAAAAATTTGTCGACTAATTTACCGCGGGCGGGCTTTCTTATGTGCCTTCCATGCTTAATCGATTTATCGTGGCGGACGGAAGGGCCCACCACGGTGAGACGGCCATTTACCGCGGACGGGCACGCTTGCCCGCCACGGTAAATCAAGACAGCCTGTCACGCAAAAATTTTTATGTAGTAGTGGCTATGGTCTGCTTCTTCACTGTATGTGAAACAAATGTACGTATGAAGGAAGAATTTTTTACCAGCGACACGTCTTGTTGAAAAGAATCACCGATATGTATATAAGTGACGTGTTCAAACAAAGCGCGTCACTTTCCTTACCAGTGATTTGTTTTGTTGAGAAGAATCAATAATATTGCTACCAATCAATGACACGCCTGGGTAACACGCGTCGCCGATGTTATCAGTGACGTACTTTAATAGGACGAGTCACTAATATGTAGTTATAAGTGACACGCCTTGTGTTCCCGACATGGGCAACAACTAATCAGTGACACACATCGTTAACCCACGCCACTAATATAGTCACGCGTTTCTCGTTTCTGAGTCTATTGGTACCCATAAAATTGGGTACCAGATTAGACACTCTAATTAAGGTGGGCCCCCCAGTAAAACGAAAGCCTTGGCACAAGCCTAGGAAAACTGCCCCTTTAGGAAGCATGACTACGTCGGCCCCCCCGAATCCCCTCTGCGTCGCGGGGGAGGAAAGGACCCGTCACGGGGAGAGCCTCGGGCGAAGCCTCCGTCTCCCCCGAGCCTCTGGGATCGGTCCAATCCGCCTTTAGACCCGGGGACCGCCTGCACTTCCCTCGACTTTCCTTCCACTCAAAGGAATAAGCAGGCTTAGGATAGGTCCCTTGCCCACGGCATCGGCGGCCTTTGGGTAAGCGACGGGAGCATTTATTGCGCCTCGCACACCTGCGAATCCCGTCGGCGACTGCGGCCTTCGACCCTAGCACCCTTGGCCGGGTCGCCCCCACCGATCGGTAGGCGAAGTAGACTTGCCAGAACTACGCCAGACCTACGCAATTTTTCATCATTACTAACCTCTCGTCCCGGCCGAAGCGATGCGACGGCACCATGCCATCCCGTCAGAGCAAGCAAACAAGGACGACTTGGGGACCGATCCCTCACTGTGTATTAGTTTTGGAGGGACGCCCGAGGCTCAAGCGACACCCAGGGCCAAGAAAACAAGGACGGTGGCTCGGACCGGATAAGCGACCGCATGACGAAGCATCCTCAGGAGATCGACCCTCGGATGTACTTTATACAATAAACAAGTACTCGTTGTAACCCATGTCCCCCCTTTCTGACTATAAAAAGGGGCGATCGGGATCATCCCAAGGGGCAAGCAAGCAAGGGGCGAAAAAGACAAGACAAGACAACAACACACAAGACAGGGGACGAGGAGACCCGTCAAGTCTCATCGGCCCTTCTCACTCCACCTCCACCATAACCCGCACCACGTCATGCACTGTTCGTCTTCTCCATTCATTCCAGAGACTTGGAGCCCCGGTTCCTCTCTCACCAGCTTGTAAACCCCTACTACAAGCACCACAGCGTGCGAGATAACACGAGTGTTGACACCTGTTATAGCATAATATTATTAGTCAATTAAACATGAAATAAGGGCTTAAGATGAATATCAACATAAGTCTAGGGGTCTAACTAACATATTTCCATGAGTTTTGGTATTCCATGACTTTGCGGGGACTGAACAGATAAATTAAAGCAGATAAGCACGGTGCGAAAACCTAAGAGTTTACATCCCATACGATGACAAGACTTGACCGTGAAGTAACTCAACCCAAAATGTGGACTAAAACACTCTAGAAGATACCAAAAGACACCAGGAGGAAGGAGATCACGCTGGATCTTGACCCCCTCGGCGACGCCAGATTATCCATTTGCGACCGCCAGTGGGTCCCACCTGCCGGCCTCAGATTTTTATGTCGGTTGACCACCGACCTTGAGGTTGTATCTACACCGTTATTGAAGGTCGGTTTGATCCCAAGGGTCCCTGTTCATCGCCGAGGGCTATATAAGAAGACCACCTGACCCCAGGGCAAAACCCTAATTCATTATCAACTCATTCTTAGACCAAGTCAGTTCTACTCAAGTCCAACCAAGTCTAGATCTAAAGCCCTAGTTCATCATATTAGAAGTAGTTAGCTACCTAGTTAGCTCTAGAGGAAGTCAAGCTTGTCTTGGATTCCTCGATAGTTAAGAAGTAGCGGAGCAAGAGCCGTGGCTTCTCTCTTGTATCCAATCTGTAAGTATTATTGTTGGAATACAATTGATATGACTTTGTTCTATATCATGATTATATTCTTAGTGATATGTATCCATGCATGCTATAGTTATATATTTAGTTTAGTAAGTTTGTCTTATATCTTATGCATGGAATCGTATAGCATCCACTTTGATGATCACTTAGTGGGTGATAAGCAATGTGTAAACGTGGTGTTTATACAACGTTTATCCGTGATTGCACCCTACATTCCGGGACGCGGTGGTAGATCGCGGGGAGTGACAAATTCTGTTGAGTCCTTTGGAGTCCACCCTCCAATGATAGGCCAAGTTGAGCCATAATTACGGTGATGATCAAGTTTCGCCCTTGATTGTCATTGGTAATGCTTACCATGTGTAGATGTATTGCAACCTTGCCATGATAGCTAGATGTATTTGCACTAATTATAGTATTCATTGACATATGATTAGGAGTATCTTAGGAATATTCTTTTCTGTTCTTTCTAAACCATGTTAATAGCTCATATGATACTAGTGGCATACTATGATCTTAGACTTGGGTAGTTATCATTTATTATTCATCTTTATCTTGTGACTTATCCTGTTATGAGTATTGTTAGATGCATATGGCTACTCGTGCATTATACAACTGCAAGTGGATCTCAAGTAAATCGTGAAACTAAATCATTAGACACCTCTATCTCTCTTACTTTCCATAGCCTTTCCCTTCCCTGTGGTAAAATATAAATACGATACCTGGATAGACTCCCGGTGAACTGCTACAATGGTATTTCTATCCGTGCACTTGCAGATATCAAGTTCATCTTTTATCAAGGCCTTTTCAAGAATACCATACCCGCATTTCTTAGAGCGTTATTGCTAGGGTGACAGACTAGTATGTAGGTAATGCCTAGAAATGAGTGGTATACCTTGGGTACATATCCTTAGTGAGATTAACTCCACTATGGATAATGATACTAAGATTACACCCCACAACTAACACCGCCTAACTCCGCCTTTGTTGGATCGTGAGATTAATTCCACATCCAAGTTGACAAGTTATGATAGATACCATATATATATTTCTTTCGCCTTCCTAATTTGGATCGTGTAAGAAATATCAACAACGAAGCTAGGTAGACACCGGTGGACGTGAGCGCACCCATGCCCGAACCAGGATAAACCCTCGCGTCTCTTTCACTTGTGTCCTTCAAGCAAGACAACCATGCGGTTGGGGGAACACGCAAAGATATTCACTAGTCGAGTTCTTAGGACCCCGTGTTTCTAGAACACCGATAGAGTCACTAATTGAGGCGTCACTAATAAAGCTTTTTCTCGCATAGTGACAATTGTGTAAAGAGAAAGAAAAAGAGTGAAGCTAAAGGAAGCGTGCAAGTGCCTAGGAATAGTTGTGATTGTGTTCTTTGGAAAGATGGAATGGAGTGTCCAAAGAAGATTAGAGAACTATGTTGCCTCTATTTTTTTGTTTCACATCTATGTATGACTGCTTTGAACTTATTATTGTTGGAGGATCTAAGTGCATTGAGTTTTATCAATGGTCGTATTGATTGATGTGTGGATGAGAAGGTCAGCATACTTTCTTTTTAATCTAAAGAAATTGTTTCTTGATGAAAAAAAGAAACCATTTCTTAGACAAAAGACATCGACACAGGGTTACCTTATGCCGAGCCCATCGGGTACACCGGGCAAGGAGAGCTTCTGCAAGCGCCGCCCTTGAGCCCAACCTCGCGACAACCCATCGACCGCATCAAACCATCACACTATCATCCAACACTCTAGCTTTGCATGGTCGGTCCTACCATGCGCCCCTACCATGACAATGCACCATCCCCAACACATGACACCATTAATTGCATGCTTTGTAGTTGTGCCATTGTACCATGTCACGCCCACCCACTTTCCGCGTCCTACAATCGCTTCCATCATCCAAGCTTTCATGGAGGGACTTGTCGCACTCCACAAAGACCAAGGTATCACTCCGTTCCAGCCGCCCAACGACCGCATCCCAAAGCCACCCTGTTGTCACAAGCATGGTTTTGGAGAAAGAAGTGGAGACAAGGAACAAAGGGAGAACCAAAGAGTAACAAATTTATTATGGGCCCATATAGAGAAACCGATGTAGTTGGAGGTGTAGTTTCTTGATATGGTATTGTGCTAGCATGTTTGCTATGATAACTATTCACCAAATTCTAGGGTGGGACAACCATGAGGGCCTGATTGGACGGACTAGTGGAGCTAATTGTTAGTTGTGGATAAAATTGGATTAGCCAGCTCTTTGCTAATTTACCTGTTGGATCCCTATTACATTCAAAGGAATGGGCCTGAATACCCATCTTTCTTTGCCATTTTTGTTTTCTCTATTGTTCTCTCAATTCTAGGCTACAAGATGCCGAGGTAGAGGGACCGGATGCTCCAATTCCGATAGGAACATTGCTGTAGAGGAAGGCGAGGGGGCGCTTTGTGGATCCGGGTACTGGCGGGGGACGACGCAGTTGTCCATGAGGTGGTGCTAGGCCTTGCAAACTAGGGAGACAGCTATTGTTGGGCGCAGCTGTGGTGTTATAAGTAAAAAGATACACAACCATGTTTTTTTTTTTAAAAAAAAAAAAATGTTATAGGTTGATTTCAGAATCTTCAGAAAGACTATAGTATTAACAATGCCATGTTTTTTAGAAACTACAAGGGTAATTGTATCAACCACCCATCAGTTTTTTAAAATCAAACATATTTGAATAAGACATAGTGTTATGTAATACTTCAAAAATATGTTGCATAAAAACAGGGTCTTAATGTTTTTAAATTAAATTTCAGAAAAAAAAAAACAAACTTGAGAGGGAGATCATTGTGGTCGACAGACAAAAATCTTCTGCTATTGGCATCTTCGACAGGTGGTCTTGTTTGAATGCCACTACCGCCAGAAGCTGGTGACAAGTTTGAGGCACGCTGGATTTCCTACTGGAGTGTTTCCAGCATTGTTACAAATGCTGCATTGGAAAGTACCACTACGTGGAGCATTCTAGGAAAAAGGTGCGTTTGTACTACAGAAACCCTTGCTGACGCACCAAATGACATCTTTACGGTCTACATCTTTTACCGGCTGCATATAAATCTTATTGTATGGTGGTTTGAGAAAGTGAGATCCAATTTGTCTTTATGGATGGTGACAAGCATGCGCTTTTATTTGGGTATCTGGTTAGCTACCCAAATAGAGGCAATCTTTGCTGCAATTGCTTCAGACATTACCAGAATAATTAATCTTGGTGCAAAAACAATAATGATCAGGAAATTTGTCAAAAGAAACATGCGATACACAAGATTGCTTTTAATAACTTACACACAACTGAGAACAATCACAATACCCACACAGAACACTTCAAGTCTCTGCAATATGTTAACAGGAGCAAATACAAGCTGATGGATGGATGGATGAGAACATAATAACTAGCAGTGTCAATTTGGCATTTGCATACTCTAAAAATAATATTGAATTCGAAATCTTGTGAACACGGTATCAAAACCACACATATATATGAGATATATGCAGTTTTCGTGGCAACAAGGTTGCCATTTAAATGTGTGCTTCAGAATGCCTACAAAAGAGAAAACAGAGCAACGTCTCTGCTCCTTTCATTGGTTGCTTCCCTTCTTATATCCAAATTTTTAAGCCTACGATTTCAAAATGATTTTTTAAAAAAATGGCTTATGCAGCACTTAAGCAAAACATGACATACAAAAACTGAAACATAACAGCTTAACTTCAATCCATTTTGGATGCAGTAATGAAAATATATCCAATGCCTTGTGTAAAAATCTTCTGAAAGTACTGCCTAGCTAAACCTGATTGTAAAAATCCATTTTAATGGAAGTACTGCCTAGCTAAGCCTAGCTCGATCATCTTCAAGATATAACAATTCAATCAATCATACATATTCTTTTTCATAAAAAGAAGAGAAGACAGCGGCACATCACAATGAAATTTTAATCAGGCCAGTGAACATGATTTGGGCGTTAAGTATCAGACAAGCATATAAGTACAGCAGAAACATTGATCTTCTTGGTCTGTAATTATGGACTCAGAAATTTTTGATGACAAAACATAATAGGATGCTCTTTCCTAACTGAGAAATGGTGCCGAACATCTCAGGCACCTGCAAGTTCCCCACATCAACCAGTCCTCATTGGCCCTTGCAATCTAGCAGTCATAACAAGATCTGAAAAGAAAAGCATAATAAAAATAACATATATAGCAGAAAAAAATCTCACATTGATATGAAATGTTGCTAGTTGCAGGACTGAGATTTGGAACATGTGAATTTAGATTGGCCACAAAGGTCTTAACACAATATAGATCAGCAAGTGGCGCTACACATATGTAAAGGTTTTCTTACAAAACCAGTTAACAAGTTAGTAGCAACACCCTACATTTGTTGAGATTGCATTTTAAAAATTCCACAGGTTCTTTTTTTTTTATCGAACTTACAGTCATCCATATTATCACACCACTAACTAAACAATATCTCTAAAGCTCTAATTTTGCAATAGTCTGAAAAGATTTTGGCAACTCACCGAGAATAATATCACTGAGGCTGTAATTTTGCAAGTCTGAATAAATATTGAGTCATATAAATGTGCACAAATAAAACTTTTACCAGGAGTGTAGAAGCTCGTGAAAGGAAAGATTGGGTTGTAATTTGTTCTCCTGCCTATCTTTGTGACCTGGCCAGACTTCAGATCAACAGTGAAGATGTCATCATTTCTATTGACGAAAAACTGAGCCCGCACATTCCGCAAAAGCCAGCCAAATGAAACACAGTCGAGGGGTCACCAATCGAGAATGGGATCATCACAGCAAGCTCGATCTCCCTGCACCTTGCCCACTCCCCAACGCCATCACAGTCAGTTCGCCACAACCACAAGTGCAAGCTGTAGCCCTCCACAGTGGCGGCTCCAAGCTCGCCGTCCTGTGCCACCAAGATGAAATCTGGTTCATCCTTGGGCGGCACGCTCATCACTGATAGGACATCCCCCGACCAAGCTATACTTGAGGATACTTTCACCATCTTGAAAGAGGAAGTAGATTGCGTCTCCGGCGAGCAGACTTGGCTGCACATAAATATCGATGTAGGAATTGGATTCCACAACAACCGAGGTTGACACGCTCCACACGCCAGTCTCTGATGAGTAGAGTCTAGCCCATGCGACACGATCTCCGTCGTCAGCCAATCCATCATCATCTTCCTCGCCGTAATATATGCCCACGATAAGCACGAGGAAAGGCCCCACGCTGCATCCGAGGTGGTCACAGCCGTCCACGGCACAGAGCACAGCAGCCATGAATTCAGTGTTGTCATTGTACGGGTGGACAGGCGGAGGGGATGCGCCTCTGATTGCCGGTGATAGGATCCCAGACGGTGAACATCAGTGATGGCTGGCGGAGCTCGGATTGGAACAGCACGCGGCCGTGGCGGCAGTCAACGACACGGTAACGGAGGAGCTGGTGTGGCTGGCGCCGGCGACACCGATTGCTGGCTGGGGAACCGGCGGCGGCGACGCCTGTATGGTGGGAACGTACCGGGGAACGGATCCTGTGCCCTTGCGGTATTGGTCCTGGAAGAAGCCGAGCAGGGGCGGCGTCTGGTGGAAGGCTCGGTACCGCTGGAGGAAGGCGCCATCGGAGAGGAGGCGGCGCCAGGGCTTGCAGACGAGGGAGGCGCGGACGAGGCACGCCGGGTCCCCAGGAGGGAGGCGGAGGAGGATCTCACCGATGACGTCGTGCATGAGCTCCGGCGGCGGAAGCGGCGCCATCTCGCTTGGTGTTTGGAGTCTGGATCGGGGAGATTGAGGATGGCGGACTGTTTGGTTTCTTGGGGATTCCTCGATCTGGCCCGGCTCTACAAAGGGGGAGATTCTGCCGAGTAGGGCCCAGGTGTCAGTGGGACTTGGTGCTGGGCAGCCGGCGACTGACTGCTGTGATAAAAAAAAATGCAGCAAACGACAACAGATTTCGATAGAATTTAAGCCTCTCTAATTGTGTTTCCAAAATTTATTGTATACTAGTTAAATGCCCGTGCGTTCTGCTACAGTCTAACTAAATTTTGTATAAAAACATGAATCGCATGATAAAATAGTAATACTATGAAGATTAAACAATGATATTAAAAGTAACATTTAATCCAAAACAAGTTTTGTGAAAATAACACAAGCAAATCTAAACAAGTTTTATGAAAGTAACACAATCAATCATGGATTTCGCGAAGTTTCTTCATTTGGCTAGCACATCATTTGACATTTTTCGTATATCTTTTTTTTCAGCGAAGCAACACCGTGCAATTAAGTTGTCATGGGCAATCACCGTGCAATAATCAGCTCACATTTTTTTTTCATATCACTGAAACTCATGTAAATTTCAAGGATGATGCATGCAACCATGTTGCACAGGGAACACATGGCCTCCTACATCCGACAACACATTTTCCCTATGAATAGATATATTATAAACGCTCAGGATATACACCATGCACAAGTAGTCGCATATACAGATCGAGAATGTAACATGTACAAATGATTTGTACATATAACACCTTCGTGTAGAGTCTCGATGAACAATTTAGAAGTACCTAGGAATATCAACAAATATGGCGTTAGTTAAATAATATATGTACAATATAAATTGAATTAAAAACACATTGTAAGTATTAGTGTATTACCTTGCCTATTGCGTTAGAACCTCCTTCCATACAATATTCTTCGTCAAAATTCCATCAACCGCTGGGGTCGCCTTATCCTTACCTTTTTTTACTCCTAACATTTCTTTTTATTTTTTCAACGCCATTCTTTCTAGCATTTTTCTTCTCCATCTTTTTGGCCTCCTCCTCCCGTGCGCGCATCCCGGCGGGGGGGCGAGGATCTTGATATTCGCTCTTGACGTGGCTCTAGACATCGCAACATACAACCGACCGTGAGAGAACACCGGTGCGGGGCGATACACACCCACGCTCGATGGTTTGGTCCTGTGCCTTGTTGATCATGGCGAAGCTCAACCCGATAGGAAATCGCTTCCTCTTAAACTCGAACGGAACATCTCATCGACGGGCACGGGGTATTCGAGGAAGGAATACCCGCTTCCCAAAGATGCTTTGCCCAACCACGATTTCCGTGGTCGATTGTATTTCTTGAGAACCCTCGCACCAAAGAGCCTTGTATCAAGGTACGCCCCCATTGGCGTGGTCAATATTCGAAGCAAGATGACAGACACCCGAGCTTGAGCTTCAAGACGTGTGGAGGCAAGTACCGGGGTTGAGATCTGTTAAGGAACTCTACCGGATAGTAGTTATGTGGATCATCTACGACGAGTCAAAACTGTGATACACCATCTCGCCACCCTCGAACATATCAATCATTTTCATATTGATCATGTCCACCCAATCGCTACGTGTAGATAAAATCGCTCCGTGGTGATGTAGTCTTTATTCGCCATGTTTGCATTTAGGTCTAGAAAGATGATGTTGATCAATGTGCGAAGATCCTTCTCAAAGACGCGCAGTATGGGACACGGATCTCTTTCCGAATCCGCACATCGTCATCATCAGAAACCTCCTCTGCTCCATTACCAATGCGCAAATGTATAATCACGCAAAAACCATCGGTCACTCGAGCCCTCATGTTGCGGACGAGCTTTAGGTGGCGCATGGATTCCCAAAGATGAGAGCTTCGAGAAGCTCCGACTATTTGAGCCCGGATCCTTTCGCACAACAGGGAGGACCTGCCTGAAATCCCCGCCAAAGACAACCGTCTTCCCACCAAATGGTCCGACCGCTCATTATATCTCGTAGGCTCTTGTCTAGTGCTTCCACGTTTTGCCTCCTTGTCATAGATGCCTCGTCCCCATATTATGAGAGCCGCTTGACGTAGCAACTTGGATGTACCATATTGTTTAGTGAATTTGCATCCATCGCCATCTTTAGCATTGAGAGGTATCATGAAGCGCGAGTGGCTTGTCCTCCCACCTGGCAATATAGATGCTGCGACTCCAAATGTTGCTGTAGCCACGACAATCTTTTCCTGGCTACGTAGTTTTCCGATAAGTGCCCTATACAAGAAGGTCTTTCCCCGCACCGCCAGTCCATCCACAAAGAACATCCCTCCCTTTTTTTGCCGCTGACCGCCATTATCTCATCGTAGCGGACCTTTGCTCGCCGTTGAGTGAGTCGCACAATAACTCATCTTTGGGGTCCAGCTCGACTCTACTCTCCTCAAGTATCTCTCGAGGAATATGGTCGGCATTGTCATAATGCGGTCATCAATTTTTGGAAGAGGCAATTTATCAAACTCGCTTCCCCATAGACAAAGACCATGTTTCTAATATCTATCAAAACCATTTGCTTGCACCCGCCTCCGGACATGGATTATTACGGCCGTAGTCCTCCGACATTGCATCGTAGTGCTTTTCCCACAAACCAAACACATCATATGGCTCACGTAATACTATTATTGTTGCAAAGAGCCTTCATAGAGAGGAAGGCATCTCGAATAAAAGTAGCTTCGCTTAGACACTCATCCAAAGGTATTGTCCTCTTTGATTAGACCCCTCCTTTGCGCAGCTTCACGGAATGAATGTAGCGCCTCTCCATCGACGGTCCTAAGGTGTTCGTATGAGGTAGCACCAAAGAAACATTATTTAGGAGGACACGAAGAAAGTAGCGTTCTCCCCTCTCGGGGATGAGCCGATACGACTCTACCAACTTGGAAAAACAAGTTCTTTCTAGGCCGCCGAATTTGCCATTAGATTGCCAAGTGAAATGCTCCGAAGTCCCGATACAAGATTCCACGAGATGCCTCATGCTTTTGTTATAATCAAAATACGCATCAACATTGAATCTTCTCGCGCGGCTTATTAACAATCCCAATCTCAACCTTGTCCTTTTTATGGAATGACACCATGTGCATGCCCGGTAGATGAAGCCGCAAACCGCCGGATTTGGGTGGATAGTTCTTGCTCAAGTCAAAGCCATATATCCGCCATAGCGCCTCGAGGCGTCACCCAACGGGCCTCTCTATTTGCCCGATCTCATCAACGCCGCCGCTTATCGGCTTTGTCGGCCTCCTCATCACCACCGATGCCCCGTCATGTCTCTTGTATATGTACTTGAAGATGTACTTTATTGATTTGATGCTCCCACATGCTTCAACATTTATATGGCGCTTGAAGGTACGCTGAGGGACAGGGGTTGTAAGGCACGATCCATCGGTTGTCCAAGAAATGGCCTCGTACTTTTTCCGTCCGTACGCCCATCATTGCGTGTTAGATAGACGGGGTATGAATCCTTTCCTTGTGATGTTGACTCACGAGAATGCTTTAGGGTAATGGTTCTTGCATTCGCCTTTAACCACCGTGCACCGGACAAAATGGATTAAGCTTCCCACGGGGACCATGCATCATATGTTTTGTTACCATCTTGTAGAGCTCGGGGTATTTCTTCTTGTTCGGTAGCTCAAGACCGATAATCATGTCATATTGCTCGGGACATGTGAGCTTGTACTTCCGTTCCATTATTAGTAACGGTGTGCATGCGGCAAACCCCTCTTCCGAACTCCACTACATATACATAGGCCTTCACCTTCCCAAGGATGTCCTTCTCCATCAACATTTTCTTCATTGCATCTAACTTTGCTCTAAAGATTCGTGTGACGAGATCTAGATGGTCCTGCGGTGTCTGGCCTGGATAAAGTTCATTCTTGATCTCGTCCCAGTTAGGGTTGCACGTCATCGTGAGGAAGATATCAGGTTTACCATACTTTCGCACGAGAGCCATTGCATCCATGTACCGGCGCCTCATATCACGGGGTCCTCCTATGAATGAAGAAGACAACACAGTACGCCTTCCGACATTCTCAGCACTTCCTTCACCCGCATGCATGCTATCCACCGTGCCTTGATATAGGTCAGCTCTCAAAGACTCGATTGTTCCGTATGTAGTCCAAACGCGAGCTCTCAATCTTGATGTACGTGTCGACGAAAAAATCGTTGGAAAATTCGGCGCCATAGAGTATTGGATTAAATACATTTGGCGCATCCGAACTTGTAGCAAAGTAGTCGCGCAAGACGGATACACATACATTTCCAAGAGGTTCCGCAAGGAGACAATGGTCGAAGTTAGTATTATGATACAACAAACTAAGTTTATATTGAATTAATGAAAAGGATTCAAGGTACCTCCATCGTCATCGCCATCGATCGTACCATCTTTCTCAAGACGCCTTTGGATGATCTCTCGAGCTCTCTCAACTTGTTCCATAGTAACATTTTTTTCCGGAATGCAATTGTGCCACCCGAGCTCACCCTTCGGGGCGAAAAGCGGGTATGAAAGCGGGTCATAGCACGCCATATATGAGCGGATGCCATGTATGGACCGGTCCTTCCCTTGCGGGACCACGCTATCTTTGAATTGGCCTAGACGCCACACTCCCCTCAACCCGCACGGCGGCCACCTCTTTTGCGATAGGCTCGTTATATGTTCTCCGGTCAAGTCCGGGTCAAGGTTGAACTCGATACGATAATCCTCGACGTTCTCAACATGTCCCATACGCCGTAGTTGCCGAGAGTAGGGATTCCCATTAAGAATCCCAACCAATTGCTCAATAACTTCCCCTGTCTTTTTCGGCTGCCGCTACGACACTTGCTCATCCGATGCTCGAGGGACGGATCGTCGTCGTAAAAAATAAAGCTCAAGGTGTCTCTTTTCAACACCATCCTCTTTACCAAAAGACCGTATGTTATGGTAAATCTGTCCATGAGCACGGCGTGTAGATACCACAAAGTTCTCATGTTTGTGGTCACACGATCTAGGTGGCGGATAGAGAAGTGAAAGAGAAGTGGCCATTGATATCCGATGTTTGCAACGAAAGTGCCTAGCATCGCATCCGAGCTTGTATACAACCTAATGAGCTCATCCGGTGTATCGGAGCTGAAAGACTAATCTGTCCACTCCGACGCCGAAAAACCGTGGTTCACCCTCGATCCTCTTTGCCTCGCAGTGCTTGCGCTTTTCAATCGACTTTAGCATGTGTGACTCGATGGGAGATTACTATAAACCCGGTCATATGGATCCGGGACATCGGGCTCACTATTATCCCGACATCCGCTGTCGTCATTGTGCTGCGCCTCCATCCTCGTCGTGATTCTCGCCAAAAATATTGATGTTTTACACGTGTTTTGCAATTGTGAAAAACAGTTTTCTTTATCAAGCGTTGTACCTTGTCCGCGAAAAAGTACGCCTCCTCCTCTTCAATGTCTTCCTCAAATATGACATCCGCGTCATAGTCTCCGTACACAAACACAAGCACATATATGCATGACTCACGGAACATAATGACATATAAGGTAAGCAAAATTGCAAAAAAATTAGTAAAGAAAATACCATCCTCGACCATATCGCCTGGCATTGTCTGTGTGCCTTTGCAATTATTAGGCGGTGGAGGCATCGGAGAGGTACCATCATCTGGCAGACGGGTTGTGTTTGGGTGCATGTGAAATTATTAGGTGGTGGAACTCCGCATTCCCCGTGTGAGACCATCTGCAGGAAACCAAGTGGTATTAGTTATTGGAATAGATGAGTGAATTACAAAATGATGACATATAAATAATATATGTACCGCTATGAACCACACTCGATTGTGTATGGCCGTTCACATCACACCTATTTCCATTTGCACAACCCCTAGTCATTCTTCCAACATTTGATTCAAAAAAGCCTTATTGCGATGTGACATAAGGGTATTTCTCTCTCCATTGTTCACCCGATGCCTATGTATGGTATGTGCCGCATCAAATTCGGGGTATCAACTTCGGATCTTCAACTACAGCCGGCGTGATGTAAACAGGCGTGCCACCAAATTCAGGTATCTCCATATCAAGTGAAACCGCTTTAGGGGTATGAGGCGGAGAAGGAAAATAGGTTGAGGGTTACGGTGAGGGCTCTCCATGTCGATTGAGTCCGGATGCAAAGTGTTGGCTCGGTGTTCTCTCAAAGATCCGTTTGTAGGTTTTGTGGCTCTCATTTCTTTTCAACTTCCTCTCACTCATTTCCAGTTTTCTAGTTGCACTCTTAGTTGCATTTTGTGCCGCATACAAGTCACGCCGCTCTCTTGTTTATTAGCTCTCTTTGTTCGAGACATTGCATTCCTTCTTCGTGATCTTTCTAGCTCACGCCTATGCTCTTTTGAGCACGTGACAGTATTCTCCTCGGGAACTGGTAGTATTTTCAACACCTATATATATAAAATAAAATAAAGTTTGGTCTCAACATTTGATCGATAATGAAGGACACACGATACATCGAATTACAATATCATAACATAGTTAACAAACAATGTCTACGCTCATGGTGTTTAGGATGCTTGTCGAATTGTAATAAAAAAACCATACTCCGCTTTTATAAAGGCTAGCCCCTTATTTTCAACACCTATATATATAAAATAAAATAAAGTTTGATCTCAACATTTGATCGATAATGAAGGACACATGATACATCGAATTACAATATCATAACATAGTTAACAAACAATGTCTACGGTCATGGCGTTTAGGATGCTTGTCGAATTGTAATAAAAAAAACCATATTCCGTTTTTATAAAGGCTAGCCCCTTATTTTCAACACCTATATATATAAAATAAAATAAAGTTTGGTCTCAACATTTGATCGATAATGAAGGACACACGATACATCGAATTACAATATCATAACATAGTTAACAAACAATGTCTACGGTCATGGTGTTTAGGATGTTTGTCGAATTGTAATAAAAAAACCATACTCTGTTTTTATAAAGGCTTACCCGCTAGGCTTACCCGCTTCATGAGCAATGGCGTTAGTTAAAGTATCATCAGTATCAACAGGATCTCCAACGTGGGCAGTATCCTTTGGAGTCAACTCTAGCTTCTTTGCTGCTTTTTTTATAGCTCTTAATTCACGTTGTCTCTTGTTCAGTTGCATCCTTTGTCCAGGAGACATTGCAGCTTTTCTTGCTCTATCACAAGCACGCTTTCTTTCTTTTGGACACATGAGAGTCTGGTTGATGGGAATAGGTGCATCTTCCCCACCTGCATAGAACGACATATTAATCAACGGACCCTAGAACGCGATTTTTAGAATGACATATTAATCAACGCACCCTAGGAAGCCCATCATCAAAATCATATAGGCAATGTCCAAGCCTGTACCTGTTTCAGTATTGCTAACGCCATCAGTGTCCATGTCATCAACCACTCCAGTGTCATCTACAAATATTACCATAAAATAGAAAGCTAGTTATTCAATTTGTAAACACGGTGCCTCCAATCAACACTTTTGTCATGCTAATAAATAACCTGATTGCCTATGAAGCCAGTCACTATTTTCATCCATTTCATCTTCTCTATTCTCTTCAGCATGTTGAATCATACGCCAAACTGTTGAATCATATTCCAAATTGTTATTTAGATCAACACGACCTTGAATATTCATCTCGATGCCTATCACAACGTCTCTTCTCATCAATCGTTGTCGATACTGGTCTTTTTCCCTCTGCCTCTTGTTCTCATTACGATCCACATCTAATAGCATCAGCACCGGCAGAGTGTGGTTAGTTTGGTGAGGAGATGCAAACATATTAGCATTATGTGAAAATAAAATATACCTCCATGATTTCTATTGGTAAGGTTTCCAAAAGGTACCCGATGACCGGTTGGCCCACGGTGTCCATCAACACTGCTGTCAACTATGCATGACACCACAAAGCAAAGGACCCTTGCTGTCAACTATGCATGACACCACAAAGCAAAGGACCCTTTTGCTTGTCAGCGGAGGTTGAGAGAAACAAGTCTGATAACAAGAACTGCACTTGAAAGCAATAGCTTCGTACAAAAATCTATGAATTTATATAAAAAAGTCATGCTGAAGTTATTATGATTTATTGGCTCACATAAAATCTACCGAAGCTAAAACACTATGCACATGAAGGAAACCTGTTTATATGTGCAGTAATAAACAAATGCAGTCGTACAAATAGAGCGGAATTGAATTCATTTATTTGCCTTTCTGAAGAATTGACACCTAGCTGCTTTCTGGAAGAGGAATTGTCTTAGTTGCTTTCGTGATCAGTTTATTCGTGTAGAGGAATTGTCTTAGTTGCAGCATGAGAGTCAACACGATGGAAGAATTCCAGATCGACTTCCAGTATGTTGTCTGCTAGCTAGCCTGATCATGGTGGTAAGCCCGCGCCGAGCTCATGCACAGTGCTCAATCATGGCACGCCATTCATCATTGCATACTAAGATATATGATACAATTACCATGCTGTTAATTTGAGAGCCTAGCTGCTGAACAGTTGCAGTGGATGATACACTGATACCGTTGCAGGTAGCAGACATCGCGAGATGACGGGCGCCGCCGTTGGGAGGCTAACGAGACGATGATAAGGGGCGGCAACAACCAGGAGGCGGCGGCCGTCGAGGAGCTGCTAGCCCAGCAGCAGGACAAGCAGCACGCCCCCGCGTGACGTCGCGGCAATGGTCGGCGCAGACGGAGTCGCACATCTTGCGCGTCTCCCGCGTCTTCGGCGGCAAGGACCGCCACAGCAAGGTGAAGACCGTCAAGGGGGCTCTACGAACTGCTTGACCGCCTCGGCCTAAACCAGCCTAGCAAGGTCGTCGACTGGCTGCTCAACGCCGCGCGCCACGATATCGACAAACTGCCGACGCTGCAGTTCCCGCCGTAGGACCTCATGGTCAGCCACCACCTGGCGCCCCACGACATGCCGATGGTGCACAAGGAGAAGTTCGGACACATCTTGGTGGGCACCAGGCCGATGTCGACGTCGACGGGACGGGAGCCCACCACCACTTGGTGGGTAGGTTCATGGAGCTGAACAGCGCGTTGGGCATGGCTAGGAGCGCGCAATGGCTCACTGGAGAGGCGGCATGGAATAACAGCGGCACCGGCGGCTCGCTGCAGGTCGTGGCAGCCGCTCACCACTCGCAGTCCCCGTCGTTGCTCTCCTTGGCTCCACGTCCGCATCAGCTGGCGATCTACTCGTCGGAAGCTGATTAGCAGTTTCAGGTGGAGAACCTTGGCTCGCAAAGCATGTCCTTGAGCTCGGCGAGGGGATCAGGCTAGCTAGCCGACAACATACACGTAACGATCTGGAATTCTTCCATCGTGTTGACTCTCATGAAGCAACGAAATAGAAGTCACGAAAGAAGAGAAGAGATGGAAGATACCTTGAACGCCTCGTCGGCCGCTGCTTTGTTGCTGGCCGCTGCAGTGGACAGAGGGCACGAAGGAACTGCGAGCCAACTATCGCCGATTGCCGCTGTTTTGACGGACGTTGGCCGCGTGCTGGGTCGCGGCAGCTAGGTGCGCCGGGTTGAACGTGTTTGGAGACCGGAGGGAGCTCGAGGCTGTCGCCGATGACGTCCCGGTGGCTGCGGCGATCCGCGCTCGCTGGAGAGGAGCCGGTGTATTTTCAAACGATTAGAGGAGCCGGTGTATTTTTTGAATGGTTGAGGGAGGCCGATGATTGCGTTTATTGATTGGTTTCCTTGATTAGAGTGGCGCCGGTATTTCCTTCAATCGTTGATTGCGTGATACGTGCTTGATTTTTGTTTTCCTTTCTATAAAAGATTAAGTATTCTTTCTATAAAAGATGAAGTGGCATTAAACGAATTAAGATATTGTGGATTATTAATCAATGGCATAATTTGGGAAACCTGATTTGTTAGAAACGCACGCGGTGGGAGGTGGGGTCACGGCAAAACCGGTTTCGCACGGGTGGGAGAGCGACCTCAAGTTTTTTACCGCACGAAAAACCTGCCTCGCTTTCATCCTTTTTATGTAGTAAAGATAAGACGACAGTCATTCGGATGGTCACTTGAAAAGTCGTTTATTGTAATTTGGAGAGTTATCCTTGCTCTTCTTTTTTTTTCTCGAGAAATTCAGAATAGAGGATGACTATATTTAGATATTCAGTTAAATTGGTTGTTGGAGGATATTTTTCAAAAGACAAATCACTGTTCCTATACTTTCAAATAATATAAAGAGTCTCTTGGAGTTGCTTTTTAGGAATATTTTGAGATACTTTAACTTTTCTTTTATGTAAACTACCCCATTTGTTCAATATTATAAGTCGTTTTTGTTTCCTATAATATTTTGCTACTATCCAATTATATCTAGATGTTCAATATAAAATGTATGAATATATTTAGAATTTAGAAGTGAGTATGTAACAATATGTAAGAGAAATTAAAGGTTCGTCTATTTTTGATGGTACACTTGTCTAGTCTCTTGGAAAACATCCAATGAAGACACTCGTCTGATAATATGCCTTGGACCCATATCTTAGTTAATGACCCCTTTGATTATTCAATCCCATGTTTAGTGTTGTTATATGTTAGATATGACCTTTTTATCTAAAATAATTTTATGAGGCAAACCGTGTTTTATTTTTTTAGAAAATTTGTCAAACTAAAAACAGTTTGAGTCTTTTCTCTCCATTTTTATTTCTATCAATAGGTAGGATGACATTTCCCAAGACTGTATTTGTCCCTTTTATATCTAATTATTTATGGCAATACCAGGGTTTTCTTTTTTTTAAAAAATTTGTCAAATTGAAAACAGTTTGTGCCTTTTTTTCTTGTCATTATTATTTCTCATATTTTTTAACCGAAGTCACAAGGGAAACCCCACCTATTTTTTAAATTTTTTTAATAATGCAGCTCGCTTAAATTAAAACCCCACGGGGGAGTCGAACCCGTGTCCGGGTGCTACCGAGGTATTATTTCTCATATTGAAAGGTAGGATGACATTTACCGAGCGGCATCACAAAGTTGTAGGTTTTGAGTTGTGGTCAACCCACCCTTGCTCAATGGATACAAAATATCCATGCCGGGCGTGTCTCGGGCGTAATAGCTCCTCAGGTGCAACAACAAGTGGTTGTTTGAAAATTTTGAATTTCAAAATTTTGGAACTTCGAATACATATTTAAGACCATAAATGTTTTATAATGAAAATATTTTCAAGATCTACAACTTCTTCTTTTGGTCTTTTTCCATCTAGGATCGTTTGTACAATTCAAAAAATTGATTTTTCAAAATTGGGAACTTCAAATATAATTTGAGACAATAAATGATTTTTAAATGAAACAAAGTAAGTTGGTGAAAGTGACTTTCATCGCCGGGCTGCTAATAAAAACCGGCGCTGAAAATAGGTCTACCATCACAGTCGATTGCTAACACAAATTAACCGGCAGGAATGATAGCTTATCCTCGCCGTTCATGTTATCGGGTCGATGGTAATAATGAGCCCATTTTACCAACGGTTCATAACACGTAACCGACCGATGCGACCCTCGCTTAAGAGATGCCTAATTACCAATGTTTTCAAGGCGCCGCTTGTCGCTCTTAATCGCCAAGGCACTCTGAAATCTCATGTTTGGTTTTGGAAATTGATGACACCTTGTTATGCTAATCCTTTGCTCTAAGTGTGCTTAAGAGTTAGGATTGTATGGATGACGTGGAGCAAAGATGATCATGGACCGACGTTGATGATGGACGTGATGGATCATCGAGCTCACGTGTCGGAATGGAAAGGACCAAGATCAATGCAAAGGTATAACTTGATAGGGTTTTCTTTTGTGATCAAGACACTTAGAGAGTGTGATCACATTTAGGATAGATAGCCGACTATCAAGAGGGAATGCCACGACTAATCCATTGAGAAAGTGCCTCTAGGTTCATATTGACTAGTATATGCATTTAGAATTGAGAGCACTAACTTCGCACTTGTCAAACCTTTGTGAAAATGCTAACACACGCACTTTGGAGAAGTTCTCGGACGTGTTGGCAACCTTGGACAAGTGACGGAAGAAGCAATGGAGATGAAACGACGATAGAATGATGACATGGGCCGTTTTCCTCGACCGACGACGGTGAGGTGAGGCTGACCGGGCGCGTCCCGGTCGCCGAGTCCGGTCGCCCTGAATTGCCGCGGTTTATTCGACCGGGCGCGTCCGGCCAAAGGACCTACGATCCGGTCATCCGGGCTGATTTGAACCGGCAGCCGCTGGGGGAGCTTTGTCTCGAGCGACCGGACTCGGACTCGGCGCGTCCGGCCAGCTCGCGGCCGGCCGAGATTTTGCCCCCAACGGCTATGGCCTTGGTGGGGGCTTAAATATATGTGTGTGGCCGGACTTTGAGGGCTTAACTTGCACATTTGATCATTCTAACACACTTGTGAGCCAAAGAAACTCCCCTCCACTCATCTCTCTAGCCTAACTTCGATTGTTGGGTGGGATTGAGTGAGATAGAAGTGCATGCATTGTTGATTGCATCTAGAGGCACTTCAGCCTTGGAGGAGCTGCAGGGATTCTTATTATCTTGGGAATTTGCTTGGTTCCCTAGCGGCTTGGAGTTTGAGGCGGTGTTGAGCTCGATTGGAGCTTGTTCGAGGCCACACCGGTGGGACTTGTGAGGGGTTGATCCTACCCCGCGGGAGGGCTTAACATATTTGTAGCCACTTGAAGATCTCTATTGTGTTAAGGCCTTTGTGGTCAATCTAAATTTACATGTTCCAAACCTCAGACCTGCAACTAGCAATATTTCATATCAGTGTGACATCTTTTGCTATGTCACTTATATTTTGTTTTTCTTTTGCGCATCTTGTTATGAATGCTAGATTGGAAGGGCCAAGGAGGACTGGTTGATCAATGAAATAAATTGATCAAAAGCTACTGTGGTGAACTTGCAGAGTTGATGCTTGAGATGTTCTGCATCATTTCTCAGTTAGGAAAATATCCTATTATGTATTTTTAGTATGGTTCATATTCTGTATAATTATGGACCAAGAAGATCTATGATTCTGGTTTACTTATATGCTTGCGTGATACTTAATGCCCAAATCATGATCAGTGGCCTGCTTGGAATTTCAAACTGGTGTGTCACTGTCTTCTTTTGTTTTTTAACAAATAATCAGTATGAGGTTTTTTATTGTTACATATTGAACATGTTTTGCATGGGAACACAGATCAGAGAGGCATTACATGCAGAAGATGATTAATCAAGGCGCTGGTTCGATTATTCATTATTGTCTCTGAAACTGAATAGTTAAGCTGATATGTTTCAGTTTATGTATGCAGATGTTTGCTAAAGTAATGCATAAACCCATTTTGCTTTGAAAAGTATATTGAAATCTTGGGCTTAAAATTTGGATACAAGAAGGAAAGCAAACAATGAAAGGAACAGAGTGGTTGCTCTGTTTTTCTTTTTTATAGACAATCTAAAGCATACATTTAAAAAAGCAACCTTGTAGCCATGAAAAACCGAGTATCTCATATATATGTCGTTTTCGGCTTGTGATCGTAAGTTTTTAGCATTCAATATTTTTAGATTATGCTAGTGCCACACTGACACTGCTAGATACGATGCACTCGTCCACCCATGGTGAAGCTATGGAAGGTGGCAGAGCGACAGCACAGGGGGTGAAACACCATGTCCTAAATAGTGACTTAGCATCTATACAGGTGCAGTGGAAATAAATAGGCACGGTTTAATGGGTGCATGATATGTTTCTAATATCCTAAATAGTGACTTAGCACCTATAATGCTATATATAGTTGGAATTAATCCATTATTTTTTTTTTGGGGAAAATCCAAAACTTTAACTGCTACCTCGTCAAAAAGCTTCCACATTGCGTGTGCTAATTTCACTAACCGAGTCACCGACTCTTGGCCCCACCGGGTCGGCAGAATTGTACAAATAGATACAAGTGAGCTGTGGCTGGTTGGACTACATTTAATTCGTTTTTTTGTAGACTCCAAATTTTTTTTTCTAAAACTTTGAAAATTATTTTTTTTTGGACCGTCTCGAAAATGGATTTTTAGAGGCATGGTCTTAAAGCCACATCTGAAAATTGATTTCAACCGTATCTAAATACCTTGTCTGTACTAGTGTGAGTGCGAAATTACTTATGCTCTTTTTTTGTCAAAATGCAAGCAAAAATTGTGTTTTGCTTGTTCATGATTTTGGATATTTAGTTCACATATATTGTGTTTTACAGATCGTGTTGGTATTACTTATTGCATTAGTTTTTTATTCATTGAGGTTCCAACAGGATTAATTGCTTTAATTCATGGTAAAATACTGAATAGAAATTATTTATGGCGGTCTTCTTTGGTGATGTATAATGCTAGGACAAGGACTAAACATCTGTAGTTGAAATAAGAGCCTTATTGTAATTTTTGCTCCTGCCAGGGTTTGCATCGAAATCTACCCATGACATAATATATATACAAAGGACTCAGGGGATGCAGGACCATCGAACAAGAATGGACGTGAAATCCGCGAGTATTTGTCTCATCCTGGTCTATTGGTACAGAATCCTTCTTCTGCTGCAGGTTTTTCTCTCCATCGACTCTCGAGATTTTGTATATACAGGAAGACCAAGTTGATTCGCAAATTGACACTTGTAATCCTACTGTTTTTTAATTTTCTTCTTGCAGAAGATCAGAACTGCTTTTTCACTACTGACCGGGTGAAAACATGGTGTGTCAACTGGGCATGCAAGTTCGGTTGCCTGATCGACGCCAAACTGTATCATACAAAATACAAGAACAGTTGGTGCGAAGGTTCAAGGAAAGGCATTTGTTATTGCCAGTTTTGCGATTATTAATGCTGAACAGTATCAAAATATATATATCATTTAGGAGCCTGCTCGTGGTATAACTGTACAAAGGGAACGAATGAAAGAAAATCTAATAATTCTTTTCTATTTGGGTTCATTTGGATTCAACCTTGTTCGCTTGTACGGATAAAATCTGATCGAATTAGAATGGATATTTACGTTTACATATGAGATGCTTCTTTGGAGACGTCAGATATATTTTTAGGAATCCATTTTTGAGCATTTAAGTTTTGATAGTGCATATGTTAAATATATTCATATATACAGATTTTGTTTAGTATTTGACTGGCACGTAATGTTCTATACTTCTAGTTCTAGCACGATTGATTTAAACGACGATTTATTTTTCCTCTAGCTATTGTTTCCCAAATGACTGAGCTGAGTCATCAAGATCGGAAGGGAATCTGTCACTAGGAAAGCAAGTTTAATCTGGCGATCACAATGGTGGATGGAGATCAATTTACGTTTCTCTTCTAACAAAGGAAAATATTTTAATATTAGAGATTTAGAAAAAAATATAGATTATTTTAATATAGAAAATATAAACACGAAGATAAATATGATATATATATCTGTGTGTGTGCCTGTGTGAAGGTATATTCAACTATCTAAATTTGACAATAGGAATTGAAATGTACAAGTGTATTATATCATCCATAGGAACTCCATGGTTGTTAATTTTCATACCAACAACCTTAGGAAGACATTACGACCTTTGGAAGCTACTCTCAACAACGTATCATTTCGATATATGCCTCAAAAGTCACACCAATTGTCTCTTGTTTCTCTCCCATCTACATCTTTTGCTATACCACTACTACAGGATTGATTGTGCATGGTGTTCGGATTTCGTTTTCCGTGGCGGGCATTTAAGAAACCGCCACGGAAAATAGGTGGCCTGGCGCGCACACCCCCCCCGGCCACGGAAGTTAAAATCAGTAGTAGTGTACCATGGTGACCAGCAGCGTGGCGTGTAGGGGATGATGGTGGTGGGTTCATGTTGGACGCCGTCCTGCGGTGCCTGTCACTAGTGTGCCCGTTGTACGAAGCCACAATGACCAACACAAAAAGATCTAATGGTTTTATGTTTTTGCACAGCCCATTTAGCCACCTGCCGAACATAAAATGTGGCCCAAATTATGAGTGCAAATAGTCAATCAAAAAATAGACGTTGTAGCGTTTTTATTCTCCTGACAAAAATAACATTTTTTACTACATTGCCAATTTTGTTTGCCTAGATTATCTTTGGTTAGGTGACACCTCTTCACAGGTACCACAGAAAGATTTTGATCTTCATATGTGTTTTTTTGTTTCCAAAGTCACTTGTTCAGATGAGACTAAGATAATGTGATTTTACTGAAAATTCACCCGTCTAAATTCAAAATAAATTTGTCTTCCTCTCCGGGCTTAAAGCAACTTGAGTAAGACATGAAAGAAGGTTATTGCATATCATTAATTTGTCACCTACGAGATATCTGGACTAAGATACATTAGGTTGTTGCATACTCAGAATCAGAGCCACATTAGGTTATATAAATCGGGATACTGTACTTTCAAAGCAGTATTACCTAAATATCTATCTTCCATAATTCTAACTTGTGATCTATCCTTGACGAGGAAAGTTTCAAAACTAAGAAAATCTCATTTAGCCTTCATTAGACTTGCCCAAAAAATGAGAGCCCCTGCTCTTCCATTGGACTTGAACTGCAGGTTTAGTCACTAGGTATTTGTTGCATAACATCTATTGCCAAGTGTGATCTGCCTTTAATAGACGATATAGCCATTTATTGGGCAGAGCCGTATTCTTGAATTGGAAGTTTTGAATCCCTAGTTCACCTTGGTCTTTTTGGTTGACACATGATATGATATTTTCTTTTATGGTCATCTCCATGCCAAAAGAATCGAGATTGATAATAGTCCAGCTTTTTAAGAACTCCTTTTGGGATCTGGCAATACAGGTCTGTCGTACCATGTTCCATTTAGTAAGAGAACTAACCAAAAGGCGACATAAAAACATCATAGCAAACCTCAATTTGTTTCCACCAGATGCATGCGCTGTGCTGAAAGCCGCGCTGGGTAAAGAGCAATTGTAGAGCTGCTTGGGGGTTAATATTCGTTGCACATGCTTATCAAAACACTTTGGCAACAGTTATGTGTAAAATTGCAAAGGTTTTCTGAAGTCAAACGGAGTGTCCTCAACCAAAAGTTCATTAGGGCAACTCCAATAGTTCCCCATTTGTGGTTTCAAAATTTCTCTTGTTTGCCAACTCCTAAATCCATATGCCAATTCAAAAAAAAACTTTCTTTAATAGTTTGGCAATTTTGGTTTGGCAAATGAGAAAAGTGGGCCAGGGAGAGCCTGGTAGTTGGGCTCTGCATCGCGCATCCTTTCCCTCGTCTATGATCCCTTGCCTGGGCGACTTCCCCTCCTGCCGCCGCATGAAGAGCCGCCGCCGCCGCGCGCTGGTGCCTTCTGTGCGACTTCTGCCGGCGCTGACCTCCCCTGAACCGGCCATCAGTGCTCACAGGTTGATAGAGTAATTAACATGCATAGATTTAAGCAAATAAACCACGAAGATTAGTTCAGCTCCATCATCGAAACATGATACGGTGAGCAGTCCAGCTGGTTTGCCCTTCTCCGCCACGTCCAACTCTCCTGCCGCGAACGTGCAGGGTGAGGCCTGAGCAGAGCACGCCTCGCGAGCCAGGTCGGCTATGGCGACGACGACGTCGATGAACGCGGCAACAATGGCGCAGTGCGTGTCCCCGTCGTTGCGTCGCAGGTACCAGCCCAACATCTCCTCCAGCCAGCCCCAGTCGCCGATCCCGTGCGTGGCCACCATCTCTTCCATGGACGCCCTGAAGTCGGCGTAAGGGTCTGCGGACTCGAACGCGACCGCCAGGCTGCGGCGACTGACTTCTCTTTGAGGATGGAGTTGGTCGCCGACGCACCTGAGTCGTAGAGTAGCCGGTCGAGCAGATTCCCCGCACGATGGCGTCGTTGCACACCGCCGCAGTCGATGCCTCTCGACGCCGCAGAGACGATGGCTTGTCGGAGCTGGAAGGTCGATCGGCGCGCGGCTCCGTGCTTTCTCGTGGTGATGGTCCACGGGCGGCGCGCTGGACACAAGGATCGCCGGACGGCGCCTGGGAAATAGAATGCCAACCAGGCTCGCACGCTCAAATATGCGTCTATGGAGGCTGGATTTGCCAACTCCCCCAAAATGGCAAACACAAATGCCAAACTGTTAGTTGAGCTTAATGGCAAAAAATAAGAATGTCAAACACAATTGCCAAACTATTGGAGCTGCTCTTAATTTCCCAAACTATGCTAACTGCTGCACACTTTCCTTCCATAGCTGGCAATAGAGAAATGTCTCATGCCAAAAGTGGGGATATTACAAGAAAATTAGCAACAAGATTCGGGTTCAGTAGTAATCCAACAAAATTTGAAGCTACAAGAAAGGTGAAATAGACTACTGCACTGTAAAGGCAGGCATGGAAATAGAGTGTTTGAATATAACATGTTAATTTAAAGAAGTGCAAGGTCTGATAGCAATAAACTTGAGTTCAAAAGTACATATAGAATAGAATGCTGCTAGGGTCACCATGCAAGCTACTAGCTTTAGAGCTACGAGAGACTATTAATAACCATTCCTTACACAAAGGTCTAGGAAACATGAAGATCAGAAAATACATGTCACAATAAAATAGCTATCTTCCATGGTTCCACATGACATATGCCACCTATGATCTCTTCTAGACACTTCATGACGCTTACACCAGGAACTTGAGTTCTTCATCCACTTGGCACACTAGCAGTTGGTCCCTCCCTGCCGAATGAAAACTATAAGCCACTTTCCTAATTGAGAAATTATGCTTCCCTCGATGAAATATCACCCACTGACCCCAGGGAGCAATAAGGTGATGCTAATAATTGAAGAAACAGTTCCAACTTATTATCCTGATGTACTCGAAAAAAATATATATATCCTGAGACACCAACCAAATGGGCTTATAGAAGATGGATTCAAAAACTCAGTTCTAGCATTAATATCATAATTCATATTTCAATGTCCTAATAAAGTGGCTAAGGAATCTACAAATATAAACACAAGAAAGGTACATCTAGTGTAGAATAATCAGTGTTTATTGCTACAAGTCAACTGTTATCAAGAAGTAATATAGGTCAATTGTATGGCTCCACAAATCATGCACTACATATCAGTGGGAAGGAGTATGTCTTCTAGAAAGTTGCAACTTGCACGAGTTCCATATAGCAAAAATATTTAATCAGCAGTAATACACTTTGGTAGGTACCCTGTTCTGCAAAGTGTCTTTCTTCAGCCAAAATAACGTACATGTTTGTATTTTTCATGTTACTAATTGAAATATTACATTCTGTAGAATTCCGAAGTCCTCAACTATTGGCACACCATACTATTACTAAGTGAAATATTATGGTTCAATAAGAATTTGCAAATGAAAAATTAATCAGAGTTGTATTTGTACCTGGAGTGCCGAAGCTTGTCTAGGGAACAAAATAGTTGACAAGATTGTTCCCACGTACCTTCACCCACTTAGTCCCTAGATCAACAGTGAAGGCCCCAGCAGTTGTCGTGACGAAGAAGGCGCCAAGTTCATGTACAAAGACAACTGTAGAGATGGAGCCGGAATAAACACCGAGCAACCTCCCAAGGTCAATGACTTTACTCCATCCCCACCCTGAAAATCCATTGGGACCAACCATCCTCGACCATAGGTGAAGCCATGAATTATTCTCAACAAGGACAATTCCCAATCCACCATATTTGGTAGTCGTGAACAGAATTCGACCTTTTTGTGTGGACAAATAGCGTGGTAGATCCACCCAGCTGACATCATGGGAGCCCATGTCGTACTTGAGGATTCCTTTGGCCCTCCACTTATGAACAATGACGTATAGCGCATTCCGAACAACTGCCAGAGGCGTCGGAGGAAGAAGACGTATTGAACTATCCTGGGCAGCTGAGGTTACGTGGCTCCATGCGCCAACCTTGGACGAGTAGACGTACACACACACCTCTCCATTGGTGGCGTCCATCAAGACCACGAGGAAGTGCCCACGATGGCAGTTGAGGTGATTACAGGCACTGCTGGAGGCACAGAGCACCACGGCTTTGGAGGAGAAGCCGGACCAGTCACGATGCTGTGGCGGCGGCAGCTCAGGCAGGTCCAGCTGGTCGCCCGAGACAGGATTCCACACGGCCAGGTCGCTACGCCTACGCGTCTGCAAGGTTCCGTGAAGTGAAGGCGAGCTGCTGAGGAGGACGCGGCCGTGCCGGGAGTCGATGGGATGCCACCCACCGATGCCTTTGCCGGAGCGGAAGGAGGACGTTGGCGTGAAGAAGGACCCGTATCTCGTTTGTATGTGGAGGTAGCCCAGCATCAGCGGCCTTCCGTGGACCACGCGGAACCGGCGGCTGAAGCCGCGATCGGCAACGATGCGGCGCCAGCCCTGCACACTTGGGCGGCGCGGACGAGGTTCTTTGGGTCGTTTGGCGGGAGGCGGAGGAGGCAGTCTTCCACGAGTTCGTCCAATAGAGCCGCCGGCAGCGGCGGCGCCGCCGCCATCGTGCTTGGTGGCGAACGTCTAGGGTACGAGAAAACGAGGGGCCTTTGGTGACCAGGAGTATATATAGTACTTGATGATTGCATATAAAATTGCCCGGTTTGAGGTGGGCTCAAACCGAAAACAAAATGGGATCCTGGCTTTCCTTTCTGCGTGCCAAACTAATCCATTAAAGTCCAATAAGAGTCCATTTTATTTACGTGATTTCTGTATGATAAATTACATATTATTAGGGTTTTAATTAATTATGTATCTATTTTAACCACTTCACGAAAGTGGAAATTCGTTGGGATAAAATAATCAACAAGGAAAACATGAAACTGTCCAAGGAAATGTTTCTTAAGCAAGTATAATTCTTAGTAATTCTTCGCAGAGAAGTCATGTGTCGATGTCATCAAGTAGCATACTGCTCCTCAAGAAAGAAAAAAAGTTTTTGGATTGAAGCCACTACAATTCTTCCAACTTGAAGATCTGCCATTACAATTTAGGTATTCTGAGATCTGCCATCACAATTTAGTAGTATTTGGAGCTTGCCATTTCCTACGTATACCAATAGATTGGGCCCCAGATCAAGAAAGGCATACGTGACTTTCATATGGACAGCGATGCTGAACCGGTCGCTGCCTGCCTTGTCTCCAGACTCCGTTCCCAACAACCATAACCGAGTCATCTGCCACCACCGAAGCACGTGCCCACCATCGGAGCATGCCCCACCTGTGCACGCCGGAGCACACGTCCATCACTAGAGAACCCTCCGCCGTGCTAGAGCCCCTGCCCCTCTTGATAGACCCGCCCCACGCCGAAGCCCCAGCCCACCGCCGAGCCACATCCACGCCGCCGGCACCTCATCGCATCCGCGCTGCAGTACCGCTCGGGCGCCGCTGGGCGGACTCCTGGAGGCCCCACGGTCATCACGCCCTCGACGTTGTGACAGAGCCGACCAATTTATAAGAAATCAAGTATAATTCGCAATTACCGAAGCAATCGCAGTCTACACTTGAGTCCATATAAACCCGGTATTCCGGAAATCTTAGAGTGATTTCAAACTCATCAACAATACAACCAAGATCGTTGAGCTCAGTAGTCCCAATCCGCAGGTATCTCAAATCAAATTCAATATATATTAATCAGAGTGCGATGTACACATTTATTTCAAAATAATTCAGAGTGCGGAAGCAATAGCTTTCGAAAGCAAGATAGTTGTACAGCGGAAATAAAATGAGATAGATAGTGCCAACATAGTGTCAACCCTGTAATAGCAAGAGACAGGGAAATATGGAGACTGCCATGCCCTAGGCATTACTCTTCAACCACAGCACATCACAACTGGATCAAACCATGCTAGACGGAGTCACCTGCAACATCGGGAATTAACCCGTAAGTACTCAATTGTACTCCGCAAGACTTACCCGTCTTCAACCAGAAAATAAGGGAAAGACTCCAAGGATTATGCTTGGCTTTATCTGGAGCTGGCTGACTCACATTTATTTTTAGAAAATAAGGTTGATTAGTGCGCCTACACATACTACTCAGGTTCTTCCAGGTTAAAAGGTTGTTATTATATACGTAACCATAAGTCCTGTATAGTCCAGATTAAAGCATATGCTCAGTGATATATAAATAACAGTATAGGTAACTGGATCAATATTTTAACATCAGCAGCATGAATAAGAATAACCATTATTGTGATATTAAGACTACAAAGTGTCGCTGAAGCATCCCGGGTTCTCACTATCCAGAGAGATGACGATTCAAATCGACATCGACTAGTCGGGCGAATACCCCCGCCATAAACTAGGTCTACTTAATTACGGGCACCCAATCACTCCCGGGACGTTAGGGGACGTAAAGTCTCTGGACCTATCGGCAACCCCCCTCTCTCGAGCCACCAAGTGAGCGGGCAACGAAAACGGCGTTTCGGCGCCTGCGCTGCGCCCGATCAAACTCAACCGACCACGCCTAGGGAGGGACGTTAAGCGTGTAAGTACGGCCCCCTAACATTCCCACGAGCCGTGGCTCACGACCCGGGCGGAGCCTACTATATGAACAGTACGCTCAACTTCCGACCGCCTTCCGACAAAGTATCGACCTTAATCGATCGATGGAAAGACCACAATATCCATCCAATCTCACATGTTTTATTAGTCCGGTTCAAGAAGGCAGCCTTGTTAACCACCAACGTGATTAACCCAACAACAAACCTCACAAGTGACCGGAAATCACCGCTTCACCGCAAATCATGATAACCGAAAGCATTTATTTAACCTAGACTCCTACATAGGATGGGCAACAACTTCAGCAAGGATATATGTGCATCAACGGTTTCAACCACTTCCTATACTTAATGCAAAAGATTCATAAAAGGGACTCAACAAATTAATTCGTAAAGCATAGGTAAGTTCAGCATGCACCGGGGCTTGCCTCAGGAAATAGTAGGAAGAAGCTAGAGTCTTCTAGAAGCTGGAGTCACGGTCCTCCTTCTCCTGTGGGGTCTTTTGGCTGCACTCCGAGACGATGAAGGTTGACCTGCTACTCCTTGATCTCTTCCCGAACTAACTCCTCCGATCCTGAGATGATGCATGCACATGCACGAGTGAATATTACGAATGCATAGAAACATGCTTGTATATAAATAAAATAAAAAGAAGGGATGAATGCATTATGATGTATGATACTAGTAAGTGGATATCTCTTTCGTAGACACACAATCAAAACAACATAAAGCAACCATACTAACCTACACCACTCATGCCTACTAGCACTAACTAAAAACAGGGCAGCAAGACATGTCTGCACTAAAACAATCACACAGGGAGTTCTATAACTCCAAATGCAGCAAACAAACACTCGTTGGAAAGCTAACAAAATTATCTACAAAACATTCAATATAACCCCGACCAGATTCTAACATCTACAGCCTCAAAAAACAGCAAATACAGAGGCTCTGTTTTCAACCTAACAAGCTACATGCAACTCTATAACTCTCTAACCAAACATGCACTTCATTTAGAACTTTTCCAAAGAAGCAAGACAAGTCATAACCTACCAAATAAACCTACTGGTTAAGCCAAAAGATAAACTAAAGCACATAAAATGACATTCCCTAATAAACACTACATGTGCACATTCTTTAAATATAAAAGCTAGGATTAATAAATTGACCAAACACACTAGACCAAAGAAACTAACCACACTAATGGTCCTTATTATCATAAGAACAAACAATATGCCATCCAAGAATTAGCAAACTAACCACACTAACAGGTCCTTATTATCATAAGAACAAACAATATGCCATCCAAGAATTATTACCATACTATTACCATGCATTTTGCAAGCATTTCCCATGCAACATAAATATGATAAATGCATAAACAGCTTAGAAAAATCTACAAAAATTACCAGAGCATCCTACTGGTCTAAAAAGGCTACCATAAAAATTTCATAGCAAAAATATACATATGATATTCTACACAAAAATGACAAGCTAGCAATAAATCTATGCATGAAAATACTTTGTACTATCAAAAGTATGAAACTGCCTAACCATGAACATGGAATGCTTTATAACAGTAAGAAATGCATGTACAAAAATTATCATGGCAAAAAACCCTAGTAATTATTTTTCTATGAATTTTCTAAGAAAGCATGGTAAATAGCACATAAATCAAAAATCACATTTCATCAACAGAACATAGTATGTATGATATTTTTCCTGCACTATACATGCAAAAACATGAACATTTCATATAGGAACCACTATTTTATCATGCACCAAAAATAAGATATGCATTTCTCTAATTACTTGGAATTTAAAGCCATAAATAAAACTATACAGAAAAGTATCATAATACTGACATGCAATATTTTTTGCGCTGTAGATCTACTCGCAAGAAACACAACAAAACTGGTTTCACAATTTTCTCACATTCCTAACTCGAGATATGGATTTTACAAGGCAAACAAGCACGCCGAAAATGAAAAATGAAAAACAAAAGAAAATCGCGCCGACATACCGGGCCCGCCGGGCGCTGGGCCCAGAGCAGGGGACGGCGGCGCCAGGCGGCGAAGCGGCGGATCTCCGCCGGCGGGCGGCGGCGGTTCCCGGCGTTTTTCGGGCAAAACCGCCCCGCGCCGACGAGCACCGGGGCGTCGGGCGATGCAAAAGCACTAGTCGGTTGGACGGTTTGCCGACCGGATGACGCTCGACGGCGACGAAGCCGACGGCGGCCACGGCGGCACGGCGGCGACGGCGGCGTCGCGGTCCGGGCCGACCGAGCACGATTCGACGAACAACCCCCCAGCGAGGATGGAACGCATCGAGGCAGCCCCAAACGCCGAAGTTAGTACAAGAAAAACGACGCTGACGACGACGGCGATGAGCTTGCCGCGGCGGCGACCACGGCGCCGGATTTTTCCCGGCGAGCCGAAATCCGCCCGATTGGGCCCTACCTTCGGTCCCGGGCTGCTCCTAACGGGTCGTGAGATGGTGCTCGACTCGACGGGCTTTTTGCCGGGCGCCGGGGGTGGTGGTGGTGCGGCGATGGTCGAATCGCGCCTTGGGCGGGGCGGGCGGTGGCGCGGGCGGCGCCGGAGCCGCCGGTCCTTGGCTTGGCGAGGAAGGAGAGGGGGGTGGAGTAGGAGGCACGGGGCGTGCATTGGCCCCTTCACTTCACGGCGGCCGACAGACGGGAGCAGGTGGGCGCGGCCACGCTGCCGCTGGTGGCGGCACATCGCGATGACAAGGGTGGCCGCCGGGCTTCCCTCCTCTCTTTCTTTTTTTTAATTTAAAACCCCTAATCAATTGCTTTTGCGCGGTGCGTCGAGATCCGTGCGGATTCAGTGAAAACTCTAATTAAACGAAATGTTTCTTATGAAATTCTGAGCAAAACACGTATACAAACTTTCTCCTAATTCCGCCTAGATTTGAAACTACGACCGGTCGGCTAAACTACTCCGAGGTTAGAGAAAACCCTAATTAGCACTCAAATTCAAACGAACTTCGACTTTTCGACATGATCCACTCAAAATCATGAAACAAGCATGTGATGACTTTTGTTCTACACGAAATTAGCTACACATCTCATGAAGAGTGCACCCACATGCAAGGTCAATAGCTATGACTTTTGAGCGAAACAAGATAAATTACTTCAAGGTCAAACTAGGTCAAACGAAGTCAAATTACCATTATAAAATCTAATTAGTAAACATGACCAACAAGACTCATGCTCTAACATGTTCTCTAAGCATGACTAAGAATAAATAAAGATTAACCAACTAATTATGCAAACATTTCATACATGAAATGACGAGGCAAAGCATAATAAGCAAATTAAATACATTCAAACAAGCAAATAAACTCTATCATTTCATGTGCATGGATGCATATGATTAAATGATGATTATGCCCATGAAATGCAGATGCTAATGACATGCTTAAAACTAGGGTGTTACAAATCTACCCCCCCTTAAGAAAATCTCATCCCGAGATTTGGTAGTACTAACCGTTCGTTAGAAAATACAGGATAGACTTCTCATAGATACTCTTCTGTCTCCCATGTAGCATCCTTCTCCCCATGATTACTCCATAGAATCTTGTATAGCTTCACAACTTTGTTACGAGTTTCTCGTCCTTTGGTATCTAATATTTGAACTGGCCTTTCAAAGTATGTCGTCGGAATCTACTTCAAAGATTTCGACCGAATCCGTTCTTCGTGCACTCTCAAACATTTCTTCAATTGGGATACATGAAAGACATTAAAGACTGATCTCAGCTCATCGTAGTCAGAATCGGTAAGCCACTTTTCCTTTTCTTGCAACAATACGATAAGGACCTACGAATCTAGGTGCTAACTTCCTTTTTAACTCCAAAGCGTTGCACTCTCTTCATGGGTGACACCTTGAGATATACAAAATCACCAACTCAAATTCCAAAGGCTTACTACGCTTTATCGGCAGATAGCTTTTCTAGCGGGCTTGAGCTGCGGCTAGATGTTGTTGCAATGTCCTAACCTTCGTGTTCGCGCTTCATCAACGAGGTCGATGCCGTAATAAGTTCTATCTCCGCCTACCCAATTCAAAGGTGTTCTACATTTTCTACCATACGTGGCTTCAAATGGAGCCATCTTGATGCTTGCTTGGTAGCTGTTGTTGTAAGAGAACTCTACAAGTGGTAACCATTTATCCCATGGCCCTTTAGTCGATAAAACACATGCTCTCAACATGTCCTCAAGAACCCGACTCACCCGCTCAATTTGCCTAGTTGTTTGTTTGTTGGTATGCTTGGGCTACAAATTAGCTTTGTGTCTAAGGCTTTTTGTAAATACTCTAAAAATCTTTCGGTCCATTTAGATCCTCGGTCGACACTATGGATTTGGGTAGTCCATGCAAACGAACTATTTGAGAAATATAGATCTCTCGCATACTTGGTGAGGTTCATAGCTAATATTGATTGGGATAAAATGTGCAACTTTAGTCAGTATCCACGATTACCCAAATAGTATCAAATCCTTGCGCGGGTACGCGGAAGTCCAACAATGAGATCCATAGTGATGTTATCCCATTTCCAACCGAGAGGTTGGCAAAGGTTGTAGCAATCCGCAGGTTTCATGTGAATGGCCTTGACTCTACAACAATTATCGCACTTGGCTACATGAGCTGCAATTTCTTTCCTTATCTTGGTCCACCAAAAGCGCGATCTCAAGTCTCTATACATCTTATTGCTGCCTGGATGGTTTGATAAGGTAGAAGAATGCGCCTCTGTCAAAATTTGATCTTTGAGTTTCTTATCCTTGGGTACAACAAGACGATTATCATACCATAAAACATCATTCTCATCGATCCTAAAATGTTCACTTGTTTTTGCTTCGAGCATCTGCTTGATGAAAGAGATACCTTTGTCTGTTTTCTGCCTTGTAATTACCCTCTCCTCCAGAAATTTTTGCACTTGTATGTTATGCAAGACTGCAGGGTGCATTAAACTAAGCTTCTCTTCTGGCAATGGTTGCTCAATAGTACAATATGCCTTCCGGCTCAAGGCGTCTGCAACAACATTCGCCTTGCCCGGATGGTCATGTACCTCTAAATTGTAATCCTTGATTAACTCTAACCATCTTCGTTGCCTCATGTTTAGCTGATCTTGCGTGAATATATATTTCGACTCTTGTGATCTGTGTAAATGTGGCACACATTTCCGAGCGTATAATGACGCCAAATCTTCGTGGCATGGACAACGGCCGCTAACTCCAAATCATAAGTTGGATAATTCACTTCGTGTTTATGTAATTGTCGTGATGCATAGGCAATCACTCTTCCTTCTTGCATGAGTACACACCCAAGACCTGTACCACATGCGCCACAAAACACGCCAAATGGCTTCTATATCGCCGCAGGCAAATCGGAGCGGTTGTTAACAACTCTCGTAGTGTATGAAAAGTCGCCTCACACTCCGGTCCACACAAACTTCTCATCCTTCTGCAGCAATCTTGTCATAGGTTTGGCAATCTTAGAAAAGTCGGGTATGAATCGACGATAGTACCTGGCTAAACCAAGAAAACTCCGAATCTCTGTAACAGAGGTCGGCGCCTTCCAATCCATGACTTCTTGAACTTTGCTTGGATCAACTGAAATTCCATCTTCTGATAAGACATGTCCAAGAAATTGCACCTTCTTTAACCAAAACTCGCATTTGCTAAACTTAGCATAAAGCTTGTGTTCTCTGAGCCCGGCTAACACGATTCGAGATGCGCCGCATGGTCTTCTTCATTCTCTGAGTATACCAAAATGTCATCGATAAACACGACCACGAATTTATCTAACTCGGGCATGAATACCGAATTCATTAATTAGGCACATAAAATGAGCTGGAGCATTTGTCAAGCCGAAGGACATGACAAGATACTCATACAACCCATATTTTGTAGAAAAAGCTGTCTTTGGAATATCTTGTGGCCTAATCTTGATCTGATGATAGCCCGAACGGAGGTCGATCTTGGAGAAAACTTTAGCCTTGGACAACTGATCAAAGAGAATGTCAATGCGTGGCAAAGGATACTTGTTCTTGACTGTCACCGCATTGAGTGGTCGGTAATCCACACACATCCTCAAAGATTGGTCCTTCTTCTTCACAAAAAGAGCAGGACATCCCCATGGTGATGAACTTGGTCTAATTAAACCTTTCTCTAACAATTCTTGAATCTGAACCTTCAACTCAGCCAACTCATGGGGCGGCATCCTATAGGGCCTTCTGGAGATTGGTGTCGTTCCTGGTAGAAGCTCTATGGCAAACTCTACATCTCTATCCGGTGGTAAACCTGGTAAGTCTTCTGGAAAGACATCTGGAAACTCACATACCACTGGTATATCTGAGATTATGGTGACTTGTAGAGCAGCGGAGACACGATTTAGATTGGGTGTTTGGGGAAGAATTATCTGATGTTCTTTTCCATCGCGGGGATCTTTCAAAAGGATGACCCTATTCAGGGTGTCTATAATTACTCCCCATGTCTTCATCCAATTCATTCCCAGAATCACATCCAAACTCAACCCAGGTAATACTATCAGGGAGGTGACAATCTCTAAATCCCCAACTTTAATTTGTACATTTCTGACAACCTTCCTGGTGAGTTGATCAGCCCCTGCTGAGCTAATGCGATATCCATAACCGAAATCAGATATATTCTCATGATGTTCTTCTGCAAAAGCTTGGCTCATGAAAGAGTGAGATGATCCAGAGTCAAACAATACCACAGCATTGTGATTGTTGACTAGGCAAGTGCCAGCAGTTATAGACTCTCCTTCTGGACTCTCTTCAATGTTGGTGGAGTGCACTTGTCCAATCTTCTGCCTATAGGGTTGGTTACTCTTGGGTTGTGGGCAAAACCGGGAAAAATGTCCTGGCGTCCCACAATTATAACACTTGCTACGCCAGAGAAGCACTATCAATACCATCTGTCTTTGCTCTTGGAGCAGGTGTAACATTGGCCTTCCTCTAGCGAGAACTCTCAAACTACGGCTCTTCTTGCAATGAGGCATCTGGTTGGTGGTAGCTTGATGACTAATGAGTAGAACCTTGTTCGACTTGAGCTAGACTCAATTGGTCTCTTCTTGCTCTTGGCGCAGAAGATATGCATTGTTGCTCTCCTCCCGCAACAAGCGGTAGCTAACGAACTCATTGAAGCTCTTTCTGAATGGGGCTCCAATAGTCTTCTGCATCTTAAGATTAAGCCCTCTTCTGAAACTTGCTATTTTCTTCTCTTCAGTATCCACCATATGTGGGGCATATCGGGACAAACGATTAAAGTCTTCAAGGTACGCAGTGATGGTCTTGTCATCTTGATTCAGCTTGATAAATTCACCCAACTTCATAGCAATCACACTTGGATGAATATAAGCGTCACGAAAGTCGCCCGTGAACATATCCCGTAATAGAAGTATTAGCCGGGTAGGTGGCACGATGATTTTTCCACCAAATTCTGCTGGTCCTTCAAGCAAATGAGCAAAGATACTACCTTCCTTCGTACTCGGTCAAGTTCAACAGTCTAAACTTTTCCTCAACTGAAACCATCCATTCTTCAGCTTCGGTGGGTTCACTCAAATGTGTGAACTTCGGTGGATCAGTGGTCTTAAATTCCTTGTATGAATGGAGCCTATCTTCTACATTATTGTTACGATTTCCTCCACCCTGTGCAGTGTTGCGCGAGATGTTGCGCAACTCATCCAGACACTCGTAAAAGAACGGTTCCGGGTTGAGAGAAGGTGGTGGTGGCGGTTGGTTGCTCCCTCCAAAGACTGAGCGTGTTTTAACCATCCGCATAACCCAACCAATAAAAATTCTCGACGATGTTGACATAGTGTAAATGCATCGAATTTAAAAGTTACGCAGAATTTATTGCGATAATAAATTCATTCAACAAATACAAACTAACCATAAATCCAATGCCATCACACCCATCATCGCAATAATCATGGTTGATACGGATTATGTAGCAAATCAACTTCTTCATCCAATGTACGCGTAATCCAAAGGTTCGATATAGTCATTAAGACCAAAATATCAAAATTGCGCACATTACTTCACAAAGTGGAACTCTTCCATTAAATTCTTCAAAAGCTGAATTGACATCCATAGAGTTTGGTTACTTCAAGATCTTCGGTGTTGATAGTCTCTTGCCAAAATAGGAACACTAAGGGTAGGAATAGGTATCTGGCGACTGGTGATAAGCTCATATCTCCTACGATAGGGCATACTAGCTAATATCTAGCGTAATCAAAAGAGGTGGACGGCAGCAACGAAACTCGGTGGGGCAACGGGGCATTTCTAACGTCCTTGTCGTTGTCATCTCCAAACTGAGCTACATCTCTAACTTCTGCAAATTGGGGTTATACGCCTTCATCATCTTCTTTCTGTTGGCAAGTGGCAAACAACGGTCCATTCTGATTCAACAGGAAGTAGCTGTCTCAAGCAAAGCCTCGATTGTTCCAACATCCAAACTTATTTAGGGTACGGCCTATAGCATTGTTGGCAACTTCTTTAGGTGGTAGCTCTTATTCGGTGATAATCCAACTTTTCCAAACAGAACGATAAGGTAGGGTAGGGATGGAAAGGTCAATTCTAGTGGTGATCCAATTTGCCTAGGGTGCGGTCACCTATGGTTTAGGGTCTCTATACGATCTGCTTAACCTTATGCGAAGATACTGGGCATGTGAAGCAATATATCTCTAATGACACTCTTGCTAATCTGGGGATGAGAGAGCCAATTGTAACAGATTTAGAAGATTGTGTGAAATTGAGAACGAGATGGGTCAGTTTAACAAAAAGGGACAAGTACTCACTAAGGGGGACAGACGGAAGTAAGGATAAGAAAAGAAATGCTTTTATTTCATTTTATTGATGCGAATGCATGAATGACATGATGCATGAGCGTATCTTACATCCTCACAGAATAGGAAAGATAAGATACTACTCGTATAAATGGTGGCACATCTAACGTTCTCTCAAAAGAAAATAAACCGCAACTAGTCGGTCTACACGCTTTTCTGGAGTTAGCGTACTCGCAATCTCATTTCAGCCCACGTATATTTATGCAATGCATGAATTTAAATTGCATATACCGCTTCACGAGTCCACCCGACGGCATCACATACCTTGCGGAAAACACATTTTACACCCAAAGACACCTGTGTACCCATACACAAGTCTACGGGGCACTACCCGACCATGGAGCTCTCAAAACATTTTATTTTTACCCCTAGACCGGTGGTTGTCCGATCATGCTCTCACAGCTCACATCTTACCTTGGGCGAGGCATTAAACATCATTTACCTGGGCGTAGAGGTATTTCGATCCATACATGACTACTCAAGTGAGTAGCCCCGCATCACATGGCCGCGCACGGCAACCAAGCACAAACAACAAAATATGATGCAATAACCCATCCCAAGTTAGTAAAGCCACCTAACTGTCCTTAATTGGGCATAAGGGTATGACCATGGCACTATTAATTTTGCAAATCTTTTACTCACACCACTGAAAAGATTTTGTTTCGCAAAATTTTCGCAAAAGATTAGTGGTTCATTTTAATTTTAATACCAGATCGGATTGTTAAGTACTGAACTAAGCTCGATACCAGCCGTGATGTGAGCCGACCAATTTATAAGAAATCAAGTATAATTCGCAATTACCGAAGCAATCGCAGTCTACACTTGAGTCCATATAAACCCGGTATTCCGGAAATCTCAAAGTGATTTCAAACTCATCAACAAGACAACCAAGATCATTGAGCTCAGTAGTCCCAATCCGTAGGTATCTCAAACCAAATTCAATATATATTAATCAGAGTGCGATGTACACATTTATTTCAAAATAATTCAGAGTGCGGAAGCAATAGCTTTCGAAAGCAAGATAGTTGTACAAATGTAATAAAATGAGATAGATAGTGCCAACATAGTGTCAATCCCGTAATAGCAAGAGATAGGGAAATATGGAGACCGCCATGCCCTAGGCATTACTCTTCAACCACAAAGACATCACAACCGATCAAACCATGCTAGACGGAGTCACCGCAACATCGGAATTAACCCGTGAGTACTCAATTGTACTCCGCAAGACTTACCCGCCTTAAACCGTAAAATAAGGGAAAGACTCCAAGGATTATGCTTGGCTTTATCTAGAGCTGGGCCGACTCACATTTATTTTCGAGAAAATAAGGTTGATTAGTGCGCCTACACATACTACTCGAGGTTCTTCCAGTTAAAAGGTTGTTATTATATACGTAACCATAAGTCCTGTATAGTCCAGATTAAAGCATATGCTCGATATATAAATAACAAAGATAGGTAATCGGATCAACATTTTAACATCGCCAAAGCATGAATAAGAATAACCATTATTGTGATATTAAGACTACAGTGCCGCGGAAGCATCCCGGGTTCTCACTATCCAGGAGAGATGGCGATTCGAATCGATTACCCTGTCATAAACCAGGTCTACTTAATTACGGAAGACCCAATCACTCCCAGGACGTTAGGGGACGTAAAGTCTCGGACCTGTCGGCAACCCCTTCCTCTCGAGCCACCAAGTGAGCAGGCAACGAAAATGACATTTCGTGCGCCTCTGCTTGCGCCCGATCAAACTCAACCGACCACGCCTAGGAGGGACGTTAAAAGCATAAAGTACCGCCCCTAACATTCCCACGAAGCCAGTGGCTCGCGACCAGCGGAGCCTACTATATGAACAGTACGCTCAACTTCCGACCGCCTTCCGACAAAGTATCGGACCTTAATCGATCGGATGGAACAACCATAATATCCATCCAATCTCACAAGTTTTATTAGTCCAGTTCAAGGCCCGCAGCTTGTTAACCACCAACGTGATTAACCCAACAACAAACCTCACAAGTGACCGGAAATCACCGCTTCACCGCAATCATGATAACTGAGCATTTATTTAACCTAGACTCCTACATAGGATGGGCAACAACTTCAGCAAGGATATTTATGCATCAACGGTTTCAACCACTTCCTATACTTAATGCAGCATTCATAAAAGGGACTCAACAAATTAATTCAGAAAGCATAGGTAAGTTCAGCATGCACCGGGGCTTTTCTCAGAAATAGTAGGAAGAAGCTAGAGTCTTCTAGAAGCTGGAGTCACGGTCCTCCTTCTCCTATCGGGTCTTTTGGCTGCACTCCGAGACGATGAAGGTTGACCTCGCCGCTCCTTGATCTCTTCCCGAACTAACTCCTCCGATCCTGAGATGATGCATGCACATGCACGAGTGAATATTACGAATGCATAGAAACATGCTTGTATATAAATAAAATAAAAAGAAGGGACGAATGCATTATGATGTATGATACTAGTAAGTGGATATCTCTTCCGTAGACACACAATCAAAACAACATAAAGCAACCATACTAACCTACACCACTTATGCCTACTAGCACTAACTAAAAAACAGGGCAGCAAGACATGTCTGCACTAAAACAAATCCACACAGGGAGTTCTATAACTCCAAATGCAGCAAACAAACACTCGTTGGAAAGCTAACAAAATTATCTACAAAACATTCAATATAACCCCGACCAGATTCTAACATCTACAGCCTCAAAAACAGCAAATACAGAGGCTCTGTTTTCAACCTAACAAGCTACATGCAACTCTATAACTCTCTAACCAAACATGCACTTCATCTAGAACTTTTCCAGCAAGCAAGACAAGTCATAACCTACCAAATAAACCTACTGGTTAAGCCAAAAGATAAACTAAAGCACATAAAATGACATTCCCTAATAAACACTACATGTGCACACTCTTTAAATATAAAAAGCTAGGATTAATAAATTGACCAAACACACTAGACCAGCAAACTAACCATACTAACAGGTCCTTATTATCATAAGAACAAACAATATGCCATCCAAGAATTATTACCATACTATTACCATGCATTTTGCAAGCATTTCCCATGCAACATAAATATGATAAATGCATAAACAGCGTAGAAAAATCTACAAAAAAATTACCAGAGCATCCTACTGGTCTAAAAAGGCTACCATAAAAATTTCATGGCAAAAAATGCATATGATATTCTACACAAAAAATGACAAGCTAGCAATAAATATATGCATGAAAATACTTTGTACTATGAAAAGTATGAAACTGCCTAACCATGAACATGGAATGCTTTATAACAAAGAAGAAACGCATGTACAAAAATTATCATGGCAAAACCCTAGTAATTATTTTTCTATGAATTTTCTAAGAAAGCATGGTAAATAGCAAATAAATCAAAAATCACATTTCATCAACAGAACATAGTATGTATGATATTTTGCCTGCACTATACATGCAAAAACATGAACATTTCATATAGGAACCACTATTTTATCATGCACCAAAAATAAGATATGCATTTCTCTAATTACTTGGAATTTAAAGCCATAAATAAAACTATACAGAAAAGTATCATAATACTGACATGCAATATTTTTTTGTTGTAGATCTACTCGCAAGAAACACAACAAAAACTGGTTTCACAATTTTCTCACATTCCTAACTCGAGATATGGATTTTACAAGGCAAACAAGCACACTGAAAATGAAAAAACGAAAAAGAAAATCGCTGGGCCGACATCCCGGGCCCGCGCCGCCGCGGGCCTGTGAAAGGGGGACGGCGGGGCGCTGGCGGCGAAGCGGCGGATCTCCGCCGGCGGCAAGGCGGTTCCCGGCGTTTTGGCAAAACCGCCCCGCGCCGCAGCACCAGTATGCCGGGCGATGCAAAAAGCACTAGTCGGTTGACGGGTTTGCCGACCGGATGACGCTCGACGGCGCCGAAGCCGACGGGCGGCCACGGCAAGGCAGCGCCACGGCGTCGCGGGTCCGGCCGACCGGAGCACGATTCGACGAACAACCCCGGGCGAGGATGGAACGCGATCGAGGCAGCCCCGAAACGCTGAAGTTAGTACAAGAAAAAACGACGTTGACGACGACGGCGATGAGCTTGCCGCGGCGGGCGGCCATGGCGGGCCGGATTTTCCTGGCCGAGCCGAAAATCCGCCCGATTGGGCCCTACCTTCGGTCCCGGGCTGCTCCTAACGGGTCGTGGAGATGGTGCTCGACTCGACGGGGTTTCTTTGGCGCCGGGACGGTGGTGGTGCGGCGATGGTCGAATCGCGCTACCGGGCGGGCGGCGATGGTGGGCGGCGGCGCCGGAGCCGCTGGTCCTTGGCTTGGCGAGGAAGGGAGAGTGAGGGGTGGAGTAGGAGGCACGGGGCGTGCATTGGCCCCTTCTTCACGGCACGGCGGCGCCGACAGGGGGAGCGGTGGGCGCGCCACGCGTCGCGGGTGGCGCACATCGTGCCAAGGGTGGCCGGCCGGCTTCCTCCTCTTTCTCTTTTTTTTAATTTAAAACCCCTAATCAATCTGCTTTTTGCGCGGTGCGTCGAGATCCGTCGCGGATTCAGTGAAAACTCTAATTAAACGAAATGTTTCTTACGAAATTCGAGCAAAACACGATATACAAACTTTCTCCTAATTCCGCCTAGATTTGAAACTACGACCGGTCGAAGCTAAACTACTCCGAGGTTAGAGAAAACCCTAATTAGCACTCAAATTCAAACGAACTTTGACTTTTTCGACATGATCCACTCAAAATCATGAAACAAGCATGTGATGACTTTTGTTCTACACGAAATTAGCTACACATCTCATGAAGAGTGCACCCACATGCAAGGTCAATAGCTATGACTTTTGAGCGAAACAAGATAAATTACTTCAAGGTCAAACTAGGTCAAACGAAGTCAAATTACCATTATAAAATCTAATTAGTAAACATGACCAACAAGACTCATGCTCTAACACCTTCTCTAAGCATGACTAAGAATAAATAAAGATTAACCAACTAATTATGCAAACATTTCATACATGAAATGACGAGGCAAAAGCATAATAAGCAAATTAAATACATTCAAACAAGCAAATAAACTCTATCATTTCATGTGCATGGATGCATATGATTAAATGATGATTATGCCCATGAAATGAGATGCTAATGACATGCTTAAAACTAGGGTGTTACAGACGTGCCCATGTTCCAGGGGGTATTATCATGTTGCTAATTAAGTATTATGATGTAGTTGTCGCATTGTTTCTTTTTTTATTGTATCCATTTGGCTTCGTGTACACCAAATTGTATTCTCTAGCAAATTGCTTAACTCAAGCCAATTTGTCCGCCCAAGTACAGGTTCGGGTTCTCGTACATTGTATTTTTGCATGTTAATTGTTCAAATCCTCGCTTTTACAGTGCGAAGAAACCACGGATCAAGCTACAAGTTGTCGCCGGATGCGTAGCCCAATGCAGAGCTTGCTACTGCTGTTGGCATTTGTTAAGTGCTAAAAGAATATGAAGGATTCTGCAAGCGCACAGAACACCTACCATTGTAGCTTTTCCCTAGGATGAGTATTCTAGAGTATCGTATCCACAGGGAAGCTTTGGCTAAAGAATTCTAATAAGTCACAATCATGTATCCACTAACTTAGCAAACCACTAGACGATAGTGAGGAGGTAATTGTTAAAGGATAAGTAAATGTCAATGCATAAAATAATAACCTACCTAAGAAATCAAAGAGTAACTAAACTAATCAAGAGGTCAAAGGGAGAGATCAAGGTTCCTGGGGAATTCTCTATTACTTAGGTTCTATGATAGCAATTATACTAATGCACTTTGGAGCAAAGCAGTCCGGTCCCAACTCTCGAAAGACCGGAAAGAAGGTAGTTGGGAGAAGGCTGCCAAAAGCTCTACGAAAAACACCAATCCGAACGTGGTGGACTACAAAGGCCTTACAGAGTCAGTCACCCCCCTGGGCTACCACAACTATCCGTGGGATTGGGCGCAACCTCGTGTAACCTATAGCCTAGACACCAAGTCTACACTATCGATTACTACTCTAGCTACCTAGCATAACTAGAGCCCTCAATACGAGCGGAGATCCCATGCAATAGCATAACAACTATATTAGCCATATATGAAATACATGGAAGTAAATAGAGAAGATAAATATATGAATCTTAAGTCTTGTAGAGAAGATACAAAGACATACCATACTCAAAGACATCTCGAGCAACAGAGCATAGCTCCTCTCTCCTTACTCTTGATTAGATCTAAGTTAGATCTAATCTAGTTCTAATTACATGGCTAATCTATCTCTAATTACATGACTAATCTTCTTCTAATCTACTTCTAATTCACTAATCCCGCAGAGAGGTTATCCTTACATTGGGACACCTCTACAACCGAGAGATAATGAATAGAATGAGATAGAATGAATTAGGGTTTAACCCTCGGGGTCGGGGGTCTTCTTATATAGGCCTTGGCGATGAACGATGACCATTGGATCAAACCGACCTTGGCAACAAGTGTAGATACAACCTCAAAGTCGGTTTGAAATCGACCTAGGAAGATGAGACCGACAGTGGGACCCACCCGGGCGGCCGCCTAATCCTCATCGGCGGCCGCCAAAGCCATGGTGGGCCCATCTTTGTCGTCCTTCCCGGTGTCTTCTAGAATGTTTTAGTCCATAATTCGGGTTGAGTTACTTCATGGTTAAGTCTTATCAACATATGTGAGATATATTCGAACTTTCTCCATCCTTCTCTGCATTTATCTATTAAGTCCTCAGAAAGTCACAAATCACCAAAGCTCGGGAATTATGTTAGTTAGACCCCTAGTCTATGTTGATATTCATTTTATGCCCTTATCCATGTTTAGTTGACTAGTAATATTATACTATAACAGTGTCAACAACCGCCAATAAGGTAGAGATAATAAAAGCGTAAGCTCTCATGGGTTCTCACCTTGTCCTTGTAAATTGTTTGATTGAGCTGATCTTTTGATTCTCGCTTTGAATCGCTTATTTTTCCTGTTCATTAAATCATCGAGTTAGCCGACCGCTAAGCGTGTCGATCCCACCAGAGCGGTCCATCACGCCGATGCTTTAAGACTTCATGGATCCCAACCTGTACTATCTACCAAATGTATTACTATGGTGGTGAGGAGCTTACGGTGATCATGTCGTAGCTAGTGCCACTATTTTAGCCCTCTGTTTGCTCCTTTGGTCTTCCTTGTAGCATTTGATGATGCCATGATCTGAATTGTCGTGTTGTCTTGCGTGCTACGACAGTTCCAAGAGCGAGTGGGATGATTATCCGAGATATGTAAATTGTCCCTTGTGATGCTTCAGATGGACTAGAGATTGCCCCACTAAGTTTATCCTATAATATTGTATTTTTGCATGTTAATTGTTCAAATCCTCTGTGTATGCGTTTGAATTTGGAATAAGTTCTGCTCTATCATTCTTTTTTTGAGAACCATGAGGTGATCCCATTGGGTTCAATTAACTTATGTTTCTTGTGAAGGTACATATCTCTTTTGCAAGACTACTTTTTTTTTTGCCTACAAGTTATCCCAAGTTCCCGAATTGCTGTCATGATGTGTGTTGTAAGGTTTGTCCCTAGTTCGCTACCATCGTGGTGTTGTGCATATTTTTAGGTGCCCTAAGTTCCTTACCAGTTTCATTTCTGTGGTTTGTAATGTGTGACCCCTGTTTTCATATCGTATTATCGTTCCTAGTTGTACTTTCGCATACAGGTGTGACACCTAGTTCCTTGTTTCATTCCTATGTACTGTACATGTGAAGTAGTACAACTCGATTGGTGTCGTTGAGGGTTTTTAGCAGTTTGTTAAACAAGTTGTGATGACATAGTGGTTTGGAAGGATTTAGATTATATTAAGTGGATGGGAGATCACTGTCTATACTACTGTTAAAGCAAAAGAAAAATCAATCCTGTCAAAATTTGGGTTTCTAAATTTGTGAATTTTTGTAAGCTACAGATTGCTTTTCATAATCGGATTGCAAATTGTTATACTCTAAACTGCAAATATAGTTAACTGTAATTTTTGTGTTGATTATATGAAATTTTGATTCCTAGTGATCGTACATTGCATAACAAGAAGCAATTGTGGGCATCTTTGTCTGGACAACAGATCGCATGCAGGAGAAGAGACAAGGACGGAACAAGGACACAAGCAAGGAACTGAAGGGTGCAGTGGCAGAGTTGTAATTTTTGTGTTAAAGGGTTGGTCCGATGCAGTCGCACCCAAATGAGCACGCACTTGTTAACGGGTTTCGGATCTTCAACATTTATCGTTACTCGGGCCCGTTATTGTTACTGCTAGCTAAGCTAGCTAACGTTTTGTGCTGCTCAGATCCCACCCTTGGATGATGATCCAAGGGTGTAGCACGCTGCAAGAAATGATGTTTACTTTTCTTGTGAAAGAGATATAGCAACTCCCTATAAATAAATAGTATCAATATTTATAATACCAAATAAATATCATCAGGAAATGAAGTTTCATAATATATAAATCGGTAAAGAGCCATAAATGAAAATACTACCTATTAGGCTATTACTAGAAATTTGATGAACAGTGCACCAATTTATTGAAGTTGCATTCTTTTGGGATACAGGTCCACAGAAGCACAGGGATATTTTATTGGGCGCCGTCCATAGCCATCCATTGATTTCCCGGTGCATGCTTCAACATTAAAACGGGAGTTTGCTCCATCACTCAAGTTCTGTTTCTCCCGTGGAGGTTGTTGCCCCAGGCATCCTCATCACCTCACCGCACCAGAGGGATGAGCAGGTACTCCGCGTAGAACAGCTGCGGAGCGACGTGGGGGAGCAAATGGTCAGTGCTTTTTTTTTCGAAAGCGTCCACATTGGACGTGCTTCATTAAGGGAAAATGGAGTCATAATAGATCCTCCTAGATCTTTGGCAAGGTGCCGTCGAACTAGAAGGCCGCACACTAACACAAATCGCCGGCTTAAACGGCGCAGCAGGACTTTGGTACTTAGGCTAGAAACGACGGTGTGACTAAAGAAGGTACAACGAAGTTCGCTATCCGATAAATGGTCAGTACTGATCAGCGCGGTTTTTGACGGTTTCAGGATTCATTGAAGTTTCAAGGAGCTGCAGATCGTGAGGGTGATTAAGCTGGGCAGGACAGCAGGCGCCACACGGCAGCGAGTTTCAATTTCAAAAAGGGCCAATGATCCCGAATGGAGGCGAGGGTTACCTTCCAGATAAACATGTAGAAGGATGTTATTGCGGCTTTGCTCGTCAGGTCCACTGATCGCGCGCAGCTCCATAAGATTGCAGCAAGTATGGAATGCCCAGGAATCTGCAAAATGTGACATGGAAGTTTCATAGCAACGAAAATTGGTGACAAACCAAACCAAGCGAACTCCTTGGCATCAGATTCTCATGAAATGGCAAAAAGTAGAAGATACAATGCAGTATTGGAAACGGCAAACTGAAGTAATCTCATTATGTTGATGCAGAAAGGGCACTATTATGCAGAAACCTCACGAGGTTGCTGTCTTGTGCACACAGAAGCACAGACCCATTCTTTATCAATCAATCACAAAACCGTTCAATGGAATTGCTGTGGAATGCTAGGAGAAACCAGTGGCACATACAGTTGCTATTTTGCTCCACAAAGAGGAAGAAGTAGCTCCCATCAGTATTGCAACGCCGTAAGCTATCTCAAGTAGGGCAACACAGATCCAGAAGACCTTTTTCAAATTTCATATCAGTATGTCCAGACTGTAGTGTGTTAATTCTCTTAACATTAATTTTACCCTACTAACCTTCTTTTGACCTAACCGGACACTGAAAGATCGAATCCCAAATATGCGGTCCCCTTCGATATCAGGTATATCCTACAAGAAATGGCAAACTTCATTCAGTGGAATAGTAGGAGTATTTTGTTTGCAGACGAATATACAATTCAGATATTGCACAAAGGGATCGAGATTTAGAGTGGATATCATCACAGACTAAACATTTGCTAGATATCATAGCGACTTATATTCCTTACGACTCGTTATTACCTTAAATAGTGCTATTACAACTGAGAAGAACGTCATAAATCCAGTTGCAAATATCAGTGGCCTGGAGAACACAGCCGATTTTCTGAAAACAAAAGTCTGGTAGATTATGGAGAGACTGTTAGGGTAGGACTCCAGTTATAGACAACAGACCATACGCTGCAGTTATCATTTGACTTGCAGAGAAAAGAACACATGAGATTAAAAACGACACCATAGGAAGACTTGCCTGAATGTGGAGATAAAAAGCCAGCTGAACAATCACTGCACGAATTGCTAATATGCAGAGTGCTGCAACAATAGCAGATCTCTTCCATCTAAGGTATGGCAGCTGTAAAGACCGAATAGACAAATTACTGTTTCTTTAGGTAATCAAAGTAGTGACAACTGGTGCACGCAAAAAAACAGTACTATCTTAAGTAATAAAAATAATGCCAGAAAAAAGTAAGATAAGCAGCTAAAGTAATTTGTTCATTTACTTTTAAAGAAGTTGTCCATATTCTTGCAGTGAAGGAAAAAATGTCCCTTAAGAAAAATCAGGACTGTCTAAAATTACCACATGTTTTTGTGAAGTGAATAGTAGTGTTGAAGTGTATAAATGGATTGCCTACCTCTTTCTAAATGCTTAAGTTCATCTAGTTATTGTAGTTTATTCTAACATGGTATCATAGTTAGAGGTCTAGAGTTCGAGTCTTGGCAGAGGCTTTATTTTTGCCTTCGCCCCTTTTTACTTTCACATTTGCATCTTGGTCGCTCTGTTGGGCTCACATTTATGCCTTTGTATCTAGCTAAACGTGAGTAGGGGTGTTCAAGTGTATAAGTGGATTGTCTTTTGAAAAGCTTTTGGGTTCATCTGGTTATTGCAGTCCACTCTAACAAATAGTACCATACTGCCATCTAGATTTGGTCTATAATTCATTTTCAAACCTTAATTTCTCTCTATGGTCCATCCGGGTCCATCTACATTGAGACATGTGGGTCACAAACTTCAGCAGTTAAATTTGTAAAGCTCATTTTAAGTCTTCTGATCCACTTACAGATGCTCCTCAGTTTGCGTCACCTTTCATGATATGTGAAAGTTAAAGCACGATGGATTCTGTAAGCATTTAATTAATTGCATTGGTGCTTCTATATATAATATATAATTAAGAAATGAGTTCCTAGACATGAAGCCTTGGAGTGTCTAATGTTTCTCGTTTAGTCAAGCTGTTTAACTGTGTTATTATTGGAGTAGGCAAACTTCCCTGTTTGCATGTGTGTCACTCAACACTGTCGCTGAAACAAAACTACACTTTACAGTTACTTAGAGTTAGAAGTGGAAAATGAGTTCTTACAGAAGCTAAATGAAATATACGTTAAAAATTATGTTGCATATATATATATATATATAAAATCTTTTGCAATGCACAAGAGAACCAATAACCATATATATCATTAAAAATGGGAATATTGTGTTCTTACCCCTACTTTGATGTCCAATTGTGAATTTACCCTCGGTCTTGACATAATTGTGATTTTACTACCATTATTTTCTTTTCATGGAGCACGGGTAAACTTAAGCTTCGTTATCAAATAAATACGGGTGGAATCACAAAGATGACGAAATCAGGGGTAAAATCATGGACATCAAATTAGGGGCAAGAACGGAATAGGCCTTACTAAATCCGGTTAACGTAACTAGCCGGAATCAGTACGCACAAAAAATCCCTAGCTGGGTTGACAACTAGCACTAGGGCCCAAAGACATAAGCTCTTACATCGATTGAATATGCAGTTCCAAGGACAAAAAAGCTTACGAAAAGAGACAAAAACAGAGGTTGTGATCCAACAGCCCATCCAATGCCAAAGCTCTGCAATACACAAGGCACATTCTGTTGAATCATAGACTATCAGTGATGAATTTCAGGATAACTTTTTGAGGTCCTGATCAGGATTAGTGCAAATCTATACAACCATTGACACATGTGACTAAATCTAATTGTTTCACATAACCTAGTAAATGGAGATCATAGAACTACAACATATATTCATAATTCATTGGAAATTTAGATGTAGAAAAAATCGACAAAGACTTCCAATTGCTAAATCAAATATTATCATTTTGCACCACTATTGTAGTCCGTCATACTGAAAACTTTTTCTCTTGAAATACTTTTGATCTCATTGTCTGAGATTGAGAATACCATTATCTACAAGGATTAATACTCGATACTTCTGTTAGAGATAGAGTTTGACTATATGGCTTGTATAATTATATTAAGATGTATCCAGGATATATAAAAAATGTTGACCTGCACGGTTATGACAGCATCGAGTATTGCATTAATCCTGGATATTTAATGAAAGGTCACCTGAACCTAGGGGTTTGTGGTATTTTTCCTATTGTTTTCTGCCTTTCTGCAGCTTTAACAGGAATACTCCAAAGAGCATACAATTTAGTTTGACATAATACTTTGGCCATCTCAGTATCTATATATCCAGAAAAAGTGAAGTCAAAATAAAACATGCACATTGCCAAACTCTTCTATACTGAGCATAGTTACCATAGCAGCAAAGACCAAAACTATTGCTACCCCAGTTGCAGGTGTGTACTCCCCAGATGCCAATGGAAGAGTTGGCTTGTTAACCTGGAGAAGTACAAACATTAACTCCTAGCAGTTATTATGGTAGTAAAAGGTACATAGTTAATGAAGATTACAGTGAATTCAAAATACCTTGTCTATCTCAATGTCGAATAACTGGTTCACTCCAACAATATAGATATTCATGAAAAGGGCAGAGACCACTGCCTACATAACAGTACAAAGTAGCACAATAAAACATACATCTTCCTAGTACTGAAAGGTCAGAGATGCTTAAAGTTTCACTACCTCCAGCAAACCAGTGAGGAACAAAGGTGATATGTCTGACAAGTTCTGGACAGCTAGAAGGGAAACTGAGACAATGCTTAATGCCTGTTTACACCAGAAAAATCTCTTGATCAATGAAGAGAAAACAAAAGCAATACAACGACATACCTATGGAGGTTCATCAAAATGAAACAGTACAGCAAAATGACTTAACTGTTCCTATGACAGTATGTGGCCGGGAAAATCTGTAAAATGTATGTAGAGACGATGATATTGCCCTCCAGATGGTTGTAGAATCATCAGGTTCAGACTGCAGCTGTTGCTCGGAAGCATTAACAGAAGTACTAACTGACTGACGTGATATCGTACAATAGGAAGATTTCCAATCGAAGAGTTTCTGATGTTGATACAAGGTAGGGCCTTTTGTCCTTTGACTAGAAAAGCAAATTCGCCCTTCACCATTTCGTTGGATGGAACAACATGGTGGTAGAAAAAGATCTGGCAAGTCGCACATTTGAATACTAGGTCAAGCACCACAGAAAGTAAATGGGAAAAGATTCATCCAGAATGAAACAACTTTACTAATAAGCTCGATATCAGCATGACAATTACAGCCTGACAAACCGTGTGCAGTGCAATGGTGCACATATGCTAGTATTATTGGGGTAGCACTGCTTGTGATTATTTGAGAAAATGTTTTTGTATTTTACAAAGGCAGCAAAGTTATGAGAAAAACCAGAGGTACTTTTAACCATCGAGAAGTTGTTGACAAATATCTTTTTCCATGAACTACTCAACAAGGTCACAAGTAAAACATTTTATAGAAGCTTAAAATTGCCCTTAGTGTACAAATAGACTCCATTCCACAAAATACAACAAAGTTCTTAATTTGGGAATATAACAAAAGGGGATTTTAATTACAATTATTTTAACTACCCCTTGTATATGTAATGAACCTAACAAAGTCAGAATAAGAAGAAACCCAATTTTCTGCCAAGTTATGACATATTTGTGTTTCTGTAGAACTTAATGGCTATGGCCCGCTATAGCCCCATTCGTTAGAAAAAGAGAATACATTAATATCCCAGCTGACACCTCTACATCAACTAGTGCATATAGCTATTTCTTACTGCACCACAACACATCAAACACATGTAAATTCAAACACAAGACACGAACACCAAAGTTTTCGGACTTAGTTGCCTCATCAAAACAAGTGCCACCCACATCCGGTCCCCGCGGCGAAAAACAACCGCCACAATGCGAAACCGTCTGCTGCCATATCATGCATGTCATCTTGGTAACTCAAAACTACTGGCTACCACCTCCCATGCCGGCCTCCTCGCTAATTTCGTGGGTGCCTCATATGCCGCCTCCTCGCCAAATCTGTGGTTCACTGCTGGCAGATAGGAGGCCCTTGAGTTGCCACGCCAACGCCTCTCCTCACGGCCGCGTTCCTCTGTTATTGACACATTAAACTTCAATCCTCAACTAGGCCTCCACCACCTTCCTCGCCACAATGCTAGCGACCGCCGTAGAATGACCGAGCACAATCTTCCAAAATGATGCCACCCAGGAGAAACGTGACGCCACTAGCATTGCAGTCGCTGACTAGAAGGTCGCCGTTCTAGACTTTTCAACTAGGCCTCCACCACCTTCCTCGCCACAATGGTAGCCACCTAGGAGGTTTTTACCCCTCTATTGGGCTTTTTTATTGCACATGAATAATTACACTTTGTAGTTCATGACACAAAAAAGTAAAAAAAAAATAAGGAAGGTTACAAATGAGAATGCAATCATAAATCTAATCTTCGACGAATGTCTTCTTTTGCTCTAATCATAACTAGAGCAAACTCTTTCTTAAAGTTTTCTTTGCAACGACGGAGAGAGTGCAGATGACCTCTGAAGATAACATCATTCCATAGCATCCAAATCGACCATGACATAGTGACAATAATTTCCATAAAGAAAGGAACATTCAGCTGAAGTCTGAGGCTTTCAACAATAGGTACCACCAGGTCTGTGTTTGGGATAATCACAGAGAACAAATTCCAACAGGCAGCAGCAAACAAGCAATGAAAGAACAGATGAGGCAGATCCTCGTCCATGTTGAGGTGTCAGAAAACACAAGAATAATCAAGTAGATCCATGTTGCGTCTTCGAAGCAGGGATATTGTGCTTAATACGGTCTTGAAGAATCAACCAAAAGAAAACTTTCCTCTTACCATTTGAAAGCTGGAGGAGCCCCTCTATCACCTATTATACTCAAGTATGCTTTGCTTGAAGCATAATAGTCCCCAGTGATATGTCCAAGCATGAGGTTGAGGCTGCAATTGTACATCTTGCAGCAGCAAAGTAAAATCATTTAGCTGATCAAAGGCCTCCATCGACAAAGGTAAGTGGAAAAGATCATGAGAGGGGAGGGTGGACACAGCTTGAGCAAAACTCTAGGATTGTTAGCATAGGAGTGAAGTTGGGGGTAGGTTTGATTTAATAAATTTGGCCTCCATGAGTCATTCCAGAGGTAGCAGGAGTCCTCTTGATGGATTGTTACTTCGGACAACATTTATAATTGAGAGACCAGTTTAAGTAAGTCTCTACCAAAAAGAGCATCTCTGTAAGTTGACAAAGCCAGGTAACCTGCCATCTACATTATATTTCCCCAGACCAATTGAACCCAGGTAATAGATAATCTATTACAAAATTTATGCAGGTGTTTGAGAAGCAAGCACTCATTCCGAACAGTGATATCCAGCACCCCAAGACCCACTTCAATTTTATGAAGACACACCACAGGCCAGGCAGCTTTGGAAGGCTTCTTGCTGTTCATATTGGATCTATATTTCCTGTACTTGTCAAGACCGGAAAGATTGACACTTCCATGGAAGAAAACAACATCTGGAGACATTGTCGTCAATGTCCCAAGGGGGGCAAAGCTTTTGCCATGGCTCCTCAACCCCGTGCATAGCATTGGCCATGACTTGTCCTCTGCGCCAGCTGCTGCTTTGTTCAACCAAGCCACCTGCTGTCATCAATACTGGAAGCCACCGTCATCGAACTCACGGCGAGCAGCTCCGGCCCCCTCGTGCCAATAATTCCCCATGCCGGAACAAGAGTAGTAGATCACGGATCCGGGCCCGAGGCCCCCCACTCCAACCGCAGAAGCGGGATTCGAGCTAGCCAGCCACCCATGACCCCGTTGTCGCCAGGCACCGCCAAGTAGCTAGGCCACCGCCGTTGGCAGGGCACCACTCCACTGGTCAAAGTGAGCCAGAACTAGCCACTCGAGCTTTGGGTCCAACCACACGAACCAAAACAATGGTTCCGACCGTCGTCATCCCTTTCAGAAACCACCTAGTGCCTTCGTGTGCAAGACCCGCCTTGCCTAGCCATGATGCTGTCCCAATCACCGAGCACCGTTACCGCACAGAGGTGTGATCACGATGTTTCCCGGCGAGAGCCTTGCTTCCGCTGTCCTTGGGTGCCACGCGGGCCTCCTGTCCACACCGTCCGGCGGTGGTGAGAGCAGGAGATGTGGTGGTGGTGGTTGGTGGCAGCGGCAAGGGTTGTCGCACATGCCATCTGTGTGGGTGGCGACACAGAGACCTCCTAGGTGAAGCCACGACTAGATTGGATTCAATGCGTGCAGGATATGCACATTGAGGGTATGGAGATTGATTCAATGCAACCACCTCCACTATAGACGTTTGGAAGGTCATTCGCTGATACCTTTAGCCCAAGATTTAAAACGTGAAGTTGGACTCCGCTACCCCGGGTTTGATTCCCTAGGGTAACTCGTCATTTTCAAGACTGAGTTATCTAACAAATGCCAAACGTAACCACCCTTCATGCCGAAATCAGCTTTGACGTTTATATCATACTCTACAACTGCTTCTGCATCATTTTCCTGTTGTCCCTCGGTTGAGTGTCACAGCCCAAAGTGGACCACCGGCCAGGGCCCCAAAAAGGGCAAGCCTGCGCGTGGCCACAGCCAGGCCAGCGCCGTTGTCGTCATCCAATTTCCCGTCAAAATAAATATTAGGGAATAAATATTTGGAAAATAAATACATAGAGATATATTAGGAAAAGAATTCTAGATTCCTTTGTAAAGAGGTATTCCGATCTATAAGGAAACCTCCTAGATATTACTTAGCATGCAAGTCTTCCCCACACTATAAATAAGGGACTTGTAAATAGTTAGAACTAATCAACTCTGATCTTCAGACTCTCTCTCTATAGCACTAGCGCGCCAGTGCCACCGCCACACCTCAGTACGCGCGCACCGCGCGCCGCGGCACAATTGCCGGAATCCGTCCCGGACCGTGAGACATGGTACTCGGAGGCCACTAGATCCTCGGCCCTCACCACCTCTTTCAAGATCCGATGGACGCCCATGAGTATGCCGAGCTTGAGACAAAGATCCCCGCCCTATTCACCGCCCTTTTGGAGAAGTTCGGCAGCACGCCACGACTACCACCAAGGATGACGTGGCCATGGACGCCGCTGCCAACGACACCGCTGCCTTGGGCGCTACCGACGGCGATGACGCTCCCACGGGCTTCGCCTATGCCATCCCCTCCACGATCCTCAACGCTGCAAGCTACGGGTACGTCGACCCCAAAGGACACACCCGTTGTTGCAGTCCAGATCAAATCAGATTTGGAGGCCACCACCTACGATCGAAAGTTGCTCGACGAAAAGCCTTTCCAACTTGGCCAACGTCTCGCGGTTCAAACAATGGCACAGATAAGTTCCTACATTACTAGCAATGTCATCTCTAACACTGGGAACATCTGGAATGCCTACGCCACTAGCATCATGAGCAACACAACGACATCACCCAATGTCGACACCGACATCACTGACCTCAACATCGACGTCCTAGACATTACCGACGCCATGCACACCCTTGGCGCCAACGTCCTCGCAGATCAGGCCATCATCCACTCTGCATTCAATAGGCGGTTTATCCCAGCCCCATGGAGCAACAACCCCCAACATCACGATGGCGTCGTCCTCGACGACGGTGTCAACCTTGATGCTGCTAATAGTGCCAACAACGTCCTCACCACCAAGAGCATCACCACCATCACCAAGGAGGCCACAGATCCGTTTGGAGCACCTCGCCACCCTGCAACCACGCTAGCAAGGGATCACCTAGCACAACCGGCGACTTTCACAGTACCTTGCAAATGGATCGGTGACGCCACTTCAATTGGCGCCCGAGCAAACTACATCATTGCCGACCAACAGCTCATGGCGACACCATTTTCGCAACATGGATCTCGAAGATAGAGATCCTATTCAACTTGGAGCAACACCTCGGCCTTGATAAATACATAAGGTACACCGTTTTCCACCTGACAGGAGCGGCACAAATCTCGTCCCTCCACACGACCAGAGAGGTGCCACTTCCGACAGTGTCTAACATGCAACTTCAGGGAGCCCATCAACAACGTCTCTATTGGCAATCTGGCGCAACCACGGCAAAGTCGACACCCCGTACGACTAAATCCGCGCTTTCGAGTTCACCAATGGACTCCAAACGATGGGACGGGACACACTACAGCGAGAGGCACCTCGCTGGTCGTCTCGACACCCTTCCGCCACACGACCTGACGATAGGCGAAGAACGCAACACCATGGACGATTCGGCTATGATGGCCAGGACGCCTCGAGGGCCGATTCAGCTGGCTCCCTCGATCCTCGATGACCCCGACACCCTCATCCACTACGAGGCCCTCACCAATCGAGCTTCGTCTTGAGGCCCGGATGGATCGTGAGCTCCTACCACGTCAACTACTGATGAAGACCGTCATCTTCGATGACTATGACCATGGACCCTATAAGGACTGTGGAGTCTCAACATGGGGTTTCATGTGTGACGACGACCCTCCCATTAATCACGGCAAGAATGGAAACAAGAAGGACGTGCCAGACACACCGATCCTCTACCTCGGCGCCTCCCTCGCTACCCTAGAGGCCTTCGCCGTGCTTCGCACTGCTACGTCGACTACCCACGAGCTACGTAGTATTGCCAATACCATGAGCAATGGCTTGGACGTTGCTCAATAAGGTTGGCTTCCACTACCCTACGTCTTCTCCATATGCAGACACCTTCCCAGCATGCATACTGCTCATGGAGGAGCATGCTCTTGGCATCCAGGAGGACGTCGTGACCCTGCTCTTCGACGACTACGGCAAGAACGACGACACGGAGCAAGAGTGCTAGACGCAACGATCTTCTACCTCGTCTACTCACTCGCTACCATGGAGGCATTCGCCCAACTTCGCCTCGCTAATGGACTCCCAATCATCGGCCCAACATAGGAAAAAGTGGATGCCGCACCCTTCGAACACACGTTTTCGACTACTCCATCTGGCGTCGACAATCGTGCAGCGACATAGCGCAAGGACGCACTACTTGGAAAAAGGGGAGGAAATCTGTCACAGCCCAAAGTGGGCCGCCCGCGAGGCCCAAAAGGGCAAGCCCTGCTCGCGGCCACAACCAGGCTAAGCGCCGACGGCGCCACCGTAGTCATCCAATTTCCGTCAAAATAAATATTAGGTAATAAATATTTGGAAAAGAAATAGACAGAGATATATTAGGAAAGGAATTGTAGATGTAAAGAGTATTTCGATTTATACGGAAGCCTCCTAGATATTACTTAGAGGGAAAATCTTCTCCAAAATATAAATACAAGAGACATATAATCAATTGGACCTAATTAAAGGGGTAACATCCGACCGCTCCAGTTTTTAGGCTTTCTCTCTAGCTCTAGCGCCAGCCCGCCACCGCCATACGCCACCGCGCCGCCGCACCTTAGTATGCGTGCGCCGCCGCTCCCGCCAGCAGCACCACCGCCCCGCCATGCGGCACCACCGCCCCCCCGCGATAGTCGTTGGAGTCTGTCCGGACTATGACACTGAGAAAGAGCAAACAAATAGTCGCACACCAAAGCGCATCACTAGTTTCGCAGTCGCGATCTTTGTAGCTACGAGAGTAGACGACTAATCCGGCGAACTAAATATCCAGCACAAATTGCACAATAGTACTAAGCCTGTAGTAAGCTATGTTCTGAACAGCACTCTCCCATCACACATTCACACGCACAGTCTACGCCAGTACTGGAGACTACAGAGGGGAAGGGAACTCACTCACCTCTCCGGCAGGCGGCGCCGGGACGCGCGGAGAGGAGGGAAAGCTGGAAGGGGAGCGTATCCATCCCTACGCAGTGCGGCGAGGTGGTGGTGGTGGTGCGGGGTGAGCAGTGGAGAGGCAGGGGCGGGGCGGTTGCCAGGATTAAAGGACTCCGGCCCCGGATCTGAAACTCACGCTATAGTGCTCACAATCTCCGTGTGTGCTGTCCTCGTGCGAGTGGTCAGAACTCAGAAATGAAATGGCCCGGCGCTGCCCTGGTGGTGAGCCGAAGTGATCAAGTGAAGTGGTTTGCCTGCGTGTCGTTGCACGGGTGGCCGCGGCAGTCGCCGTCCGTGGAACTGAGCACCGTCACGACCTCACGTGACCAAAGAACCTGCAGCCGTGCAGCGCATAAAAAACTTTCAAACTTGTGCGGTATATATCTCTAAAAGAATTAATTTATAGACAAAAAAATTTGCCACCAAAAGAATGGATTTCTAGAGGCGAGCCACGAGCGGTCCACAGATCCACATTAATCTTTTTGTAGTCTGGGCTGCATTTAACATAACCTCTCTCTTGTGCTATTGGATACTTTAAACAACACTAGTCAAATCGTGGGTGCGACACTTTATACTGGATTTATTCCAGCATTTTCCGGCGGTGTGTATTTAAGTGGTATAGGCGACGTCCCCGTCGATAGCGAGCCGCCAGTGTGGTGACTTTGTGCTCAGTCCTTCAAAGTGCTCATAGTGATAGGGTTTACATACATGTGTTCTCAAAGGTGAGTGTGCGTGCCTGTTAAGCATCTGTGTGGTACCGTGTAATCTAAAAAACTCTAGTTAATTAGCCTTCTCGCTGTAGAGCTATTAAAGTTCAATAGTTTAATGAGTGACAATATGATCTTTTAGCTTGTTCGCTAGTCAGTCCTAAAGTTGCTACAAATTCATTCGGTCAAAGACAGAGGGAGTACATGGAATTCCTTTTACAAATCAAATTTATAGAATTGTTGCAAATTCTGCCTTGCTCAGGATCTTGGCAGTGGCAAATCATGATGGAAGGATGTGGTCCAAAACAGTTTCAAAGAAGAGAAAGTACAAATATTGTTTACCATATAGCCAAGCAAATTTTGAGCTTCTGTTCTTGTTCTTGTACTTGTTTTGTTTCTTGCCTCTCCTTCGATCTGTTCTTGTTTTGTTTCTTAGTTTGTTAGTCGTTTTTCCTTTGTTACGGCTGTAATGATACACTTTTTGTTCTTTAATGAAATTCCTACAGGGACAGTCCCTCTAGTTCCCTCAAGAAAAAAAAGTCAATTTTTGTGCATAACAGGGAATGGTGGAGAGCTCGCTCTCCTACAACAAGCTGGGAAGTATATGCAGTATATGTAGAAAGTATATACATTAAGTGAATGTGAGGAGAACTAGAAAAGAGAAAGCGCGACATGTGTGAAAAAATTATTAAAGACAAATAAGAAACCAATATTATATGGCAGCGTATCATGTGCAACCTAGCTTCATGTGCAATGTATGCAACCACCAATTAAAGCCCACGGGATCTAGATCTAACGTCTGTAGTGTTTTCCACTTAAACCCCTCCATCTCTGGTGTTTAAATCTAACCCGTGTGTATCCGGTGGAAGGGCTTAAGTGAAAAAAACCTCAGACGTTGGATCGATCCTGTGACCTTAATTGGTGGTTACATACGCGTTACACGAAAAAGTAGGTTGCACAGGATTCTTGCAATTTAGCTTAATTATATACCCAAACGCTTTCTTTTATTAGTATTAGACTTGCTATTAAGATACAAGGCCATCATGCAGCGACCACCAATCGTCACCGCCTACTCCGTCCGTGCACTGTTCTGTTCAGTAAGAAAGGTCGACCACATATGCAATTAGCACTAATTGTGATTTCCCTTTCTTAAAATGACGTAAAACAGCAGGGGTCCGGGACAAGAAAAAAAGGCCAGACTCTAACAGGACAAGAGAATGCAATGCGTTGGACTTATCCACTACTACACAAAAACTTTTACGGGGTGGTCGTTTTAGATTTTGCGTGCTGGACAAACGTGTCGGTCACGGTTAATCCGTCAATAACCCCGCCTGCCCAATTTTTCAACTTCGATGCAGGTGTTTTGTCAATTACTCAATTGGCCACCCTTTCGATCTGTCCACTCTATTCTCTCGGTTTTCTTTTAATAGAATAGTTGTTAAGAAAATATGTAAGTTACATTTTCTCAACTTTAACTGTATATTCAGATAAGTTTATTACAAAAGTACATTCATCGTTCTACATACATATCATATAATACTAATTATGTATTAATATTATTTTATATGGTTGATCAAATATAAAAACATTTATCGTGGTCGAAAAACCCAGAATAACTAGGTGGATTCTCTGCAAGGCGTTGTTGCGGTATGAAGAAGAATTCTATGAGTTACAATGTTACTATCACCCTCATATTCTTTTTCTTTCTTTTTTTTCCCTTTTTATTTTATTTTTTTTCTTTTTTTTTTTTTTTTTTTTTTTTTTTTTTTCTCTATACCAATGGGTCGCACTTATAATAATATATCAATGTAAGATCTTGTTTTAAAGGATTTATTAAAATGAATTTAATGGTGTAATCAGAATTTGATTTATTTTTTTGGTTCATGAGTTATAACTTTTTAAGTCCATAGATATGTGGGGCATGTTGATGATGTGGCGCAAGGAAGGGTTAGTGGGCTGGTAAGGTGGCATGCTAGTGGGGTGTTAGTGAGATGGTGAGGTGGCGTGTTTGCATGCCGAGAGAATTAGCTAGTGGGGTTCCAAATATTAGTTTTATAGACTTGTATTTTGGGGCTGAGAGTATTTAGCATAGAGTAGTCTATTTCTTGCTAGTACCTACTGTCTTAGGCTCCTAGCATGGAAGTGTGTTGTCTATTTTTCCTGCTATTATCTACTATCCTAGGCTCCTAGCGTGGTACTGTGTTGTCTATATCGTGCAAGTAAATGCTAATCCCTTATCGCCTCAATGCAATACGAGCCAGATATCCTGAGGGTGACCGAACGAAGCAGCGGGTAGCGTGCACGGCATGTCAAAAGCGACGAGACAATGAGGACACTGTTCACTCTCACGGCTCCACAGCCCGACCGTCGTCGATCATCCCGTCTTTTTTATGAATCGTCGATCATCCCTTTGACCGAGTAATGTTTAATTGCTTCAAAAAGACACTGTTTTAATAGCAATCTTGTATTCTTGGACTTCCTCCTCTACTCATATATTGTACTATGGTGCGGCCCTGCCTACAATGTTTGTCGCATCACTCTTTGCTGACTCTAAGATAAACCTTGGCGTGCATCGCCACGATGGGTTATTTTCAAGAGGTTGCTTGAGTTCGGCAAAGGACGAGCATCAAATTGGCATAAGAAATCAATGTTGCTTGGTCGTGATCTTGTAGTCGCTGGTTGCGTGTCTCTTTAGGCGTTTTAGTCGTTGTTGCTGTGTGATCCGATAATTAATTTTGCGTCTAACAGAAGCGTTGCCGGCTGGAGACAATGTGCTGCGGGGACACTGACCAACGCCTCGGCCCATCATGGGCGAACACGTGAGGAGTTGGAGTTTTTCTGTACAAGAAAGCGACGCCGGCTTCGATGGGCGAATGATTAGGTACTCATGGCAGACGCAAGGGCTAGCGCTCATCACTGACGGAGCTGGGGGATGGCCGGCGGCCCCCAACAAAAAAAAAAAAAAAAATTAAAACCATGTAGTATCAATTTTTTGGTCCTAGTTTTTTTTAAAAAATCTTGGTTCTGAGCAAGTAGAAGTAGCAAATTAGTTCTCACAAAAACTATTTCATGTTCAATTTCGTATCTCACGAAGACTATATAGTAGATTTTTTATGCAATCAGGCCAAATTCTTGTGGGAAGACAAGAAAAAAAACTAAAGAAAGACACTTTTTTTTCTTACTAGAAGAAAACTAGCTATTTGTTTTTGTGTATTTCTATTGCATAATTAATTACTACAAATACAATCGTGCCTAGATAATGTATGTTTGTACGGAAAATGAAAAATTTGTGAGAATTGCAAAATTCTTAAATCAATGAATATTTGTTTGGCCCCCTTTATTTTCTCGTCGGCTCCGCCACTGGCGCTCATAAGGTAGCTGTCAACATTTATTTTTAGTTTTTAATGTTAGAGAGAAAAGCTAGCTCTTGATTAAGAGCTAGGGATATAAACACATTCAATGATATATGAGAGTGCTATACGAGAGTAATCATAATACGAGCTATTGCAAAAAGGTAGTGCTATTGGAGAGGTTGGCTTAGAGTTGGTAACTGATACCATTCTGGATGCCCTAAGTACCAACCACTAGTACAAAAAGGCACTATAGGGGCGGCTCATAAGCCACTGTAGGAGCGGTTTTTGTAACCACCCCTAACTCTCCGTTACTCTTGTGGTTTTCACAAAGGCAGGGGCGGTTGGTGATTGAACAGCCCCTACTGTATGAGCCACCCCTACTATGATTTTTAGAAATCACATTTTCAAAATTTGAAAACAAATAGCAAAAGATTTTTTTGAATCGGGGGGGGGGGGCTCCACCGGCTAGCCACCCAACATCTAATGTCACTATCATTTTTTTCTGAGGTTTTTGCAATTGTTGTGGCTGTGGGGTTTTGAACCCGGGACCCCTCACTCACACGTGAACCTTCCCCAACACTAAGCTACACATATGTATGTGTCCATATCCCATTCGGCTCCCCATATATTATGCAAATTAGAGTGAAAGTTGACTATTTGAGACCCTAAATGGATTCAAATGAAAAAGTGGTCAACTACCAACTTTCATAATTTTTTCAAGATCTACAATTTTCAATTAGGGTGTTTCTCCGTCTGAGGTCATTTATGAAATTTGAATTTCAAATTTGACACATTTGAACAGCGTTTTTGCATGACAAGATGGTTTCAAAATAAAAAGTGGTCAACTACAAAGTTTCATAACTTTTCGAGATCTACAATTTTTATTTAGGGTGTTTCTCTGTCGAGGTCATTTGAAAAATTCAAATTTCGAAATTTCAACATTCAAACACCACATTTTGAGATATCAAATTAAGTGAAACGAAAAAAGTGGTCAACTACAAAGTTCTATAACTTTTTGAGATCCACAATTCTTATTTAGAGTGTTTTTCCGTGGAGGTTGTTTTAAAAATTTAATTTTGGTGCCTCATTTTAAAATTCGGGGAACCCACTATATGGGCGCCTCAATATAGAGCCGGCCCTAATTTATGCGACTGGTAGGGGCGGCTAGATATTGAACCGCTCCTCGCTATTAGTAGGGACGGCTGAATCAAAACCGCCCATACTTTGTAGGGGTGGCTGGTATGATGGAAGGAATTTGCTTCATTGTAGGGACGGCTCTAAACATGAACCGTTCCTGCTCAAAAAGGGAGGCATTCCAATAGAAGGCTTTTGTACCAGTGAACAAACAAATCGCAATCATGTCCGCTTTGGACTTGTTAACCCAAGTGGCTAGAGGTGAGAGACGATGGAGGCAGCTCGGAGGGTGTCGTGTCAACGGCAAGGGGTGCGTGAGTACTGAGTCGTATCGAATGGTTAAAGTTTAAAGAGTCTGGACTCCTGATATAGTTTTGAAGGACCAAAAACTCTCAGCACCCCCTCATAACTTTTGTTCTTGGGACCCACACATCAAGGCTCTCCAATCGATCCTGTGCTCGGAGTATTGTTTCGTGTGTTCGTTCACCAACAGATGGGCACCTTAGGGCATGTACAACTCACAGATGGTAGGTCGATGCTGTAAAAACCTCGAATTTATTATATAGGCAGGATGTCAAGACAACTCATACAACCCACATATGGATAACTTCGTCTCTAAGCTATTTAATGTTATGCATATAGCTTAAGATCAACTACAAATATATTTGTGTATACCTTTGTGTGGCTATTTGATAGTATAATATTAGAGATCTCATAATATTAAGCATAAATATAGAAACATAATTCACATTACATGTGCACAGTAAAGAGCACTACCACTTGTTCAGATTCACAGGCGGCAGCAGCACCAGCACATTCACATTCAACAATAGATGCAAATAATAGTTAAGTAGCAGGTAGTAACATTCATGTTCAAGAAAAGATGCAAATAATAGTTTAGTAGTAGCACATAGTAGCATTCAGAAAAATATACAAGTGGAAACGATGGACAAATACTAGTGCAGGGGCGGCCTCGTCCACAGATGCAGCAGCGGCGTGAAGCCCACCGCCAGATCCGGCGGTTGCCGGGCGATGGCGCATACAACGCCATGCAAACTGGAGGCTCCAGCGGCACGCGAGAGCGCGGTGGCTCCAAGCAGCAGCGAGCACGAAGCCGCGTCCGCTCCAGCGGGCGGCGGCGGCTCTAGGCTGCTCCCAAGGCCGCTGCCGCTGCCTCGCCTAAGGCCGTCGCCGCACCCATTAGGGGTGAAGCTAGAGCAAAATAGTGGGGTGTCTTGCTCTTATAGATATGAAAATTTAATCCAAAACAATGGTGAAAATCTATTCTTATAAGTGATTTTTTGAAGTTTGGGGGTGCCTGGGCACCCCCTGCCTCTAACGTGGCTACGCCCCTGGCACCCAAGGCCATCGCACCCAACGTTCTAGGCCGCACCCAAGGCCCGCTGCACCGAAGGCTGCCGCCGCCGCCTCCTCGATATCTGCGAGGTCAACGCCGCTGTCGACGACGGCTCCGCATTTACACCGACGCCGTCTCGCCACACTCGAGATGCGAGGTCGGTTGTCTCAACACATGCGCCAACTCCATCTACTTTGCCACCACGCGTCCCTCTCGACGCTGGTGAGGCAGACAACGAGACGCACCCACACCACGGAGGTGAGCCTGGACGTCGTCATCAATGGCTCCTCACCTACGTCGGCTTCTGCGCACCAACAACATGCACATCAAGCAGTGCAGCTATGCTATCTAGCGCCGCACATGCGTCGTGATGAACGGCATGATGCGTCGCATACATACATCCCGTCGTATCCGCCGTATGGAGACAGACACACACGACTCTGTCCACACGGAGACGGAGACAATCGAGACGTCGTCACCTTCATCTAAACCAACATGTGTCAAGCACGATGAAGGCGCTGCCACGATGAGAGCACGCCCGGTGCCGAACTGGAGACGGCGGCAACAGAGACGAGCATGTGCTGCCTACTTTCGAGTTGTGCATCGAAAAATAAGAATTGGATAAGACTTACGCATATCTAACTTGGTAGGCCGCGAGATTAAGGTTGCCTTGATGGTTTGGTACACCTGCATCATGGCACGCCGTTCCCCGTAGTCGTTGTGGACCTGCTCATAATTTGTATCGACCCGCTTGTCCTCCTAAAGCTCCCAGGACCGCCTATCAGCCAAGCACCACTCTGGAATCACCTACAGGACACCAAGTATAAAACATATTAAAAAATCACATTAAGCATAATTAAACTTAGTATGACCATTCAATATTTACCAGCACGTATTGTTCTTTGGTCAGATTCAACGTTTTCCATTCCTCCTTATCGAGCCTCCTTTTCTTGTATGTCCCGTAGTATGTCCTGACGGCCTGGCCGCGTGCCTCGTACCACATGTCTGACACAAGTTTGAAATAGGCGGTTGCAGCCACTTCATCCGCCTCAGCGTCGAATCCCTCCTCAATCTTGAAGCAATCCTGCACATAGAAGCAATGTATTGAGTCATTATTTCAAACATGTGAAATTGAGCACCTCTTTTCCCTCCACACGAGCGCCAGCCTCTCCCTCCCCACCACCCGCAAGCGCCGCCCTTCCCCACCACGTGTGAGCGCCGTCCTTTCCTCCTCCCCCATGCGGTGCATGGCCGGCCGCCCGTCCCTCCTCCCTCCTCCAAGTGCTGGCGGTCGACGGGCGGACCCAAGGAAGGAGCGACGGCATCACATATAGCGACCGGTGGCACCACGATGGCACCTCCCTCCACAGACGTGGACCCAGTAGGCACCACGACAGCTTTTCCTCCACAACTGCAGTGAGGAGGGGCCATGCCGATGGGCCACCACACTGAAAGGTCCCTTGTGGTTTTTGGTAATTGAGTGTCAACATTAGGTGAACTAATATGTGTGATTGAGATTATATACAGAAGATTAGTTCACATGTGATGGTGCAATGAAGGAGCTTTATCGCATATGTGACATGACATGGAGTCATGTGACCGAGGTGGTGAAGGTCAAGACAAGGCTTGGCTTGATGGACCGGTTGCAAGTGTGAAGGGCAAGTCGAGGGACTTGGCGCCGATGGACCGACGCAACGGTGAAGAGCAAGTGAGGTCAAGATCGATGGACCAAGAAGGTCATGTGATGATATGAAGTGGATCATATCATTTGGTGATCGTGTTGGTGCATGTGTTGCATCGGCACTTGGAGATGGAGCAGAATGAAAATGCGCAAGGCAAAGGTATAACCTATAGGGCATTTCATTTCGCCGGTTATTGGTGCTTAGAGAAGTTTATGACGGTTTAGGATAGATGGCCGTACTATCAAGAGGGGGCAAACTTGTTTGCATATCGGTCATCTAGTGCCACTTGAGCGATCTAACTTTGCGATGTGTTAGGATCGAGTGGCATGGTAAGAGCAAGAGAAAATCCTTTGAAAATGATTGTGAAAATGCTAACACACATGCACATGGTGTTGTACACTTGTTGGTGTTGGCACATTTGCGGAAGAGGAGAAGTTGTTTCGGTGTTTCTCGGACACTTGGACTGCTCTTAGAGTGGAATACTGCTTTGATCCATTGTGAGTTGGATCAAGTAACCATGTGGGTTGTGTAGCCCTCTGAGTAAGCTTTCCATAGAGTCCAAGATCATCGAAAACGGAGTTCGGATGAAGGAGATATCGCCGTTTTACCGGCGATTGGTCTGACCGGACGCACGATAGCGCGACGGGACGCCCGACCGGAGGAGCTCCGCTCGGTCGTCCGCGTAGAGCTGCAGCCTTGAATTTTGCCGGTCGCGTCGGCCGGACGCTATGACCAGACTTCGCGACCGGACTCGCTGGTGAGTCGGGTCGGTCGGCCGTAGCCGCCGAAAAAACTGTGTTTTTCGTACCCAACGGCTCTATTTGGCTTAGGGGCTATAAATAGAGGTTGTGGTCGGGCTTGGCAGGTGCTTAGCACCTTGGGGACTTTGTGTCCATGTTTGAGAGTGCTTGAGAGCCCTCTCACTCACATATGCTTGATATCGTTCATCCGATTGAGTGAGAGATCGAGTTCTAGTGCATTGCGTTGAGAGATCGCATTCGTGGCACTAGGTGATCGGGTTGCAAGCCGGTGTGCTTGTTTCTCTTGGAGGTTGCCACCTCCTAGATGGCTTGGTGGCAAGAGACTTCGTGAAGCACACAAGGAAGCTTGTGCGGTGCTCCGAAGAAGAGATTGTGAGAGGTTCGTGCTCACCTCGCGGGGATCGTGAAGAGCAACTCTAGTGGAGCGTGTCATTGAGCTACCACACTTGTGTGTGGGTTCACACGGTACCCTCGAGGGATTGGCTAGAGGACTCACACTTTGTGTGAGGGACTCGATCGAGCTCCCAAATGGGATTTGGCACGGCCATTAAGCGAGAATCATCACCGGGTGATTCGCCAAACCGTGGAACCACTAAAGTGTTGGTCGACACAACGAGGAGTAGGGGAAGTTGGCAAGCTTCCCGAGACCTCGATAAAATCATCGGTGTCATCTTGTGTCCACACTTCGCGGTGGTTTTGCAATCTCTTCATCACAAGCTTTGTTATTACTTTCATATATACATTGTGCTTGTGCTTGAGTAGAGTAGTTGTATCTTTCTAGCTTGTGTAGCTTGTTTAGTTACTTTGCTTAGCTTGTGTAGCTAGGTAATTTGAGCCTTTGGGTTAGGCGTGTGTTGCCTTGTCCATTGTGCATCTAGTGAGCTTAGGAGCTTTGTGCTTGCGCTTACTAGATTTGTGTAGGAGCTCACCCGTGCTTGAAGTACTAGTGCTTAGGTTTGTGTGACCTTGCATTAGAATTGATTAGGAGCTCAAGCTAGGCTTGTCACCTCACTCTTCTTGTGTAGGATCTTTTGTGAGGTGATTTAGAGTCTTAGTTAGAGGGGTGAAGTCTTGGCTAGACCGATAAGTTTAATTCCGCAATTGTATTCGGTTAGCCGGTTTGATTAGTTTTAGAAGGGACTATTCACCCCCCTCTAGTCCCCATCTCGACCCTTCACATGGTATCAGAGCCGTGGTCTCTCATTTAGTGGTCTTAACTGACCCGAGAGGATGGAAACTAGAGGGTTTAGTGATGCTTATTTGAGTGACACACATATTTTTGATGGCACACACTTTGCACGGTGGAAACACCATATGCTTGATCATTTTCGTGCCATGGGACCTAAGGTTTAGTGGGGTTGTCACTAGTGGTCTCACCGGTGTCTTGGACCATAGAAATCTAACCAAAGCTCAAAGGTCATTGTATGAACTTGATGCACATGCATATCTTTTTCTAATAAATTCTTTGAGACTTGATGATTTCGACAAGGTGAACCATGAGGGATCCGCACATGAGGTGTGGGAGTCCATCAAGCACACCTTCGGCAACGCCTCCACTTGGGATGATGGCAAGTTTGAGGATGAGGCGCCAAAGGTGGTGGCTCATGAGGAGGATGAGCAACATTGCTCCACCTCATGGTCAAGTGAAGATGATGATCGAACTACCACAAGTTCACTTGACAAGAATGATGATGGTTCATGCTTAGTTGATAATGCAACTACAAGCCCATCCACTACATCGACATATTGCGTCATGTCACAAGGTGGCACAAAGGTATCAAGTAGCAATATGATTGATCATGTTGATTCATATGATGAGCTTGTTAGTAGACTTGCTAGCATGACCATGTCTTTAGAAAAAGAGAAAGCTAAAACAATGAACTTGGTAAATAAAAACTCTTTTCTAAAGAAAACATGTGAACAACAAGAGCATCTACTTTATGTCACTACTTGTTCACATGATGTGCTAAAATTGGCTCGTGAGGAACTTTGTGTTACTCATGATATCTCTGATTGACACTTGTTATCATATAAAATTTTTAATTAATTAAACATGAGAAAGGGGTATAAATAATAATAACAACCTAGAATAGGGTGTCACTAACATAATTCCATCAGTTTTGGTAAAGTTGTGATTTGCGGGGACTTAACGAGAAAAATCAGCGAGAGATGGCGTGGCATACGGCCGGCGTAGCATAGCGCAATCCAACTCGAAACAAGTCTAGAAGGCTTCGGATTAATCCCGCGTGAACTAACCCGAACCAAGAAATACATCATCTAGAAGACTCCAGAACACGCGGCCGCCTGGCGGGACCGAGGGGGAGCACCCCACAGGCGATCGGCCCAATAGTTAGGCGATGATCGGCCCCCCAGCGCCGACTACGCTGCTGCCGGGGAAGCTTCCTCCACCGCCTCTAAGACTCGATCTAAACCCGGTTGATTTGAGTCGGTTTGATCCGAGGCTTACGGTAGAAGTGCGGGATTGATTCAAGGTTAATACCACATCGCCTAATGAAGATGGAGAGGCAGAGGCGAACCGATATATTAGGACCCCTAGACCCCCCTTCTTAGATCATCAAGTTCTATAACAAAGATATTTCTAATTAAAATACCAAGTCATGTTCAACGCTAGAGAAACATCGCTTTTCGGAAGAGTAGCAATCAAGATTAGAACTAGTAGGAAGGGAGAAATCCGCTCGGGATCGTCGGAGAGGCCGACTCAAGATCGGGCCTCGTTCTTGTAAGTTCTTCATTGTAAGTAGTTTTCAAGTTCGGACACATGCTTAATATGAATATCTTGATCATGTTTATATTCGAGATTATTTGTTCTAGTATTTACTTTAATTACACATTTAGCATAGTTGAATTCTTGTTATGTTCATGCATGGATTAGTATAGCGCTCATCATCTAGATCGGAAGGTGAGTGGTAGAGATGATGTAATCATGGTGATTAGATCTTATTTACTGCGTTTGCACCCTATGTGCGAGGTCGTGTGGTAGATCGTGGTGGTGGCGGCATCATTGAGTCCTTTGCAATCCACCCCATTATGTAGGCCTAGTGGATGTTAGATTTCGGGTTGTTCTAAGTTTCGGCCTTAGTCTTCACGGATTACGTCCTCATATGCGGATTTAATTAGTCTTTCTTCGATGATTGTTATTTGTATTGCATAATTAGGTAGATCCTAACATTTAGTTTAGAGTTACATATTGGAGTTTCTAATGCTAGCTAGCCTATGAATTGCTATCGTCCATTGTTAGACACTTTCTCGCCAACCAACGTGATTTTTGGTCAAATCTGTTATCTAGAACTTTATCATTATCTTTACTATGAACTTTGATCCTTGCTTAAGTAATTGATGAGATTAATGCTGATGTCTTGCACATGAGAGATGGTTAGATTAAAATCTATGCTTAGTTAATTCAAGATAACTTGACTTCTTTCCCTGTGGTAGAATATAAATTCAAGACACAGTTATTACTCACGGTTAAAATGCTACAATGGTATATATTCATATCACATTAAACTACTTGCGGATACCCAGTTATAATTGTTTATTTACTTATTAAGAAGTTATCAAGGCATAGTACAAATATTATATTCCTTGCATATTAGTAGTTTAACTATAGGGATGATGTTGGTATTTCTAATGTCACTAACTAGTGGATGGCATCTAGAAAGAATATGCTATGTTGCAATAAATTAAAAATATTCATTTTTTAAGTTTTATGCGATAAGCAACATCGATATTCTTTCTAGAATGCCATTACTAGTTAGTGACATTAGAAATACCAACACTTAGTGACATTAAATATTTATGTCTTGATGTGGATTTTGATACCCTCAATGTTTGGAACTATTTATCCAGGACATGGTTGCTTATAAGTTTGCTTTAGCTTCTCATGCTCTTAAATCAAATTCATTATGTCATTGAAAAGAGTGATCGGAAGAGGTACACGGTGCATTGCAAATGGAAGGAAGAACTTGGTTGTCAATGGAGAATTCATGCCTCAACTCTCGAAGGATGGTGTCACAGCTTAAGGTAATGTATTTGTTTTATTCCATTCACAATCCATGTTACATCTATAGCATTTGTTGACAATAGCCATTGGTCTTAATAATTTGCGTGTCGAGAACCAACCCACATGGTCATACATGTCGAGTGCTAAGAATCTAGGAGTTTGTGTAGGGGGTCACACAGTTTTGGGTTTGTGAAAAAAGTTTTGGATTGGTTGAAGGAAGATAGTAACATTAAAATCAAAGAACGGCAAGGAGACTCGAGGCTCACCACAAAGCCGAGGTACCATACAAGAGAGGGTACAAAGGTAAAAAACCTAGCCATGGATAAGATTTTTGGGCCTTGGGATCAAAGTTTTGAGAATCAGTATAGGTTTAAGGCTCAATTGGAGCAATCAAGCCTGGATCAACTCTTATTATTGATCACATCAAAGTCAACAACATGAACGAGGTTCAAGCGGGCTTTTCTTTGCATTGAAACCTTGTGTTGATGGATTTCTAAGAGGATGTAGACCATACCTTGCAGTAGATAGCACCTTTTGGCTTGGGAGGTTCGGGGACAGTTGTGCATAGCTTGTGCAAAGATAGATGGGCATAATTGGATGTACCCGATGGCGGTTGGTGTAATTGATTCGAGACCAATGATAATTGGGAGTGGTTCATCTCAGAGGTTAAAGGATGTCATTGGATCCCCGGATGGCCTCACTTTCTGTCTGATCGTGGCCCAAAGAAGATGAGTGGGGTTAGTACGCTTTTTCCGGAAGGCGAACATAGAGTGTATGTACCACTTAACGCAGTAATTTCAAGAAAAGGTACAGTGGAAAGGTATTTGATGATCACTTATGGGCTTCTTCATACTCTTGGAGCCCATATATGTTTGACAAACATTATAACATAATGGCTGCAGCCAAACCAGAGGCAATGAAATATCTGAAAGACAACCACAAGAAGCTTTGGACAAGGAGTCGTTCGGGACTACATCAAAGGTTGACTATGTGACTAATAATTTGGCTGAATCTTTCAATAATTGGATAAAAGCCCGAGAAAGGGAAGCATCTAGATGACTTCTTTGGACACCATAAGACAAAAGTTGTTGATAAAATGAAACCATAGGAAGAGGGTTGCCATGAAACTACAAAGCGGGATTACGCCTCACATAGTAAAGAAGGCGAGGGAGGGCAGTTTCAACCTTGACATTGATGTGATCACACACTCTCCTGATGGTGTGGCGAAATTTGTGCTAAGGGGGTAGTACCTACTGATTTGTGGTGAAGTTAGGGACAGAGAGAGTGTTCTGTAGGGTTTGGCAAGGTTCGAGGAATCCCTTGCAAACATGCAATTGCCTACATCACCTCAATCCACGGAGCAAAATTGGAGGACTATGTGGATGATTATTTCTCTATCAATAAATTCAGAATTGCTTATGAAGGTTCCATCCCATGCATTCGACAAGAGCATGTGGCCCAAAGCCACTCATCATGATTTTTCTTGTATCCTCCCTTGCTTAAGTCCACGGGGGAGGAAGACACAAGAATAGGCTTTGAAATCGACTATTGAGGGAGGCGCAAGAGGAGGCATGAGTGCCCCATATGTCATGAAAAGGGACATCATTATCGGACATGTAAGAATGGGAATCCCGATGACATTCTTTGCATACAAAGGCGCTAAGGTGAAATAAGTTACTATTTTTTTCATAGCAAAACATAGCAAAACATAGCAAAATAAGTTACCTAAATGAACTTGTCTTATGCGAGGGGCCACCAAAGAGGAGGTCTAAAAGAACAACCATGTAACAACGAGACTAGCATTGTGGTTGCTCCCAATTGTATGCAATTCCCAATAAATGAAGTCAGAGAAAATGCAACATACAAGAAAAGGAGTAGGAAGGCGTACTACCAAGACTTCAACAAGGTACCTTAATATTCAATCTTGTCTAAGCGACCCATCTCTTTTTTGCATGAACTAACTTTTTTTTTTTCTTTGTAACAAGGTCGCAAGTGGTTCTAGGTCCGAAACGGTTCCAATGAACCCCAACCACTGCGGATCACTTGCGTTGCCTCGATTTCCACATGACATGTTGATGGCCAAAGAAGCTTCTACTTTGTGCAGACCTACTCCACCAAGATACAAGCTGGCGGGGAGAAAGAAGGCGCCAAGGAAGCTCGCGGGTTGTATCGGCCGACCAGAACGACCAAGCAAACCCTTCTAGCCACTCGCTTCCAATACCAGAAGCAAGAAGAAAGTTGGACATGTAGTGATGCCATGATGAAAACTATTTCTTTTGCTATGTAATGCTATGTCCAGTGCTAGGGACATGATGGAAACTTTTATTTTGTTATGTGATGCCATATCCAGTGCTACAGACATGATGAGAATTTGTGGTTTAGCTAATGTGATGCCATGTCCAGTGTTTGGGACATGATGGAAACTTCGACTTTGATGGTTATTTGTTATGTTATGGAAACTTATGTCATGAATGCTTATATGTGTTATCAACATATGTGTTGTGATGTTGGGTCTCAATTCTTATTTTATTTATATCAACATATGTGTTGTGATGTTGAAAAAAATTTGTTTCGTTTATTTATTAATGCATCCATCAGTTTGGGTGCAATATCTCTTTTGGAAAAAAAAAAAAAAAAACAACAACAGCCGCTCTCTGTACAGCCAGCAGCAGCTCTCGGGTGCAATCTCTCTTTTTTTGCAAAAAAAAAAAAAAAAAAAATTACAGCGTACGGCCAGCGAGCTCTCACACGAGGGGGGCAATCTAGTCTTTTCTCCAACCGGTTAACGGCCGTTATCTTCAAAATTTGGAAGGGTATGTGGGGCAAAAGAAAGTTCAAGTTGGACACACGAGGAAAAGACAAACTTTTGAGGGGTACACGGGGACAAAAAAATTTTCATAGGGGTATCTGGAAAAGGCTCTTGATCGGGATGGTGGTAGATGAGCGTTCATCCCAGCAATTTTGGCCTTTGATGTGGGTGAGTGAGAGAGAAAGAAGAGGTTAGAATAGATGCACGGACCATTCATTTGAAAAGTTGGTTGGTTTTGGGGTGCATTTTTTTAGATACTTAGAAGATTAGGAGAGATAATGGCTGTGGTGTCTGGTTTTTACGGATGGCTTTAAAAAGTTTTTGGTGCATTATATGTAGTAGAGATAGAGATAGAGATTAGTCTCTCGGTCCTAGTTCCTCCATCCAAACGTGCGGTCAGTAGAAACATATTCCACACATATAGAGATTGTTGTCAAAAAAAAAAAAAAAAAAAAAAAAAAAAAGTGTCTATAGAGATTGACTTAAAACTCTCTCTTCAACGGGAAGAAATGACTTGGGCCAGTGGCCACTCAATAACAGTAGCCTCAAAGGAAAAATGGTCTGGTCACTGGTTCAGGCAACGTATCATAACATTCAGTTTTTTGAAACGAATCATAACATTCAGTTAAGGTGGTGTTCAATCGTGGCCTACATTAAGGTTATTATCAATATTCCTACATCAAATAAGTTTATATAAAAAATATATTCTATGGTTTTTATCACGCATTATAAGACTTGATTGATATTAATTCACTCCTTTCGTTTCGTATTAGATGACGTTGTAGACTTCATTATCATAGAAATCATTAGATCAACATTAAAGAATAGTGACATAAATGCATTGTGAAGAGAAAATTTTGAAAAAAATATACATCGAAAACAAGAGGATCAAATAATTTAGAACAAAATTGAAATACTATAAGATCGTTTTCAAAACGGAGGGACTATGTATACAACACTAAAACGTGAAGAAATTTCTTTCTGATGGAGGGAGCGGAGCATTCCACATCCACAGCTGCACTAATTCCACAATCCACATCCTCAAGTCCTGGTCCAGCAGCCAGCAGATCATCTCAAGCTCTCGAACCTCTCTTGCCTCTCAGGCTCGTAACGGACGGCGGTGCGTTCGTCGAGCCATCGTGCCGCCTCGCTCCTGCGCTCTCGGCCGCCGCGCGCTGCTGCGCCTGCTGCAAGTCGCGTCTCACGGACCAGAGCAACTCGGCGCAGCGCCGCATTGCTGGGCGCGCGGCACGATCCGGGCCGTGCACTCGGCCGCCAGCGCCATCACCTTCTCCACCGCCGCCACGACAGCGCTTGTCCGCCGCATCCGGGGGTCCATCACCACCACTGCAAAGCCCTCCCCCTGCACTTGCGCAGCGCCTGCGCCAGCACGGTAATTTCGTCAAACACCTCACGTGCGGTACATTTCAGTATCAGAAGCAAGCGGTTTTTGTTTGTGTGTGCTTGCTTAATTGCTTTACCCATTCGGTGGTGAGGCGTTGGCGCCCGCGGCCACGCTCGATAGGGCGTCGGCCGGTGACGAGCTCGACGAGGAGGACGCCGAAGGAGTAGACGTCGCTGCGGTCGGTGAGCTGGCTTGTGCGCAGGTACTCAGGGTCCACGTATCCGGCCGTCCCCTTTACTAGCGTTGACACGTGGGTCGCTTCAGGGTTCTCGGGGGCTAGACGTGCGAAGCCAAAATCGGCAACCTTTGCTCGCAGTTGCTCTGTTAGGAGAATGTTGGACGACTTGATGTCACGGTGGATGATTGGATGATCTGCTTCCCATTGTTGGAAAATATTTGTCAGACATAAGGATGCTGAAGGTTTGGTGTCCGCACTAGATGTCAATACATAGATGTGCTGGGTGGCTGTCATACAAAATTCTGATCATGGCCTTTCTAAGATGGTGATTTTCATGCTGTTTATATCATATAGGGAACTCATGTGTGTTGTATTAACATTTAGGACCATGATCAAATATGCACTTGTGGGGCTATTCTGAATATGAATATTATATGCATCTATGTTTGGGGGCTGACTCAAATTTTCATATAGAAATGGACTGTGGGTACCTGTATAACCATGTAAGTAGGCAATGGCATGAACTATGTCAATAGCAATGTTGAGGCGTTGTGCAAATTCCAACGGGTCCCCTTTTTGATCCTGCATAGTGGCAAAGTATGTCGCTAAGTTTGCTTTTAATCCAATGTTTTTTTTGAAGATTTATAGCATTACATTCTACAACATAATTTGATTAAATCAAGATGATTGGAACTGGAACATAAATGAAACGCTCAAACACAAAAAAAAAAAAAAAAAGAAAACCATAGGCTTGAGCTGAATAGCATAAACATGGTTTTACATCTCTTTCAGTAGATTAACACTAGGATATCACAAGTGACTTGTCATACTACTTCAATGCATTTAACTTTATCCATTTCTACTATCTTGGTGAGGGTAACTTACAAGATCATAACTTTTATCATCTTGACAATATTGTTACACTACCACAAAAAATATAAAGTAGTATGTGTTTAAGCTTGTCCATTGCACATGTTTGACTTACCATCCAAGTGTTGACGGAGTGTCCCATTATTGACATACTCAACCAAAATTAGGTGTTCATCCTCGTATTCCACGCACCCAAGAAACTTTACCAAGTTCAAATGCTCAACCTTTGAAAGCATCTGGATCTCACTTCTGAACTCTGCAGATAGATGCCCACCATGCATCTGCCAAATCCAGATGTTGCATGAAAACTTTTCTTGATTTGATTGCTGCAAATAATTCAGTGTAGTAAATGTGTACAACATTTATTCTGTTGAAGGAATATTCACCTACAAACCTTAGCAGCCCTCTTTACAGCTATGGTGGATCCATCCCTGAGCTTCGCCTTATACACAGTGCCAAAATTACCTAACCCAATTTTTGTTTTGTTCACTAAAGTTTGAAGTAGCCTGGCAAATTTCCTGAAACGAGAACTGTTCTTGCCAGGACTTTGTTTGGCTGCTATCACCTCTCTGCCTGGATATATTATGTATATTATTGCTTGTGCTACTTGTCGATGAAATTCTGGAGACTGCAGGAAACAATTGGAAACCATCTTAATAGGACTCAACTTTGATTTAACAGTTGAGCAGTTTGATTAAGAACACATCCTCACAAAAGTATATTCATCATTGAGCAGCTATGTTTGTCTTGTTTGGACCACATATGGCGATATGGGTACTATTGAGTTTTGTAACTTTGAATGTAAAAAGCTTCATGAGTGACCACAAGCATGTCAATAGAAATGTCAGATGAAGAGCAATGCTAACTTGAACGAGTTTGAATTCTTATTAGCTTATTAGGAGAAAACTGGAAACAAGAAGTGGCATTGAAAACCCAGATTGTAGATCGGGAGTCTGAGTAAACTCAAATTTACTGGTAGGTTGACTAAACATCAGGCTGTATCATGATACATAAGTTGAAGGTCGATTAGGAGGGAATCCTTATCGGTTATTGTTGATTTATTCCACAATTTTGCATTACCATGATTAAAATTGTTTCTTCTATAGAATCTTAAAAGTCCTTTCTAATCCAAAAGTCGTTTTAGAACACAGGCAGCATCTCAGCTTCTACATGACAGGTGAATGAATAAATGAAGTTGAACTTACTGGGACTAGCAGACACATCCTGGCGCTCAATTGGAGGATTCTCATGGGCTTCCTTGATTTCAGAACGAGTAGTGAAGCAGTTTGCACATGACCCTAAAATTTCAGCAACTCTTTTCGGAATGATATTGAGCTCCTGGGCTTCCTGTTGACCATAGGGGAACGAGGTGTATAGGTAGAAGTCCAAGAGAACCCAGGATCTGACCGATACTCACTGTTGAAGCCAGTGAAACCTCCATGGCCGGTTGGGGTTGTCCGGTTGCGAGCTGCCTGCATAGCTGATGAGATTCAAAGATGGGACGAACAGCTGCTCGCGCATAATAAGGTACCATGTTCTTCTGATTCTTAGCTTTTGTAGACTCGGAGGCGATGGAGGATGGACTGATTCAAATTTGACTGGGTGCATGCATCTTTATTATCATAAATAGGTGGTTGAAATGGGTTTTCCGGGCAAGCCAATGGGGTTAGGATATGACTTAGGAGCAAATGTACGTCTTTGACAACTACTGTTTACAATAATTTAATTGGTAGAGGATGTCATGGTAGGTATGTTTACAATTCCACTGCCGACCCATGGCATCGTCCTTTCATTCTTTTGTCCTGTCCTCTGAAGCGTCTCTTTTTGGTGTCAGACTGTTGAGTGTTGAGCTAATGGATAGTGATGCAAGTCTCATATTTTGGGTATTGGTCCTTCCGAAACTTGATAAAATCAACTAGAATGGTTCCGAACTTGATAAAATAACTTAAGAGTGCCGTGCCACCTAATTAATTTAGCATTTAGGTGGAGAAAAGAACTATATAGCTGACGCAAAAACACCATTGGGTATCCCCTTACATCCTTGTTAGTAGCCCTCCAAGAATATTTCCTTATAAATCCCGAATCTCTACAGACATCGATGTATGGTATGATGACATTCCCAATACTGTCCTTTCAAAAAGAAAAGACATTCTCAATACTGAATAGCATTGCATCTGAAGTATTCAATTTTTTTATCAATGTAAAGACCCTTCTATGCTTCCAATCAAGGATTTCCTGTTTTTCTGCATTCATTTTATACTTAAAAGAAGGAAAATTAACAGTAAAATTCACAAGTTATAACATTTTTAAAAAGGCCACAACTTTCCGTGGCATTTACACCCTAATTCCCCATGTTTTTCAAACCCATGCTCCCTTAAAGGTTGGAGTTCCCATTTTCTAACTAGCCTGCAGATCAGTTTCAGTTCTCTACTACTTTTTGGGACCATTAATGGTTGCCATCCTGCCCTGTTATTTATTCTATGTTACATCATCAGGGACTACCCCTCCAAGAAAATCTAAAACGATCTATAAAGCCGGTTCCATGTGTTTATCCGTCGCTGATATTCGACTTCCAAGATAAACTCACTGCATGCTTTAAAAGGTTGAAACCCAATACTGTACAGTCGTAATTAAAGTTCTTCATCTTCAGGTGCAAATAACTTTCTGATGGTTGGCAGTAAAACACTATCCTGAATCAGCATTCTGTGTTTTAAGGATAGAAAACCACAGAGATCCTCTGAGTTGCTAGCCGGTGCCATCAAAATCAACACGCTCCCCAGTAGCAAAGATATCCCAGAAAAGAGCACTGCTGAAGTATAAAAGCGATGTCAATATCAAGAATCCACGGAAAGAACCCATCCGATCAACAAAAAATCCTGCTCCAATAGTTCCTAGAATGGCAGCAAATGTCCCAGCTGTATTTGACATTCCTGTCACAGCACAATTGTAGATTAAAGTTAGTTAATGCAACAAAATGAAAATCTATAGCTAACATGAGGAACATATTTTTCTATTTAGTACCGTGTAGGACTCCAGCATACTGTGGGGCAATCTCCTGATATGTTTTAAAAATGATATATATCAGATGGGAAAAAGAAGATCCAAATTGAGAAGAATGAGTTTCTGTTCCATCACTGAACTAAAGTACCTGTAGATTTACTAAGAAACCTGAGTGGCCGAAGGATTTCAAACCAACAGCAATTGTAAGCCAGGCTGAAGCAATGATTGGACTCTTTGCTGCATTCAGACAGAGCAAAGCAATGCCTGGCCCCAGAAATCCAATTGACTGCAGAATAGTCAGGAAGAAAAGTTAATGCCACAGGAAGTGTATATTTGAGGCTGTGTTTAGATCTCCAAACTTTGTGATTCCCCATCACATCATTTTTTTTGCCTCATGCATGGAGCATCAAATGTAGGTAAACGAAATAACTAATTACATAGTTTCAATGTACTTTCTTGAGAGGTATCTAACCTTTTTAAGCTAGTTAGCTCATGGTAGGACAACAATTACCACAAACAAACAGAAAATGCTTTAGTGCCAAATTTCAGCTACAGTGTCACAAGTGAAATTAACGCAGCCGAAATGACAAAACCAAAAAGAAACCAGTATCAATGAAAATAAACTGCCAATGTTCATGTACGACACTTGAACATGTTTCATTTTTGTATCTTATGATTAATAGATCATAGCATATTAGGAAGCATGTCACCTTTTTGTAAGAGTGTGGAGAGGTGCACAAGATCATATGAATAAACAAATGAATGAAAACTTTCCTGACTGTTATGCTACTATTTTTGTTGAAGCAACATACCTGCATTATCTTCCGTGTTAAAGTAATGTTTGTACCATTTCTAATAAGCATGTCCGATACAACACCAGCCACATAGCCCAAAACTGCCATCATCACCCAAGGGAGTGCACTGAACCAAGCAGCTTCTCTCAGATTGACATGATATATCTGATCACCACAAAAGCAATATCAAGTTGAATACTGTGAAAAGTAATTTATATATTCAAAGAACATTGAAGCAGAGTGAAGGCTTACTGTTTTGAAATAGACTGGCATCCATGAAAGGATAACAAAATAACCCTGAAAAAAAATCATGAGACAAAAAAAATATTATTCCCTAAAATGTGTCTTTCTGTGGCACAATCTTACAAAGAATTGATGAAAACTTATATGTTAAGTTACCCAGCTATGCATGGCATTTGCACAAATCAAAGCCCATGTTGGCCATTTGGAAAGCAGTTTACTGAAAGGGGAACCTTTTTTTTTTTTTCACTTCTAATTTGAGGTGTCACCAATTTCTGGCCTTTGGTTATATACTCCAGTTCATATGCTGATATCTGTGCATGTTCACCTGGTGTGCCAGATATTGCCGGTATCCACACCAACACCCACAGAAATCCGAATAATCCAAATATCACAAAAGGTCCAAAGATTCCAGTTCGTGACATGATAATTGGGGAAAGAAGTAGGCCAATGGCATTGCCAAGCTGAAAGCCGGCCATTGCAATACCCACAGCACTGGATCTCTCTGTTCGAGGAAACCACCTGTCATAAAAGGGCCAATACAAACACTTTACATAAGTCTTCGCAGAGATCCCCACAGCCAAACAACAATATGTTTTTGTGTGGAAAAAGTTGGAGATGAAGTAATCAAAAGGAATAATGTTATAAAGGTAGATACCTCAACACCATGTTGTTCATGCTTGGGAGTGCCACTCCTTCTGCAATACCCAGTAAAACTCTGGTAAAGAGAAACAACCAGATAGATCGACCAGCTGCCCAAGGAGACAGGAATGTAGCCAAGGACCATAATGCTACACCGTAAGCCATGACTCGTTTTCCACCATAGTAGTCAACAAGCGCTCCACCAATTATCGGCGACATCAGATATCCCCAAAGAAAGGATGACTGTTTGCAGTGCCAACAACACAATGGCATCAGGATATTCATCAAACAACATGGACAAACTCATGCACTTTTCTTATGTGTATATTTTCGTAATTTAACTTCACTACAGCAGCCTATGTGAGAAATAAGCAGGAAATATGAGTGTTATACAGCTTTCTAGTGAAAATTCAAACCTTATCAACTATATTTAGTACTCCCTCCGTTCCAAATTGTAGTTCATTTTGGCTTTTCTAGATTCATTTGTTTTGCTATGTATCTGAGACATAGTGTATAACTAGGTGCATAACAAAATCAATGTATTCAAAAGCCAAAGTGAACTATAATTTGAAACGGAGGGAGTAGTTTGCTATGTTTGTAAAGCAAATGAACTAATATGACATTGCAGACGTGTCATTTCGAGACTCGAGCCATGTAAGAACGCTTTCACTTAAAATTAATCATTTCAATCAATTATTCTAACACCACATCAGTAAAACGACGGTGATTACTGTAACTGAGCACTCTGAAAACCAGACACTTGAATGAGAATGCCTAGTCAGGAGTAGTCACCGGCAGACGAGCGAGCAAACAAAATTGCACAGGATAACAGAAAACTGGGAACCTGCACGACGCCGGCGAATGACGGGTCCACCCGTAGGCCTGCGAGAGAGGGACGATGGCGACGGACATGACGACGCGGTCGGCGTTGCAGAGCGCGAGGGCTAGCCCCAGCATCGCCGCCACCTTCACCCTCTCTGACGTGACGAACTCCGCCACCGCAGCCGCCTGAGCCTCGCCTCCTGCGGCGGCCGAAACCCCTGGAGATGCTGGAGCACGTCGGGGCCAGGCTGGAGCCCAGAACAGCTGGGGAGAAGGCATGGAGCGGCCATGGTGGCGGTGGGCCCTCCATGTAGGCGGAGGCGACACTCCAGCGTGCGCGCGGGCGGGAGGCGGGCACCGGCTGCGGCGGCTGGAGAGGACGGGATGGGGCGGAGGCAGAGGCGGGCGGACCAAGGGGAGCAGGTGGCCGGGAGGCGTCATGGTTTTTCTTCTCCGTCGCGGAGTCACGGGGCAGGACTAGTGGAAGTGATCCTCGCATCCTACTGGAGTGGGTTGGTGGAGTGACGTGTCAGGTGCGCGGGCCTTGGTGGCTTCTATATCCCGGCTGAAATAAAGGCCTCTAGGATTACGGCCCATGAAACTTACCCTCTACGATTGTAGGTGGAAAAAAAGAGATAAAACTAAGTGCGTTTCATAAGTCAGGTGACTTGCAACTATTTTCTCTTCTTTTTCACCCTGACTTATAAGTCACCTATTTTCTCTTTTTTTTTCCTTGACTTATAAGTCAGTTGCAACCAAACAGGCATGACTTATAAGTCACTGATTTTTAGTCACCTGACTTATGGAAACCAAACAGAGTCTAAAGGTAATATTGCCGCACGTGATTATGATTAATAAATGAAGTAAGAAGCGAACATGATTTAGCATCCACGCAATTAAATGTGGGAAGAAACGATCGAACATGATTTTACAAAGACATGGTGATAAACAAGGAAAGACAAAAATGAAAATAGACGAAATGGAACTATATATGGCCATATAGGGGCGCCGCCGCAGCGCTTTATGCAGCAAACTCCGGGTGGGCCGATGCAGGCTCTGATGTCCGCCTCAACGAGGCTCCGCTCCGCTGCAGGGAGCACCCGCCCGTCCGCCGGCGTGGCCGCCTGCAGCTGCCCGGCGAACAGGACCGCTATGGCAAGGGCGGCCATCTTAAGCGCCGAGCTGGAAGGGGGAGCCATTGCTATTGCTAATAGCCTCTCTTGTGTGCCCAGCTGCGGGGAGGTGGCTAACTGGAGCGCGCGACTGCTTGTGCGCTGGACTGCGGTTGACGAGATTGCGCGAGCGGTAGGATGTATTTATAGTGGGATCGATGGCAGAGTTTGTGAGTGTAGAAGCCAGTGACGATTAAGGATTTTTTGGCCTGCCACGCAAAATGTTTCTGGTACTAGTGCCAGAAAAGGAAAAGGCCAGCGCCACTAGGCCCTGTTTAGTTGGTGGAAAAAAAGTGAACAAGTTAGAATTTGGACACTGTAGCACGTATCGTTTGTTTGTGGTAAACTTTGTCCAATCATGGACTAGCTAGGCTCAAAAGAATCGTCTCGCAATGTACATCTAAGAGCAAGTATTATAAGGGGGTGAGCGATGGGATCCTACGTGGATGAGAGAAAGCGAGAAAAAGAAGGAGCGGGCGACGAGCGAGCGCCGGAGGGCAGCGGGCGAAGAGCACATGCACCGCATGCTATTGGCTGGTGTTCCTTGATATGCTTTAAATAGCGGTGGGTCCACCACCATTGCATCTTTGTTGCAAATTCGGACAACCGATGAAATCTATAATACTTGCTCTAAACTGTGTAATTAGTTATTTTTTTTACCTATATTTATTCTTTCGAATATATGTCTTTTGATGTATTTAATGTGATGTGATGGAGAGAGAGGAAAAAGGTTAGAAATTTTAGCCTTCTAAACCAGGCCTAGGTTTAAACATTGGAAAAGCGCAGGCCGGCAGTGGAGGACAGGTATGCAGATATGCATGTATATCGGGCATGCATGCACTATACGGCACACGAGATGATGACCATACATTGCCAGCGACGGTCACTTACATTGATGCACGACATACATATTGCTAATCTTACATTTCATACTATGGGGGTAAGAGTGTGTAACACATGGGGTATAACCTAACCTACTGCAGTGGTAGTACGCTCGGGCCAATCTATGGAATTGAGTGGAGGCTTTAGCAAAATTCTGTCAGTCTTCCCAATCCAATCAGACGCAGTTGGTAGTGGCATGCATATAGCTTTCGTTGCTTAGTTGTTTTCTGTCATTTGCCTGTTTCCGTTGTTCTCCCTTGGGATAATTGTACACTTGGTCCAGGCCTCTTCTTCTTTTAAGAATAATCGACAGCTCATTTGTGCTTACCGTGTGTACAGTTAAATCCTGTATGTACTTTCCAATAGCAAGTTTTATTTTGATGTTTTTCCAAGAGTGCAAATCATCAGACCTGCTTCCCCTAATCTGCACTTTCTTTTGCTCATATGAACTGCTAATTATCCCAGCCAATATGTATCATTCAGTTCGATAACTAAGGCAAAGGCGTGCAAAATCTCCTCTAATTCATAATTTGTTTGAGACTCATGAGATTTCAGCACCACTTTCCACAGTTTGAACTATCATATGTGCCATGGCCTGCACGGGATCTTACCGCTCTGAAGCAAACCTTCAGGGGTAAGGGAGATGTGTAAACTTTTTACATGAAACAATACATTCCATAATTAATATCTACCATGTCCGTGCTTGCCGATTAGTACTGAACATTTCCTTCTTTCCTACTCCCCAAAAAATGATATATGAGTGACATGCACTACCGTTGGCTTGATTTTTTGTTTCATATCTATAGGCTTTTTACTGGAAGCTCTTACGAATTGCAGTGACATGCAGGACTCCTTCAAGAAAATGGTCACAAACATGAAAGGGCAACACATATTCCATAATATCTACAATCCAGGTAAGGGTCTGTGCTTGCAGATTAGTACTGAACATTTCGTTCTTTTCCACTGCCAAAACAAATGTATACTATCAGAAAGATGTGTAATTCTTAAGTGGCTTAATTGATTTCATGATGTCGGGTACCAATATCAGAGGTACCCTAAACACACGACAAATCGCGGCAAAAACAATAACGGCATTCAGCCTAACTCCGCCTGTGGCGAGCTCGAGAAGACGGAGCCGAGCTCCGCCACTCCGCGACTTCAGAAGTCGTGCGAGCCATCCGTGCCTTGACCAGCGCGCGCACCCATGGCCTCGCACGTCACGACCTCCGGGGTTTGCTCGACCTCTTTCCGTCTCGTCGAGCTCTTCCGTAGGAGCTCTTTCCGTCTCTCGTCACGAGCTCCTCGTCTGGGCTCTTCCGCGACGCTCTTTCCGTCTCGTCACGAGCTCCTTCCGTTTCGGGGGCCGGAGCTCGAGCTCCACCTCTCGCCGTGCGCCCCCCCCGCCTCGTCGCGACTCACGAGGTCGCCGCGGGTACTTCGCCGCGAAACTCACGCGCTCCCATCCGGACTAATCCCGCGCCCGAGGCCGCACGGCTTATCTCCGACTGCATGCGACACGGAGCTCGGAGCGGCGCGAAGGTCACGAGCTCGCGAACTCTCCTCGGACCACATACGCGACGGACCGCATGTAACACCTCTGGTGTTAATCAACTAAAATTTTGCCATGTCATCATGATCATTGCAAAGCATGCATGGTTAGAAAAATTTGAAATGCATTCAATTTAAAATAAGTTTAAATTTTAGAAAAAATGTTGTGCTTAGGGGTTAGGGTGCTTTTATTTTGATCACATGTGTTTGATCCAAATTTTTGGTGTGGATGAATGTTTTCATAGTTAAAGTGTGGTAGTATGAAATTTGATCAAATTCTACTTTGATTTGAATTCAAAAACCTAATTTCCTAACCCTTCTTTACCCCCTTTTCCATAATTCAAAATCTAAGCAAAATTTGCCAAAATTTCCAAAAGCTAGTTTGTAGATCTTTTCTTGATGAACAAAAGATATGTACAAAGTTTTTCAAGTTTTTAAGTAATTTTAAAAAGTAATTTTGAATTCAAATTTATCCCTTTTTGACCTCATTTCAAAAAGTCATATTTAGAGGCCGAATTTGAAAATCTTCCAATTGTGAAAATTGTAGATCTTGAAATTTTAAGCCAAGTTGCTTTTGGAATTTTTCGAGTTCAGATCAAATTTTTGGAGAATTTGACAAATTTCAATGGGATAGGATAAAGTGCTACAGTGAATAGTGTTTCCCCTGCTCAGCTCCATACCGGCGTGTCGCCGGCGTCCGCCGTGGCCGCCTCGCGCTTTCGCGCGCCCGGCCGCGTGGTCAATCTGCTGGACGTCTTCGCGAACGTCCCAGCCATCTCATCGTCCCCTTCTTTCTTCCTTTAACCCGGGGACGACGACGTCTTCTTCTTATCTTCTTTCCCGGCCACCATCGACGACCACCACCGCCGCGCGCTTTGCTTTGTCGTCGTCGAGTCCCTATCCACCATATTGGCCTCGCCTTTAGCTCCGCGTCGTCGTTGCGCATCCGTCGAGCCCCGTGCGCAAGACCCTCCCTGCCTGAGTCGCCGTCGCGCCGCCATCTTCTTCGCCGCCGGCCAGAGCGCCGCCGCGAGTTGCCTCGCCGTCGCCAGCCCGACTCGGTGAGCCTCGTGCCAATCTATCTTGATCTTTAGCTTTGCCTCGTTGCCCTTATCGTGGTCGGCTCGACCGTTTTCGCAGCCGCGCATCAGACGCGCCGGAACGCCGCCGTTGCCACCGGAGTTCGTCGCCGCCGCCGCTGTTCCCGTCGTCGATCCGCCTCAGTCTCGTCCCCGTCGCAACCAACGCGAGCACCAGAGTCGTGGTGAGCTGCTGCACTTGTCTGTGTCGTCCGTTCGTCGACTCGCGCGCTGCATCGGCCGGAACGTCAGTCACGCCGGCAAGTTCCGCCATGCCATCCGCCGCGCGCGAGCGCGTCCTGGTTAGGGGCCGGTTCGGGTTTGTTTAAGTGAGGGAAACGATCGTCTGGAGGTGCTGAAGGTGATGCCGTGCTCGTCGTCGCCGGGGAGAGCTCCGGTGAGCCTCGCCGTCGTGCGCCGCGCCGCCGTTGCCGCCATGGCCGTCGGCAGGTGTGCCGCCGTGCTCTTGGGTGCGGGTTTTGGGTGTCAGCGTGTACGCGAGATCGAGAGGAGCAGAGTGGTGAAGACCGCGTCGTCGGAGACCCGCCGCCGGCGAGTTCTCGCCGGTCAAACCCGGGCGAGCGCCGGAGTCAGCGCCAAGGCCAGCAGCTGGGCCGGCCTGCCAGTTTCTTTGGCTGGCCTGCTGGTGTTTGGGCCGAATCGGGCCAAATTTGGCCCAGTGGCCAGTTTTTATTTTAAAAATTTGTTTTATCGATTTCTTTAAATGTGAATAGTGCCCCGACTTTGCAAAATTTATAGAAATTTGAAAATAGCTTCAAAAATTCTAAAAATTTTTGTAGAGTCTTCTTATGAGTATATTTATATATGAAAATTTTGAAACATAGATTTTGAGTAGTTCTTGCATGTTTTAAAATTACAAATTTTAATTGAAAAATGCATCTTCCATGTTTTTTAGAAAATAAAGTATTTATTCATAAATCATAAAAATTTATTTGGTACTGTTTTTATGATGTGTCCTACTTGTATAAAAAAAAAGTTTGGAGTCGTTTTGAAATGTTTAAATTATTTTCTATCTTAAGCTCTATTATTTCATGTGGTTTATAAATTGTTTAGTGTCAAATAATTTAGGTTTTTGTGTGACTTTTTGGGTTGTTTTGTGAATCTTGGATCATACCACAATTAAATGGTTCTTGAGAACTCCTTAGGCAATGGTGATGATATCTTGTAGAGTAGTTCAACAAGTTGGTTTTGTTGAGTTGCAACTTTATCGTGAAGGAAAGTTATATTCAAGTTGTTATCATTTCATGCATCGATTAAGCATCATATTTAAATTCCATCATGTTGAAGCATACATTAATTCGTGTAGTGAACGAGACCGAGATTGTTAAAGCCGAGCCGCCATTCTTTGAGGAGGGTTATTCTGTTGGAGAGGATTTCTTTTATTTGTGGTGTTGACCCCGGAGTCCTGCATCACAACGAAGGCAAGCCCCGGATACATTTAAACCCTTCCTTGTATTTTACAAAGCTTTTAAACTTATGTTTATGATATGTTGCATTAAGTAATTAGGAGTTGAGAGATAACCTAATTGCTGCATTACCATCCTTGTTTATTGCAATATCATCCTTGTTAACTTTTTTAATTTCGAAAATGCTTAGTATTGCTTAGTCTTGCTTGTTTAGTTAAGCTTTTTCATCAAAGTGTTTTAATTATGAATATGGTTCTCTTTTGGAAGAATAATGAGGAGTAGTGTTTAATTTGAGACCCAGGGCGGGACACGGGTTGTGTCTTTGGTGGTTAAGCCGGCGGGTGGCCTGGTCGTGCTTGTTCCGTGCTGTCGGGTTAAGGACCTTTCGTTGATTGGCCCTTGGATCAAGAATTTTGTTATACTGGCCACATATACGAGTAAGCCCAAGATCTCGGAGGTGAGCCAAATCGGGAACGTACAACCGCGCACGGGAGTGGAGAGATGGCGGGAGTACAAGTTACCCTCGTGGGTTAAAGTCCCGGATTGGAGGTGTACGGTACTCTCGGGTGGCGTAGGGCGCGTCCCGTTTTGGGCGGTCCGAGTGAGGGTTGACATATGCAAGTTTAAGTTCTACATATGTCGTGTGGTGAGGTATCCCCTTTCGGGTTTTAAGCGGTTCGAATCGGCGTTTGCTCCACGAGAAAAGGAGACTTGATCCTCGCACCGCCTTCGTAGTAATTGATGGAATATGGTTTTGAGGAAAGAAAGTTGGCTTATGAAAGAAATGTTTGCTCTAGAGTAGGATAACCTAGAGTATATGAGCTACTAATATTATTTAAAAATATTGAAAGTAAGGATTCACTTTTAGTAAGCTTTTCTGCAAAAGAATTCTTGATTCTTGCTAAGCCTTACCTTGATTCCCCTAAACCTGCATTCCTAAGTCTTCTCCTATTTTCCTTTAGTCGGTTAAGTCTTGTTGAGTACTCCCGCACTCGGGGTTAGCTTGACCCTTGTTGCGAGTATGGGTCATGAGCAGGCTTGTTCTAGTCCCCGCCGCATGACGGTGTTTCAAGAAGAGGATGATGAGTAGAGGTAAACCCTTGGGCGGGGTTGTCTTTGTAAATATGTTTAATGTTACTCCAATAAACTCGGGTTGTAATATTACTACTTAAGTTTATTTTGAACAAATGGTTTGTAAAATTATGGTTATGTAATCCTTCCGCTTTGTTTACTCGATGTATTTTGAATAAAAATGTTGCAATCTTTGGAGTGACTTGTTAATGAGATCCTGTTCGAAGATTAATAGCACTTTCTAGATTATTGGGAACTCATGCATAAAGATCGAGGTCTTAATGACAATGATAAGTGCATGTGGGCCCTGTAATTTAGGAGGTTAATTACACCGCACATCCCAAAGCGAGGGGACGGAGGAAATCAATCTACAACACCCTATCTAAAGGTACTCAGTACCGTAATTTGCCGCGATACGCGCGCCAGAGTGGCACGGCTAGCGGCCTACCGCGGGCGAGCGTATCAACCCGGTCACGAATCCGCCTCCCGACAACCGCTACGGACAACCACTACGGACAAATCGACCTTTTTCGCCAGCTCTCACGGCCACACATCTTTTGCAGCGTACGGACCCCCACATATACCCGTGGCGGCGGCGCTGAGCCCCTCGACGGAGGCAAAGGAGGCGTGCCCGACGGACCCGTCGCGATCTTCACGAATCCGCGCCGCCCCTCGCAAATAAACGATGGCTAAAGGCACGCGTGCCGACAAGCGAAGCGTGCCGCGTCGGCGCGACTTTTTGCACTTTACCCCCTCTATTTTGTATTCTTCACACCTTTAGTCCTTCCCCTGGTGGCACCCATGTATCCTCCCCTTCACGACTATAAAAGGAGAGCCTTGGCCACCGGGAGAGGGGATCGATCTTCCTCCCATCGCAATCTCATTCGAACACACACCACTCATAGAGACTTGGGAGCCGGCCTCCCTCTCTCGACCTGCTTGTACTCGCCCGATCTGGCGTTTGAGCTCGGCCACATAGTGACTCCGACCGAGATCGGACTAGGGGCCCGATTGCCCCGAACCAAGATAAACCTTAAGGTCTTGTGTCCCTTGAGCTAGGCCATCAAAGTCCCACACAAGCCATTAGATCGATTTTACTGTGTCCGTGGTATATCCGCCATATCCGACCACGACACATGACCACACCTATTTTCTAGATTACTTAGTATTTGAAGATACGATAAATGCCTTTTTAACGAGCATGATAGATAGCACCCGCTTACATTATTCTGAATATTACATTGCAGTTACCTATAATTTCTGTATTACCCAAATGAACAGGTGGTACCTTGGTCAAACTTTCAGAGGGGATCAAAATTGTCCAATTCTACATTCAAATTGTTTCAACATGTGGATTCACTGCAAAAGCTGACAAACACAAGCTTGGCAATGTTTCTGACCAACACTTACTATGCCTTGAACAATCTGATGATACAAAACTCCAAGTTAGTACCCTGCCCTGCTCATGCGTTGATCAGCCTCACAATGCAGTACCAGTTACTTCGTTACTGCTAATTGCAAGTTCAAAATTAAAGAACCTTGGTGTCTTCTCTCATGTGATTTCAAGATTACTTTTAATTGCATAGAGTAGGATATGTGTGTTTTCAGAGTGCTCTTAAATGTTGATATGACAAGTAATATTCCTATATATATTGTAATAGTTGTTGTTTTCCTCATCTCTTAGTACATGTCAACTGTGTGTGTAGCTACCGCTGCAAAAAGAAAATTCTAATCTGCCTTCTTTAATTATGGGAATTGGCTATGTGTTGCAACACATAAAAGTCTTATTACCCTTTTCTTATGCAGATATAGAGCCTGCAAGGTCTTAATTTGCTTGGCGAACATTGAGTACATGATATAGACAAGGCTTCATATTAATATCATGAAATTCCTTGATCAAACAAATAGCTCAATGTCTTATGTTGGATCCAAATAGCATAGATCTAAAACTAAATGACCTATCTTCTGCAAAATGAAGTTATAACGAATAACCAAAAAATGTGGTTCCATGTTACTATGCTTATTTTCATATAGTCTAGTCTACATATATGTGTGTCTTCAGGTTACATATATGTGTGTCTTCAGGTTACATATATGTGTGTTCTCATTGTGTGGTGCTAAATCGGTTGGGAAGCGGCGGAGAGGCCTTGAAAGAAGTCAAGTTGTCTTTCGCTTCCCTCCAAAATACACAGTGAAGTCTCCAACGAGTGCTCAAGCATATGCTTTGCATTTTTGTCAATGGCATGTGAAGCTGTTGTTTGGGTTGAGGTCGGGCAGATGCTCCGACGTGGAGACTGGGGTGGTGGTTGTAAAAGCTGGAGCGTTGTGTACAGCCTAAGCTGATTTTTTACTTGCATCTAATCCGTCTGTATCCGAGGCTTCTAACTCTTGCGATGACCGATCTAAGCAGGACCGTTTGGGAGGCCCTAGACGAAGAGCTACAAAGGATGAAAGGATCAAGGGACACTGTCGTACCATACGTCACCATCTGTGTGAGAGCTCCGTGAACGACCAGCAAAGCACCCTGCGCGCGGAAACTACAGTAGACGATTAAGACGTGACACCTCACTCACACCATGCATGATGCCCGCATTATTGCAAGTCCCCAGTTCCCTGGCTCGATTCAGGATCGGGGACGGAATACGACACGAGTGGCCTCATGGACTGGACCGCAAAGCAAAGTGTCGCCGTCGTCTTACAGACGCATCACCTTCAGCAATCGAAAAAGTGCCTAGGATATTTTCAGGGACCTTCGGATCTACTCCCTCCGTCCCACGAGTTTGTCGCCCCCTGGATTTCGTGCCATCTTATTGATGTTTAAAAATCTTATTCAAATTTTTTACAAAATATAATTTATTTTGTTATAACTTATTTTATTAATAAAGATACTTTAATATTGATTAATTTATTTTATGATTTGCGTAAATATTTTGAATAAGGCAGGATGAATCAAACGTGAGTTGAAGTTGAAAAAGTCAAAAACGTCGAACTCCATGGGACGGAGGGAGCAGCAACGCCACATGAACAAATTTAGCGCATCCGCGATTTTGGCTGCAAACTTGCAACAGATCAATCACATCAGCAATTTTTGGTTTGGAGACCAGCAGTGTCGTGTTGTACTCTACTCACTCCGTCCCCAAAATAAACGACGTTTTGAGTTTTTAACAAATTTGACTCGATTTATAGAAAATATGTAGAAGATTTAAATCTCCAAATAAATTTGTTAAAAAACTAGATCAAAAGATCTTTCCAATAATACTAATTATGTAATATAAATATTAATCCTATTTTAATATATAATTACCGGTAGATGTTTTTTCGGGAGGCGAAAACGTCATTTATTTTGGGACCCAAAATAAACGACGTTTTGGGTTTTTAAAATCTTACAAGTTTGACTCAATTTGTAGAAAATACGTAGAAGATTTAAATCTTCAAATAAATTTGTTAAAAAACTAGATCAAAAGATTTTTCCAATGATACTAATTATGTAATATAAATATTAATCCTATTTTAGTATATAATTGCTTGGGTATATGTTTTTAAAGAGCCCAAACGTTGTTTATTTTGGGACGGAGGGAGTAGGTTACACTTGCTCGCTGCAGGGGTGACTACTGATGAAGTGATTTGTGATGAGACCGAACGAATCAACGAAACCAATTCGGAAATTTCAGATCTCACAACATGCCGCCCACCAGGTATGGTGATAAAACCGGGGACAATCATCTGGGCGTGCACGGTGCCCAAGGCAGAGGATATCATTCTCAAATAGGAAAGCCGATGGACAGGGCCAAAGCGCCGCGTCTGCCCGATCTGGAAAAAATTGCCTTGCCGGAACCATGCATCGATCAGACATCAGAAGTGCACAGACCCGATTCACACGCTTCGCTCGCGCCTTGCGGACTCGTCCCCACGTGTGCTCCTCTGTCGTCGCTGCAGGCTTTACCCCCGCTGACCGCTGATAGGCTGCAGCAAATTTATTTCAGAAAAAGAAAAAATCAGAATCCAATTCATGCATATTGCTGCACTTGGAGCCTTGGACGATGAGTTGATAACATTCTTTTTTTTTTTTTTTTTCACAAAAAGAACAGAAAAGAAGAAGAACCATGACACAATTTCGTTCAGCTTCTTCAATGAAAATCCCTGTGTCAAAAGAAACTTGTCCAATGAGAAATCCAAGCTGGCAATTCAAAAGAATTCTATCGCTGGCACAGCATATATATTTGAAGAGCATATGTATTTGAATTTTGATTCTAAGAATGTACTACATTAAGCAGTTGCCTCAAAAAATACACTTGTCAAGCAAAAGAGCAGGAGAAACGAACAGAGGCGCTCCTTCATCTTCTCCTACCATTGTCCCTTTCCTCCACGAACTAAAATATCTCTGCTTCTCCATTTTCCCAAAAATATTCATGGTCTCGCCCAATTTATCGGATCCATCGCCCTCCTCACGTGACCCCTCCCGTCACCTAGAAAAGGGCTCCCCCGGTCTTCCAGAGCTCCTCGCTCGCTCCCATTCCATTCCGTCCATCCATTCCTCCCACTCGGTGCTTTGCCCGAGCCCCGGAGAAAGCCTTATCGCTTCCTCGCACGCCAGCTGATCGCTGCAATTCCCACCGCTCGCCTGCCTGGTGCCCGCCATGCCGGAGGTCAAGTGCGGCGCGGCCGAGAAGGTGAAGCCGGCGGCGAACCCGTTGGCGGAGAAGCCTTCGGACATCGCCGGCAACATCTCCTACCACGCGCAGTTCAACCCCCACTTCTCGCCGACCGCGTTCGGGCCGGAGGAAGCCTTCTACGCCACCGCCGAGAGCGTCCGCGACCAGCTCATCCAGGTGAGCGCGCGCACGCGCAAAAGCCTTCACAAATGTCCGCACCGCACTGAGGCGGAGGTGTGATCCGTGTGCTTTTCCCTCGCGCGCGCGCCTGTACAGAGATGGAACGAGACGTACTTGCATTTCCACAAGACGGATCCGAAGCAGACGTACTACTTGTCCATGGAGTACCTGCAGGGCCGCGCGCTCACCAACGCCGTCGGCAACCTCGGCATCACCGGGGCCTATGCGGAGGCCGTGAAGAAGTTCGGCTACGAGCTCGAGGCCCTCGCGGGACAGGTGAGCTCTCCTAAGAGTGCCTCCACCCACAAATTGGAGTATGATTTGTTAAGGCTATCTTATAGTACTACTTGACACTGATTATTTAAATGAGATGACGCTTTGTTTGACTGCGACGTTGTCTAATGGCATTAACGGTTTTTATTTCTCTTGTTTAAAAATATCCGAGATGTCTCGACTCTGGATAGCTTAGATTTGATTCCCTAGTTTACTGAAACAGGAAAAGGGAATAAATTCGCCTGTACTGGAGAAGAGCTTTTGCACATTCCAGATCTAAACTGTGTCTGCAAAACTTAACTTGTTTGCCAACTTTACCCATGTACTACGAAACATCTGTTCTTTAGCTTTCCAATAGTCCATGAGAAATGTGATACCCATACCATAAGTGAAGAAAACCTGAGAATGAGTTTTAAGCTGAATGAATTGTTTATCTGAAACTGAAAAGCTTCAGGATCAACAAGACAGGACATGCTTTCTCTTTATCTGCTGATTGGCAGAATTGACTTTTATATGAACCTAAATGTTGCCAGGGAGGCAGGGAACTTAAGTGCGGATTCATGGCATCTGAGTTTTTCTTTCTAATTGGAATTTCATCAGTTTCCAAAAAAATTTCCTACGATACAAAATTTTAACTGATTTTTTTTTTTCAGGAAAAAAGATGCAGCTCTAGGAAATGGTGGCTTGGGTAGGCTTGCATCTTGCTTTTTGGATTCAATGGCGACATTGAATTTGCCTGCTTGGGGCTATGGCCTGCGTTACCGATATGGACTGTTCAAACAACACATTGCCAAGGAGGGCCAGCAAGAATTTGCGGAAGATTGGCTTGATGTATTAACCACAAATGCTCAAATGATTCTGTTGATATATTTTTCTAGACCTCTATAACCAATACTCCTTTTTTGCCCTCAGAAATTCAGCCCCTGGGAGATTCCCAGGCATGACGTGGTGTTCCCTGTCAGATTTTTTGGCCATGTTGAGATTTCGCCTGATGGCTCGTGAGTATAATATGAGCAGCACATTTTCTGTTTGACGAAATTTATTTTTGCTGCATTTTAGTTAAACTTGAAGTTGGCCTCCCATACTTTCTAGATAAAAAGAGAATTACATTTTTTTTCGTTAACTTGGTTTAACCCATCCTAAACTCCTAGTTCTAAGAAATGTTCATTTAGCTCTTTTTTACCCTCCAGCATCCCATCATCTTGTCCCTTTGGGATTGAACTAAAAATACTGCAAATATGAGGTGTAACATGGATGCCTTATTTTTTTTTTGTGTAACCCAAAAATCTGACTAATATGAATTTTAAATGTCTGAACCACAAACTAAGTTTGGCTTGGCGGATTTTCTTATACTTCAATGATAAATCCACACATTTAACTTACCTAGATCTTCTGGGATCCTTCTCCTTGACTTTTTTTTTTTTCTTTTGTTATTTATTTCGTGTTATGGGTGGTTATTTGAGGGCCTTGATGGAACTCGTCACATGATTGCTTTCTTTGTTGTGTGATAGTCGGAAATGGGCTGGTGGAGAAGTTATGAAGGCTTTAGCATATGATGCACCAATCCCTGGATACAAGACAAAGAATGCAATCAGCCTTCGTCTTTGGGAAGCAAAAGCTACTGCTGAAGATTTCAACTTATTTCAATTCAATGATGGTCAATATGAATCAGCTGCCCAACTTCATGCTAGGGCCCAACAGGTGACATTTCATTCTAAAAGTGAAATTATCAGCTGTTCATAAGATTCATTTCCAAAGACTAAATAAAGAGCAATGCCTTTAATTACTGGCATATTTTTATTGACTGATGATATTGCATGCTGAAATCTGTAACTTATTCCTTCATGATGCTAGTTCTACCTAGAAAAGAGACTTATGTCTTTGAGTATCACATTGCAGATATGTGCCGTTCTTTATCCTGGTGATGCTACAGAAGAAGGAAAGCTTCTAAGGCTGAAGCAGCAGTTTTTCCTTTGCAGTGCATCACTTCAGGTATTTAAGCAATTCATTTCACTTGAAGGTTCCAATAAAAGGAACCAGGCATGTATGCCCACCTTGTGCTTTTCTATATATTTGGTAATGATCTATGAGAATGAGATAATTGCAAACACAATCTTGTAATCTTTCATTGTTTGAATCATCGATATATCAGGATCAATCGTGTTACCGTATATGCACCACCACCTGAACTGTTTTCAAATAGTACTAGGATGATGAGATTTAGACCATTTATCCTGTTTTCTTTTAGTTACAGTGTGCCTTTTATGGTTCTAGTTTGTTAAAGATTTATCAATATCTTAAAAAATATCTTTGTTACAATTATTGATGAGCATAACTGAAAATGGGTTATTTCAGGATATGATTGCCAGATTTAAAGAAAGGAAATCTGACAGAGTTTCAGGGAAGTGGAGTGAGTTCCCTACTAAAGTTGCTGTTCAACTGAATGACACCCACCCTACTCTTGCCATCCCTGAGCTAATGAGATTACTTATGGATGAGGAGGGACTTGGTTGGGATGAAGCTTGGGACATCACATATAAGTGAGCTTCAATTTGTATGACTGATCTATAAATCTTCTTCGACCAATATTTTAAGTCCATCAAACTTCTAGAGATGTTCTTACTTGTACTAATTACAAAATTACCTTCCATGGTCCAGGACAATTTCCTACACCAATCATACAGTTCTTCCCGAAGCTCTTGAAAAGTGGTCACAAATCGTGATGAGGAAATTACTTCCACGACACATGGAAATTATTGAGGAAATTGACAAGCGGGTAATTTTTCATGCCAAATTTACTTTTTCTATGTGCTGCAGTCATTGCACAAGCTCACAAATTGTGCCACTGGTTTGCAGTTCAAAGAAATGGTAATCTCCAAACATAAGAACATGGAGGGAAAGATCGATTCAATGAAAGTTTTAGATAGCTCGAATCCCCAGAAGCCGGTAGTTCGCATGGCAAATTTGTGTGTTGTGTCTTCTCATACGGTAAATACAGCGATTTTGATTCCATGGTCATGTTTTATAACTGTTTATGGCACTATGAACAATATGAAGTACTAAGATCAGATGTCTACTATATTGGATTTGCTGCCAACCACTTCATGTTTAAAACTATAATTCATTTAAGATGTGAAAAATCATATTGTTGGCATAACCTTAATGTGCTCCAACTCCAAGTAGTTCCGGATTCTCCATTTTCTACTGCTATATTTAATGTCCTGAAGTGTATTCATTTTTTTTCTGACAGGTGAATGGAGTGGCTGAGTTGCATAGCAACATTTTGAAGGAAGAACTGTTTGCAGATTATGTCTCTATATGGCCTACCAAATTCCAAAACAAAACTAATGGAATCACGCCTCGAAGATGGCTCAAGTTTTGTAACCCTGAGTTGAGTGAAATAATCACAAAATGGCTAAAATCAGATCAGTGGACAAGCAATCTTGATCTGCTTACCGGACTTCGCAAAGTATGTGCGATGCTTCTAACCTTGCATCTGCTTGTCATTGCTTTTTTGTTGGTAGAACGGAATCTGCTTATCATTGCTCTATCACAGTATAACTGAAAACCTTCCAACAGTTTGCAGATGATGAAAAGCTTCATGCTGAGTGGGCAGCAGCCAAGTTATCTTGCAAGAAGCGCCTGGCCAAACATGTGTTGGATGTGACAGGTGTTACGATTGATCCAAATAGCCTTTTTGATATACAGATTAAGCGCATACATGAGTACAAGAGACAGCTCCTAAACATATTGGGAGCTATTTACAGATACAAAAATTAAAGGTAGGTTTCTTTGAGTAGTCTCTGCACTGGGTACGCCCTTTTTCTTTGAGTTGTCTGCATCCTTTCTTGAAGTGGTGCTTGTACCATTTTTGGTTTTACCATATTGAGATAAATTCTTTAGATGCATATTTTTCGATATACCCTGTTCTAGTCTTGAATAGGCCTATGAATCTTGTAGGAAATGAGTGCAGAAGAGAAGCAGAAGGTTACACCACGCACCGTCATGCTAGGAGGGAAAGCATTTGCAACATACACTAATGCCAAAAAGAATTGTGAAATTGGTAAATGATGTTGGTGCTGTTGTGAACAATGATCCTGAAGTTAACAAATATCTGAAGGTATGGACTTTTCAGTGTATTATCAGATATTTTGTGCCAGATTGTTCTTAGAACCTTTCAGAAACATTAATTTGTATTTGCGATCCATCAAATAGAGTAACCCTTTTTCTATACTACTACATATATGATGGTTCATATCATTTATTAAAAGTGCTCTTCTCCTTTTCCTCCCAGGTTGTCTTTATCCCGAATTACAATGTATCAGTGGCTGAAGTGCTTATTCCTGGTAGCGAATTGTCACAGCATATTAGTACTGCTGGTATGGAAGCAAGTGGAACAAGCAACATGAAATTCTCTCTGAATGGTTGTGTTATCATTGGCACCCTTGATGGAGCTAATGTTGAAATAAGAGAGGAGGTAGGAGAAGATAATTTCTTCCTTTTCGGTGCCAAAGCTGATCAGATTGCTGGGCTGAGGAAGGACAGAGAAAATGGCCTGGTAAGATAGCTACAACTAAACTTCACTGTTAAACTTTTTATTCAAGTCATATTTCTTATAAGTAGATGGGCTATTATTGACTTATTTCTTATTACAATATGACAGTTCAAACCAGACCCACGTTTCGAAGAAGCCAAGCAGGTTATAAGGAGTGGCACTTTTGGCAGCTATGACTATGAACCTCTCTTGGATTCCCTTGAAGGGAATTCTGGATTTGGGCGTGGTGATTATTTCCTTGTTGGCTATGACTTCCCAAGCTACATTGATGCACAGGACCGGGTGGACGCAGCCTACAAGTAAGAACACTAACAATATACTTTCACATTAAGCTCACCTGCAAGCTCATGAACAACAATGGTCCTGCAGTCACCATTAAATGCAGCAGTGTTGATGTTTCTATTTTTTCTCCACATATACTGATCATATCGCCAACACAAGCGAGATATTCTCTTTTTTCTTCTGCCTTTGATAGTTTCATAACAAAAACTGAATGCTTTGTTACATGACAGGGATAAGAAGAAGTGGACCAAGATGTCCATCTTGAACACAGCTGGGAGTGGCAAATTCAGCAGCGATCGCACCATCGCCCAGTATGCCAAGGAGATATGGGACATCAAGGCTAGCCCTGTTGCGTGAACAAGGGGTGCGCGATTCAACATCAAACGAGTTTGTTCGGATGCTACAATAATAAGGATCAAATAATGACCCACGGTGCTTGATGCCCACTTCCGTTATAGGCATGGAACAGGGCACGAAGCTTGTTATACCGCCCTGTCTATTTTGAAGTGCATGCTATATGCGACTGTTTTCTTCTCCTTTTTTTTGTTCTTTTTTTCCCCTTGTATCTTATGAACAAGATCCTTTGATCTGTGTTGGATTATTTCATCCTGAAATAAAATAATTCAATTAATTAATGATATCCGTCTCCATAATGTGCTTGAAAATAGGATGTCCTTCGTCCAAAGTCTGCAGTGCCCAAACTCCACATGATTGTTTTTATTTTCATGAGTGCTGATGTTTTGGACTGTTGATGGGTGTGGCAACATCTCACATTCTTACCCAGATGTTTTCCATTGGAATACCTTGTTCGTTTCTTTTTTAGAGTTTAAGGGCAATGCCCTAGTCCATTAACCGGCCAATGGACCATGAAAGATTACAAGGTTCCGGGATGGGGGCCAACCATCCAAACATGCCCGAGGATAGCGAAACTGCCAAAACGCTCAAGTTGCAGCAAAATCCAGACAGAACTAAGTTTCAGAACTGGGCACTAACAACTCAGAAACTAAAGCAGCCTAACACCAGAAGCTACACTATGTCCCATGACTCTCCAGCAACATTTGCTTTCTCCTCCCCCATACGTTGTCCTCATCTTGATTCAGCACTCCACCAGCTTCTGATCAGATCTGGATCACTTCTCGACCATCACCTTTATGTCAGCCACAGGACTTTGATGCCTCGGTCTTGATCATAGCCACTTTTGCCAGCAACGAATTTTTCTTCTTCTCTGGGCAGAGAATAACCCACTTTTGGACCGTCTTCGCTATCCTGTAGAGAAGTATCTCCATACTCCTCCACCCTGAATTCTGAAAACATGATTTATTTCTTAGATTCCATAAGCTCCTGAGCAGCCCCCATGAACCCCTTGAACAAGGAAGAAGCCCTCAGTCTTAGTATGCAGGATATTTGGATTATTTGTCTTGTACTTATAGTCAATAAGCTCTTTCCACAATTTGTTCTCATCTTGATTATACCTCTTTAGCCAAGAGGCAAGAAGACAAATATTTAGATCTCTAAGGTTTGGGAGACCCATGCCCCCAAATTCCTTAGCAATAGCTACAGAATCCCAATTAGCTAAGTGATATCTATGGGCATCTTCCTGATCATTCCAAAGGCAGTTGCTTAACTGGGTATTTAGAATCTTGATAGCCCATTTTGGGAACTTTATAAATGATAAAAGATAGATAGGTATGCTAGCTAAACAAGTTTTAACTAGGAGTGCCCTAGCTGCTAAAGATAGTAGTTTTCCCCTCCATCCATCAATTCTAGTTAAAAGTTTGTCCACTACCGGTTGTAGATCCTCCCTAGTCAATTTATCAAAATGGAGTGGAACCCCTAAGTATTTTAAAGGAAACTTCCCAATAGTGCAACTAAAAATCCTAGCAGCTAATCTAGCTTCATCCTCCTCTAGGTTGAGAGTCAATATTTCACTTCTGTGAAAATTCACCCTCATTCCTGAGATCTGCTCAAACCACATGATCACTTGCTTTAGGTTGCACAGGTGGTCTGTTTGAGCACTGCTGAAAAGTATGGTATCATCTGCATACTGCAGGGAGAGCACTACTTGTTCGTTTCTTTAAAATTGTTTTGTTTGCATGAAGATCTCAAATCTGGATATTTGACATCCAGACGGAAAATTGACAGACATAGAAGGGCGTCTCCTCAATTTTGTTTTGTTTTTGCAGGAAGGTCTTAACTCTCCATATCTTCCCCCCACCCCCCTATCTGACGGGCAGACGCAAATTTAACAGATATACTGTATATATATGGAAGGAAGGAAGTCGCCCCCGGCTCCAATTTGCATCTGAATACTTTGATCTAAAGAAACCCAGAGGCGGTTGCAAGCCGAAGCGGAGACCGCCCGCCCTGCTTCGTTTCCACGCTACGCGTTTCCCGGCAAATAAATACGGGCGACAACGGAAGGTGAGATCAAAATCGAAAACAGGATAGACACGCTTCGTTGACATCATCATCATCATGGCGAGAAAGAGCGGCGGCCAGTGCGACGCCTGCCGCGGCGACATTGGCCTCTGGCAGGCGATCTTCACGTCGGAGTGCGCCCACACGTTCCACCTCCGCTGTGTCTCCGGGAGCGCTACATGCCCGATCTGCGCCGCACGGTGGAGCAACACGCCGGCCACGGCCCCCGCCCCTGCGCCGGCCAACCCGTTCTCCTTCGCGTCGCTTCCGCCACCGTCGACGGGCCTGTTTGGACAGTCGGCCGCTGCGGTGGCGGACTCCTCATCCCAGACAAGCCTGTTTGCGTCTGGCGGCTCTGGCCAGCCGAGTCCATCGCCTACTCGGGACTTCTCCTTCAGCTTCACTGCAGCGCAGGCGGCATCTCCGTCGTCATCGCCGTCTGTCGGGAGGAGCCCGTTTGGACAGCAGGCACCGGCGAGGCCAGACTCCGCAGCGCCAGCGACGCAGACGCCGTCGTGCCCAGTCTGCCACGTCGCCATGGGTGGGGCCAGGCCACCGTCACATCCGAGTGCAACCATACGTTCCACCTCCGTTGCATATCTGGCAGCGTCTGCCCTGTCTGCAGCGCACGGTGGCGCGACCATGTGTCCGTGGCGACCATGTTCCAGCCGTGCAACCCCTTTCGCCCATACGTCATGCCCCAACCGGAGTCGGCGGACATGGCTCGACCGCTGTTCAATGACGACGAGCCGGTGGAGGCCGTGGAGCCGTCGCCTCTCGACGGCTGGGAAGTTGTCCAGGAAGCGACGAACAACGAAGAAGTACTCGTGCTCAAAACGCACTGCGAGCACCAGGCCGTCGCGAGAGACACGGCCCGAGATACCTTTGCGGTGCTGGTGCACGCCAAGGGACCCGCCGCGAGCGTCGAGGCGTCGGCGCGTGCGTCGCTGGATCTCGTCACGGTACTCGACGTCAGCAGCAGCATGCAAGGCTCCAAGCTGGCGTTGTTGAAGCAGGCCATGCGCTTCGTCATCGACCACCTCGGCCCCGGCGACCGGCTCAGCATTGTGGCCTTCTCGTCCGGGGCTCACCGCATCATCCGGCTGACACGGATGTCGGACGGTGGGAAGGCCTCGGCCAAGGCCGCCGTGGAATCCCTTTGTCGCCCAAGGCAGCACGGACATTAGAGGCGGTCTTCGTGTGGCTTCAGAGGTGCTCGACGGCCGCCGTCACAGGAACGCCGTCGCGAGCGTCATCCTTCTCTCGGATGGCCAGGACAACCATACTCTTGGCACTTTTGGCTCCCAGTCCCACGGCCTGTTCAGCAGGAGCCACTACGGATCTCATGGTCCTTCGAACAGCTACAACGATCTTGTGCCACAATCCTTGAGGCGCAGCAACGGCAACAACCAGTGCCCACCGGTTCATACGTTCGGGTTCGGCACGGACCACGACGCAGCGGCGATGCACGCCATCGCGGAGGTGACAGGCGGCACGTTCTCCTTCATCGAGAACCAAGCGGTGGTGCAGGATTCGTTCGCGCAGTGCATCGGCGGGCTCCTCTCAGTCACGGTGCAGGAGGCCCGCGTGGCCGTGGAGTGCCTGCACCCAGGCGTGCGCGTCCGGACGGTCAAGTCGGGCCGCTACGACAGCCGCATCGACGCGGGTGGGCGCGCCGCGTCAGTGGACGTCGGCGAGCTGTACGCGGACGAGGAGAGGCGCTTCCTGCTGTTCCTGGACGTGCCCGTCGCCTCCGGGGACGGCGCCGAAGACGACGGCAGCGTGACCCGCCTGATCAAAGTGAGCTGCACATACAAGGACGCGGCAACGGGGCGGTCGGTGGACGTTTCCTGCGAGGACGCCGCGGTGCAGCGGCCGGTGGTGGTGACGGGCATTGAGCCGTGCGTGGAGGTCGCGCGGGAGCGCTTCCGCGTGGAGGCTGCCGAGGACATCGCGGCGGCGCGGGCGGCTGCGGATCGCGGCGAGCACGCCAGGGCGGCGCAGATACTGGACCGTCGGCAGGAGGCCTCGGCGGCCGCGGGGCTGGCGGGCGACGAGGGTGCGCGGAGCTGGTGGCGGAGCTGCGCGAGCTGAGCGCTCGCGTGGCGAACCGGGGGTGTACGAGCAGACGGGGCGCGCGTGCCTGCTTGCTGGCATGAGCTCCCACGCGCAGCAGCGGGCGTCCACGGTGCAGCTATTCGGGTCGGCGGTGCCCCAGCCACTGTCGAGCGGTGCCCCAGGCCCAACAGCGGCATCACCTCCATTCTCCAGCAGTTTATTCGGAGCGCCGGCGCCGGCTGCGGCGGCATCACCTCCATTCTCCAGCAGTCCGTTCGCGTTCGGAGCGCCGGCGCCCGGTGCGGTGTTCGGGTCTGCTGCAACTACTCCTTTGTTCGGTTCCGGGACAGCGGCGGGTTCCGGGACAGCGGCGCGGGTTCCGAATTTTGGTTCTAGGTTCGTGACGCCGGCAATGCAGAGCATGGTGGAATCGTCGAGGAAACAACGCGAGCAACATCAGTCGGACTCTGCAACCAAGGGTGGCAGCTAAGCTTGTGCTAGCTAAAGAGTAAGAGGTCCGGGAGAAGGCCAAATCCAAATGAAGTTTAGGTTTTGCTTGAAGTATATGTTACCCTATTTTTCGCGTCGAATTGAAGGTCGCAGTGTCGTTTGTTTAGTACACAATTGTCTTTGATACCAAAAGGACACGCGTGTGGTTTGCTTCATTCATAGTACTCTTTAATCAAAACTTTGCTACTTATGTAAGTCGTTTTGCATCTGAAGGAATAAAAATGTGTTTTGCAATGTACTAGTATGGTGATTTCAGGAACCACACAAATTCATGCATGTATGCTACATTGGTTGCAGCAACTGACTCGTGTCTCATAATCAAAATTCGAGACAAAGCTGAAAAAATCTACCAGTAATTGTTATGATTTAAAATAAAATTAAACGCAATCATGTGAGGTCGCACGCTCGTGCTGTCATTGCACACGCTACGTTCTCGCTCAACAGAGAGGCAAATACAACTCGATACCGCTCCGCCCCTTGCCTTTGCCAAACGTACTCACCGTCTTTACCTTTCCAAATATCTCTCCACCTATCCCTAACCCCCCTCCCCACCTCAGATCCCTAAATCTGTGTCGATTCGGTGTCTAACCCTAACACCCGTCTTTCTACCCTACCGTTCCGGCGATCCCACCGGGCCGCCTCCATGTTCACCTCCCGTGGCGGCGGCGGCAACATCTGCATATGTGAACCGAGCGATCTTAACGACGGATTCCACTTTGCCAAGAGCAAAGATGAGATTGAATCAGTTCTTGCCAAGATCGAGAAGATCTACAGCCGGTCGAAGCTGCCTAAGCACGCGTCGCGCAACGGCTGCTGCTCCTGCGTCGGTCTCCTGGCTCCTGCCACCAATATCATCGTCAACTTCCTCATCTGCAAAGATGCTGCGGAACTGCTGCCCGAAGGACAGGAGGCTGGGGGCATGATCCAGCGGTCTCTCGACGGCCTCATCGCCTTCCTCACTTGCCTCTTCCCCTACCTCCCCGACGCGGAGGCCCTGGCATATCTCTCCGCTGCCGACGGAGACCCCCTTGTCGCCGCCCTCATCATCATCAACAGGCGCGGGCTGACCAGAGAGTCCTTCATCACGGAGACAGGACTCGAGATCGCCCTCAGATCCGCAGCGGTTGCCGCCCAGCACCCAGATCCGCAGCGTTTCATGCGAGGGTGGAAGCTGGTTTCACTTTTGCCCACAAGTGTTTGCCAAGTTGGCCGTACCATGCGACGACAGTCAAGGCCAAGGGTTGATTTTTGAGCTGGCCCGCATAATGAGCGTGCTTGATGGGTCCTCAACAGATCATTGCCTGGCTGATGGGACTTCTTGGGAACTAGCCAGGGATCGCCTTTCATCTTGGAAAGGGGGGATTTCTCGGCTTCCTCCTGTCCGAGCAACCATGAAGCGCCTGCTCCTTTCCATGATCCACGGATTCTATCTGAAGGCGCTGGGGGCTCTACCGAAGAAGGAGCTGACTGACTGCTATCACCGCAGCTTGCTCATGGGTGGCCACTGCTATGGCCCACTGGACCCAGTCTCCAACATCACCGTCAACACCGTCTGGTATGAACAAACCTTCCCAGCAACAGAAGTACAGCCACTAAACATGATCAGCACCAACTGCCTGTGGCGCATCGCGGCCCGATCACTCTATGGCCTTGTATCCTTCCTTCGCAGCCGCTACCCAAACCTCACACCTGACCAAGCCTTGCAGCGCTTGCTGGAGGCACGGGCTGAGTTGTATTTTGCTGATCCCTTACTGCAAACTGGATGCACCGCAACCTCTCTTATGCTGCGCAAAGACGCTGAACATACCAAGCCACACGCCACTCTCACCGAAGCTTATGTTGCTGCAGCCACCGCCGCATTCCACCCAAGCCCACTATTGCAGAAAGATTTTCTTGGCAAACCTGATTCTGTGCGTAATCTCATGGTTATCTCAGAGATGTTGTCTGTGCACGATGGTCAAACAATCCCTAAAGAGAAATTTGAGCGCCTTTTGATCCTTCTCAAGTGTCCATCCTCTGCTGGCACGTCACTCGGACCACAACAGGAGCTGGAGCATAAACAGGTAAGCAAGAGGGTCTATGTCCAGGCTTCTGTATGCAAGAATATGTTCTGGGGCAAGCATGAGCGAGTCAACAGCATGGTGAGAGCAGTCTTGGACAAGTACAACGAGACCGCGGTATCCGAGTATAGTCTTCATGTTATCTGTGGTGTTAATGAGCTTGTTGACCGGGAGTTTAGCTTGGACCGGAGTATCAAATGGCATAATCCTCGGACCCCTTACAAATACAATTACTCTCACATCAATTTTCTGGCGACTTGTGAAGGCTCTTCTTCTGCGACACTTTTCTTTGCTGAATGCAATAATCATTCCACCAGCAATTCTTGGTGTGTCCCTGTGCTACTGCAGCCAGATGCTGGTATCTGTACGATGGCTGGTACACGTCCAGACACGTCCAGGCCAGGGGCTGGTATCCACACAGATGCTGGTATGCATCCAGGGGCTGGTATCCGTTCAGAGTCTGGACTAGATGCTGGGGATGGTATCCATCCAGGGGCTGCGCGTATGCGTCGAGGTCCTGGTATCCATCTAGATGCTGGTATGCGTCGAGGTCCTGGTATCCGCCCAGAGGCTGCTCGCTGCATTTACTGTGAGTATGGAGGGAGCAAGATTCTGCATCCAATCGCAAAGAGTTTTCGTGGGCGTGATGATTTTAAGAAGCTCAGTGGTGGAGGTCTTTACACCAATAACCGGCTCATAAAAAAGAGAGGTGGTAGATTGGGTGTATGGGTCTCAAGAAGAGACCATCTACTTCAACCACCGGGTGGACGCTGATGCTACCGCCGCAGATGGATATAGGCTGCCGAAGCTGAGGAGGCGGTAAGTAGTGGTGTGGCACAAGTGGCATGCAAACCAGACGATGCCATTGACATTTGTGCTTGTGCACTTATATTCTGTCAAGATGGTCTTCATCATGAACGTTAAACTATGCTGTTTATTTATGAATTTGTGACATCGGCAAGGTAGCAATGTAGCAGCATCAGAAGTCATGATAGCTAATAAAAAAAAATACAACTCGACACACCTCAAGACATTCGCCAAAAAAATTCGAAACATTGTCATTTCCATTAGGAATTTTTGTACCGGCCGAAATTTTTTTGGTTCAATTCATATTTCCAGCTTTCAAAAAATCATATTTCCATCGCGCAGAATCATCACCTAGTAGATGTAGGGGATGAACGCCTTGCGCGACGCCGGGTACTCGTCGCCGAACTTCTGCACGTACCAGCGGCGGTGGTCCCTGGCCCTCGGCCCAAGGTTGGCGCAGGTGTAGAGAAAGAAGGCCCACGCCGCGGGCGTCCACGCCACCACGGCGAAGCCCAGCCACTCCACCGTCTCGCCGAAGTAATTGGGGCTGGTGACCAGGTCGAACCACCCGCCCCTCGGGATCTTGTACCCGCCGCCGGCCTCCTTGAGCCGCAGCAGCTCCTTGTCCGCCGCGATGTTGGTCCGCATCCCCACGCGAAGAGGAGCAGCCCGGCGAGGCAGCGGGCGGGGGACGCCGGGCGGCCGGCGTGGAGCGCGAAGGACCGGGTCTGCACGTAGGCGTTGAGGAGGTTGAATCCCAAGGCGCAGGCGGCGATGAGGAGCGGCACGGGGGCCGGGGCGCGGCGCAGGCGGGCGAGGCGGAGCGGGTGGACCAGCGTGCGGTGGACGTAGTGGAACGCGTAGAGCGCGGCGGGGAGGGCCGCGAGCGGGGTGGAGAGAATCGGCGGCGGCGAGCGGAGGAGGACGAGCGGCGGGAGCCAGAGGGTGGGGCTCTCCATGAGGAGCCACGCGAGCGGGGCCGGGAGAACGGGGCCCCAGCCCGGCCGGGAGAGCTTGCTTGCCGTACGGCGCCGAGATGAAGCGGAGCGCCAGCACGGTGAGCGGGCTGATGAGGTACAGCGCCAGCAGGCACCGCTCGAACACCGCGTCGCCCGCTCCGGCAGCCGCCATCTCGTCGGGCATCTTCTGCTCGGTTCCAAGGAGGTTTGGGGGCTTGGCGATGAGTGCTGAGTGCCGACTGCCGACAACGACCGGGGACGGGGAGTGGCTTGTGGGATGGGGACGAGGACGGCGGCGGATAGCGATCTGTGGGTCTCGCGTTATTCAGGAGGTCCACATTTGGACCCTGGACCACGACGTCTGGATTTGCACAAAAGGAGACCAAACCGTCGTCAAACGAGAATGGCTGTGATGCTTGATGGGGAATTTTAATTGGTCCGGCAAAAGGAGCACTTTTCTGCACATAGCACATGGCTAAGGTTATGAGGCTGCACAGATCCAGACATACTGGAGCCTGGTGGATTTTGGATAATGAAACAGAGCTTGTGCTGATTGTTAACTGATGCTGTCCATGTGCATTTGTCACGATACGAATCCGGAGTTCGTGACGCCGCTGCCGCGACGGCATCAGTCGAGCAGCTCCCAACGCCTGCGCAAGGGCTCTCCATGGCAGCGCCGCAAGAGGCAGCACGCTCTTAGCGGTGGCTCCTGGCTTGCAGTAATGGCCGGCTGGACGCCAGCCCCTGGCATTGCAAGGGAGGGTGCGCGGCGCGGGTTGTGCTGCCGCTGTGTCGCGCGCTAGTAGATGGACAGCGCTCGCTTCGGCTGCTTTTTTTTTTTTTTTTTTTTTTTTTTTTGACAGAACTTTGGCTGCATTGGCGTCGGTCTGCGAGGAGCTGTGCAGTTATTTCAGGAGCCAGGAGTATTCATTCCTTTCCTCTTCTTCGCATTAGCAATTGTGCAACAAATTAAGACGTGGTTGCTTGGCATTTCAATGGAAACGGGTTTTTTTTTTCAGTGGGATCTGCATATCATACCCAATGGCTCCACAAATTCGGTGAAAATAACTTGATTCAGCAAGCAGGAGGATCAGGGGGTGAAAGAGTTTGGACAAACTTATGGAAACTGAATGTGCCAGCGAAAATAAAAATTTTTGGCTGGAGAGTATTACACGGTCTCTTGCCTTGCCGTAGAGTACTAGCAAACAGACATATAGGATATGATAGCAGTTGCCCAGTCTGTCATCAAGGGTGTGAGGACATAAAACATGTGTTGTTTTCATGTGAGAGAGCAAAGGAAATTTGGCGCCTGTTGGGAATTTCAGAGGAAATAAAAACAAGTTCATAGATTTTCATAGATTCCGATCGATAGGGGTGGGTCTGTGCTAGTGACTGACATAATTAGACTCTCCAAGCAGGTCGGGCACTTAAATCGGGTGGGTTTGGCTGAATTGATCCTAACAGGAGGTTGTTATATACGGTGGGAGCGAAGGAAGCAAGTTCATGAAGGTACTGTTCAGAATCCGGCAAAATCAGCGTTGTCCATTGCGACGATGACAACAAATTATCAGAAGGCTGAGAACAAGAACGCCAAAGTTAGGGTGGGCTGGAAGAAACCACCAGAAGATTCTCTCTTGTTAAATGTGGATGCGTGTTATAATTTGGAACGTGGTACAGAAAGTCCAGGGGTGATCATTAGAGATGCAAGGGGATCTTTTATAGCTGCTGCACCAAAATACTACGAACATATGCTTGATGCTCATATGGCTAAAACCATGGCGCTCAGGGAAGGATTGACCCTAGCACTCCAGCTAGGATGCGGGCGCCTTCTAATTCAATCAGATTGTGCAGAAGTAGTGGAGACAATACATCAGGGAGGTCTATCTGCTACAGCAAGTGCTCCGATTACGACGAATGCGCCCTAACTTTGACAAGAATTTGTTTCTATTTCTATAGAGCATTGTAATAGAGAAACAAATACTGTAGCAGATAAGATACCTAGAATGGCAATGGCATCAAAGTTATCTTGTAATTGGGTCGATGAACCCCTAGGAATATTCTAGAAGCTTTGATGAATGATGTAACTGTGTTCCAAGATCAATAAAGTGCGCCAAATGACTTCCCTCAAAAAAAAAGATGAATTATGTTTAGAATGTTTTTTCACCCATGATTTTTTATTTTTATTCAAATGATTTATAAAAATAATGTGTAATTAAATTTATTTTACCAGCTAAACAGCCATATGAAATTATTTTAAATCTATTTATAGAATAGTTTCCTAAGAAAATATAGTAAATTTGAAACACTTTAAGAGAATAGGAACGTCATCCTGATTGGCTTGCTTTATTAATTCTCCTCACTTACATTAGAATGGCTGGAATGCCTTGTTCCACTTGGCAAAACTGTTTAAAAGCATATTTGTCCCGTCACTTAAAATGATCCAAAGGAAGATTCTATCAAACATACCTTGTGTGTCGCCCCACTTTGCTTTGCCCATCCCCCGCTTCATCTCCGGTTACCACATGCGATCCCACTGCCTACGAGCGAGGGTGACAAGCCCACTCTCCTCTACCTGCGACACATCGACTCTACTCCGTACACTCCTTCACTATACGATTGTGATTCACATCGTAGCATGCCCTAGTCGACGACGGTAGTCCCAGATTTCCACGCTCCATCTACGACCACCCGTCTAATTGGCGCCTCTATTCACCCATGCCGATTATGTGTGGATAGTTGGTACATGGCCACATTTTCCTAGGTACATCTTCTAGCACGATTTGGTTCTTATGCAAAAAGAATATGTGCAACAATGTCATAAGTACTTGTAGTCTTCTTTGTATATGTAAAGCTTAAGGGTAACGTGAAACTTGCAAACTTATGGTTGCATTTCTCTTTTTAGAGATGAACATCATATGATGGTGTACTTCTTTGACAATGCATGACACAAGCCTCAATTTCTCGTCGGCGTCGTCGCTGACCTAAGGTGACTTTGAGTGAACAAGTGATGGATGGAGCAATGACAATGGCTAAGCGATGGGATTAAGGATGGACTTCGAGTGATGAGTGGAGCAGCGACGCTAGTGTCACAATGGGATTATAGGACATGATTGATGTAGCGACATTCAGAGCCATTAGTCCTTAGTTGAGGAAGAAAATATGCAATGGCGGTTAGGGATAACACGCATAAAAAGAGTAAGTTGAGAGATTGGAATATAGAGATTTACGCCCCGGGCTGCCCATAGCACGACCTAGTTCAGTTTGTCTTAAGCAAAATTCTATAGTGCTTAGACTTATTTATCGCTAATCTAGCATCTCATTACTGGTTTAGCTCTGGGCGGAGTTTTTTGTAGCTCCACCAGGCCTGTAGATTACTAGGTGCAAAATGTGCACTGTGTTCTCCCTCCAAATTATTAGGGGCCTCCAAAAATTTTTATACTTAAGTAGCAAAAACAAGAAGTAAGTATGGCCTTGGCCCATGCATCATCCTAATTCCCATGGGCATGGCAATCAAGAAAGCACCCGAAAGTGCCAACGGCACAATCCTTGCCCCTTGGCTTCCCCATCGTATAATTACTAATTAATAATAATGGAGTTAAATTATTCTAATGTTATATTATTTTTCTTTATAAATTTAGGGCCTCCATACGCAGCGCCTTCCCAAAATCGTAGGTACGGCCCCGGCTCCACCCATGGTTGAAAAGGTTTTGGTTTATCACATGGAATAAAAATGGTGCACCATCGCTGCCGACATTTTTCACAAAATTTGCCGAGCATGGTACGTGTTTATCCTACGATGGTTGTTTACGTGTCAACTTATATTGCATCATACAAAAACCACGTCGTTGCCTGGCCTTTCAAGAGCGTGTACCGGTCTACGTGTCATTATTTGATGGTTTTGCGCTGGGGAATCTGCGTCCCCACCGAGACGGACTCAACACACGCAAAAGGCACTCCCACAGCTCCTCCGCGTTCCCTTTCCCCTGTCGGCCGATTTCATCTATCCTCCTCAATCCTGGCTTGAATCTGTGATACACGGAGGCGGCGAAGTGCCGAATCGCACCGCATCGTAGGGAGAGGCTTCTGCAAGGTTTTGGAGCGGGCCGATGGAGGAGGCGGCGAGCAACGGCGGGCTGCTGTACCACGAGGTGCAGGAGGGGAAGCTCTGCGCCGTGCACTGCGTCAACACCGCCCTGCAGGGTCCCTTCTTCTCCGAGTTCGACCTCGCCGCGCTCGCCGCCGACCTCGACCAGCGGGAGCGCCTGGTGATGCTCGAGGGCTCCCGAAGCCCCGGCGCGGCCAACCCCGCCGCTGGGGACTTCTACGCCGAGGGCGAGGGATCCCACAACGTCTCCCTCGGCGGCGATTTCAGCATCCAGGTTAGTCCAGGCTTCATAGAGTCAGATTATCCTTTTAGGTTTCCTGGGCTCGGCTAGATCGACCGATGCCTAGATCACAGTTTCTTCCGTGCACTCGGTTATAAGTTGGTTGCCTGTTAAGATCGCTACTTAGAATTTAGGGGATTTTTGCTCGAGCATTGCTGCTTGGTGTCGTCGATTGCCTTCTAGTCTAGTCGAAGATTCTAGGTTATGGATTTGCCAACAACGGAGACAAATTAGCAGGGTTTAGCTTATACATAGAAAATTAAACCAAATTAGATAGCCAATACATCATCCAAGTCATGTGAAGGAATGCTTATCAAATGATTGAGTGATTAGAGAATCTCTCCTTGAACATATATGATGCTATCCTTTTCCAGTCCTAATGGTACTTAGACGACCTCCTGCGATCACATTCATGCTCTGTCAGATGCGAAGGGGGTTTCTGCGGGATAAGCAGTACTTCTTGTCTTTGGCACTCAAAGAACTGCATTAAAATTTGCATGATTCTTTTCGTCAAAAAAAAAAAAAAAAAAAAAAAAATTGCATGATTCTCTGCAGGTCATTTGATATATAGGATTGTACTGTTTTGCATTACTAGAAAGTTTAGATGTAGTTGTTTCCTGCAAAGTTACAGATCACACATGTGCATTTAATAACCATCTATGGGCAAAAGAATTAACAGAGAACCTTGCATTGCATAAACAATAGTAGCAAAAACATCTTCACAGCGGTTGGTATCAATTTACTCTACGTGCACTTGGCCTGCACCAATGCATGTGCATGCATGCTATGGTAACATATTCTATTGGCGTTACACTGTCCAAATTATATGCTTGATGTAAAATTCAAGAGTTTATGTCACTAATGTAGCTTGATTTTGTCGTGTACTGAATTGCTGACATTAATAATGAATTTAGTTTCTTACAGTTTGTGCAATTGAGAATTGACTGAATTTGTTCCTTAATTTGAATTAGAATATGATATGATCAAGCTTGATAGTGGTGTTAAGGTTAGCAGCTTTAAGTTCTTAAATGCTATTTCTATTTAATCTGCTCCATAAACAATTCTGGAAAGAGAACTTGATGGATGTTTGAATTCTGAAAAGTTTCACAAGTCACTAAAATCCGCATGATTGCATATGCATAGCCATCAGTGTTACTGGATACCCATTAAAAAACTCGGTCGGTGAAGGAGACTTTGTCTCCCGACCAAGAAAACCCCCGAAGCCCACTGCACACCCAGGACATCAAGCCCATTGCTTGGGCCGTCCCACAATCAACAACCCCTGGTTGGACTGCACCGTTGCCACAAGCCGGATGCCCCACAGGAGGCACACAGCACGCGGCGAGGGAACTTTGTTTACCCCAGCCTGAAAATTCACTCCCACGGGAGTCGAACTCAGGACCTAGGGATCGCCGAATTCCCTAACCACTTGGGCTAGAGTGCTTTGGCGTGTTACCGGATACCTATTTATCCATGTCCTTTCTTTTTTTTGACCATGTCGGCCATGTTGGATTTTAACACCCAGCATCGCGTTCCAACTTTCCAAGTGTTATCTGGCGTGTTACCAACAGTTTGCCAAATTGGACACTGGCAACAACTATTGTTGTGCAATGGGGAAATATGACACACATTTGAGCTTTAAATCTGTTTTAAATCCACGTTAGCAACACACATGTTTTTAATTCAGCTAAGCACATTAAGACAAATTTTGTAATGATGTGTAAGAAATAAAATATGACATATGTTCTGAGCCAATTAATTGGCGAAGGACGAAAAGTTGGCGGAGGTTGAGTTTTTTTATTAGGGTTTTGCCCCGCCAAGTATTTACTCCTGTTATATTAACGGAAGGCGGACTTGGTGCTGTGTCAATGCCAAAGGACTGATGCTTGGACCTAGCTTGGTAGTTTAAGGCTAATGTCTGTCTATCTATTCAAAAGGCGCAAATATAACGTAAAAGAAAACCATAACCCTATTTTTCTTCTTAATTCTGCATGTTCGAGAGAAAAAAAAAATGGGAGGGACTTTTTGAGCCAATGGCACGACCAGAGTGGCCTTTTGATGGCTGGTGCCCTTAACTTGTCCCATACAGAGCAAAGAGCCATGATGTCACTGCAATAGGGACAAATGGAAACTATGGAAGGAAAAAGAATGCTGCTGTAGATGAAACCCATACCTGTAGGCTGTAGTCATAAAATGATGAATCTGAGCACAAATAGCAGTAAATAGACCATTGTTTTGCACATTGCTGATATTCGAATATTTCACACATTCTTATTTTATCTGGTGTTTGTGCTTGTTTCCATCAAATTATTAAGATGACACTAATTTTCTGTGAATATGCTTTAATGCTTTTCTGATATGGCACTCAATATGGAGGCATTCCAGTACTTTCAAGGTTTTCTCCTTCAGCCTTCAGGATATATAGGAGAAGGGTTGCCAAATATATGCAGCAATTAGCTATTTCCCCTTTTTCTAAATTTAATCATGTTCATCTTGGCATTGTATTACTGTGTATCCTGGTCAGACCCTCTAGTTATTATCACTTTACACGATGTGAATTGGGTGAAATGTGATTAGGACTTAGGAATTCATTAAGTATCCGTTTCTAACCCAAAGCTGCAAGATTTTGGTAGTGGGTCCAGCCACACTCACAGAATGGGTAAATATTTTAGAAGTTCAAAGTATGTTTCTTTTAAGAAGGTGTACATTAGACCTGAATTTGGACAGATAGGGCGTGGTTTTACATTGAGATACACATATATTGTGATTCTTCACTTTGTTTATCTCAGCCTTTATAGTTACATTTGATCTGAACATCCGTCTTCTATGCTTTTATCTTTGCAATGAATCTGGAATGCTGTCAGCATTGTCTATTGCTTTTATTCATGTTCATATGTAGAGTTCATATGTACCATTATTAACTGTAACTCAACCTAATATGATACCAGTCTACAGATAGCTTTCATTCATTTTTTCTAATAGGTTTCTTCTAACAGGTTTTGCAGAAGGCACTGGAGGTTTGGGACCTCCAAGTAATCCCTCTTGATTCCCCAGCTGCAGGGTCGTCCCTATTTGACCCTGAGCAGGAGGTTGCTTTCATTTGCCACCTGCAGGACCACTGGTTCTGCATCAGGAAGGTGAATGGGGAATGGTATAACTTCAATAGTCTCTATCCAGCTCCCGAGCACCTGTCAAAGTTTTACCTCTCAGCTTTCATTGACACCCTGAAGGGATCAGGCTGGAGCATCTTTGCTGTTAGAGGCAATTTCCCCAAGGAGTGCCCTATGGCAACTGAAGGCTCTAATGGTTTTGGTCAATGGCTTACCCCTGATGATGCCCGCAGGATAACAGCCTCCTGTAACCAGGTTCAAACACCTACTCAGCAGGTACAACCCCCTCTAGTTGGTGAACAATCAGAAGGGATGAGTGAAATGGACATGATTGCAGCTCAGCAAGAAGAGGCTGATCTGAATGCTGCTATAGCTGCTAGCTTGATGGACACTGGGGGTCCATTTGCCAGCTATCATGCAGCTCAAGAACATAGCAATTCACAAGATGCTCCTGCTACTGAAGCAGCTCCGAGCAAAGATAATAGCCAGTTAGAAGCCGATAAATCTGAGCCGAGCGTACCTCCCTGTGAGGACACTCAGGAGTTGGCTTCAGGAAGCGGCAGCAAAAGGGAGGTTTCTTCTGTAGAGGAGAAAGGACCTGCGAAAGAAGAATAGGCTGGGACTTCTGATCAGTCTGTAACTCAGTTTTTTTTAAGACTATACAAACAGAAACTGCCCTCCATTTCAGTGGAGTTATAGTTCCGTATACAAAATTCATAGTCTGAATGGGTTTAAAAACTTTTTAACTTGTGTAACTGTTATGTGAACTGCATAGAGACTAGAGTGGCGGTTTTGAACCCTCTTTTTTTTCCCAACCCTTTTTTCATGTGTGTGAGGTTATGTTGGATCTCCCTTCAGACTACAGCCTGATGATGATTGCTCGTGTTCTCTTTATTATGTCGTCGTTGTAATCAGCAGTTACCGAGACAAGAATGTGTTTCTGCAGGTGTTACCTTTGTCAATTCTCGCAGTTGGTGAATGCTTTGACTCTGGGCTGAATCATTTTGCGAAGATGACGGAATACCTTTTGAGCCTCAGCCCTAACCTGACGCCCCAAGTGCTATATTAACCCCTTTTTTATCTAAGGACAGTTGCACATGCACGATACCTTTTTTTTTTTAATCTGTCCTTAGATTCACTCGTACCAAACTACCAATGAACCAAATCAGTAAGGATGCGTCGTGCCATTGTTCATTAGTACTTGTTGCTTTTCTTGGTCTCTTGGAGTAAATCAGCAATTAGTGTTGGCCTTTGTACTGCACCAGCCATACCAGAGCCTTGTGCCGAAAGGCGGAAGCCGCCCGTTTTGTCATCTTGTCAGATGTAAAGGAAATCCAAGGATAGGATGCAGACGCCATGCTTTTCTTCTTATTTTTCTCTTTCTTTAGGTCAGATGGTCGGCATTGCTGACGAGGTATCTGTACTCATGTGGACTGTGGTGCCTCACGAGTCACGCCACGCTTGCGCCTTTTTCTTTGCACCATTTTTCTCCGCCTTGCAATTTTTTTTTTCCAAAATTTCCAGCTTGGACAGTCAGTAGCTACCATTCATCCACTCGAGGGTCCAGGCTCTTCTTGCCTGTCCCCTTACCCTTTTCCAATCGGCGGAGAGATCCGTCCTGCGGCGATGGACTCCCCCAGCTGCCGGTTGCTTGGTGCCCAGAGATCGCCGCACGATCTCCTCGGCGGCGGCTTCGGTGAGTCTACCTTGACCGTTTTGATCGATGCTATGTCGTTTTAGGCTCTCCCAATCGGCATTCCGCGTTTGGATTCTGAGAGCGTGGCGTGGGAGCCTTTTCTGTGAGCGCAGTGGCGGATGTGGTGCTGTGGAGGAGGAAGGAGGTGGCCGGCGGGATGCTGGCGGCCGTGGTGGCGTCGTGGGCGCTCTTCTACTGCGTGCCCGGCTACACGCTTCTCTCCTTCGTGTCCCAGGTGCTCATGATCCTGCTCACCGTCCTCTTCGTCTGGGCCAAGGCTGCGCAGCTGCTCAACAGGTGATCCCGGTTTGATCTCTCACCCATTGGTGAAACCACTGTGGCTGATTCGTTTTGTGTGGATACTAGTGCTAGCTATAGCATGGAATGGCCTTGACAGGTTCAACAGTTCTAACCATTTTGTCATTTTGATAGGATTGCTTAATTGCTGCAGTGGCGAACCTATCTACTGAAGAACTCTGTTAGCAGTTGACATTCACAGAATGTAGTAGGAATGTTTGCTTACGTATTAGTTTCTGATTGAAATTTAAATTACTGAGCACTGCCACGATCCTTATTGCAAAAACAAAGCAAATGTCAGGGGTACACCAAAAATGAAAAAGAATACGCTGTATAATTGTTTTTGCTCTTAGATAGTAATTATAATTCATTGTTTTGTGCCAACTCTAAAAAGTGCAAAGAAACATATATATGCAGGGCACCTCCACCTATTCCATTGATGAAAATTTCTGATGAGTCAATGAGTGAAACAGCAGAAATAGTTGGTAATTGCATGAATAAGGTGCTCAAGAATTTTGAAAACATTGCACTTGGAAAGGATTCCAGCCTCTTCTACAAGGTGGCCTTTGTGTTGTTGCTGACCTCCATAGTTGGTCGACTGACTGATCTTATCACGTTGGTATATACAAGTAAGTTCTTTACTATTTCATTTACATTTCTTATGAGGAACCACTGTGCATCTTTAGAAGAACCTCCTTATGAATTGCAATATCAAAACGTGTGCAGTACAAATATCATCAGACCACTTTTTTTTTTTTTTTTTTTTTTTTTTCACGAGCTTGGCTCGTACTATCTTCAGACCACTTACAATTGAACTGCAAATCTGTGCTGGTAACATTGCAGAATGGCATAACAATGGAAACAGAGGCAATGCTCACACTGTCACTTCGTTTGATAGAATAGCAGGATGTTTCTACTTTCGCCAAAGTTCCATTCAAAATGAGTTTCTTGTCATAAGTTCTGCATTAGTGCTGCTGAATATAATCCAAGGATACATAAACATTAGAGCATGACGGGCTGCATCTTATCTACTTTGATCATACTAGCAGTGGATTGTAAGCAGTCCAATTCGCTTTGTCCGTATTTTCATATTTGGAACAACATGGAAAATCCTGCAGAAAGGAAAATCCTGCAGAAAGGGGAATCAATTTGGAAACAAAAATGCTCAATTAATCTTGCTGATCCATGTCGAATTGCTAAACTTTTTACTCCCTATTCTGTCAGGTGCTGTTATTGCTCTCACGGTCCCTGCACTGCTGGAGAAATCTGAAGAACACATTGCCAGATTCTTTAAGAAAGCTTCAATATATGTTCAGGCATGTGGCAGAGCGTGCAAAGAGTATAAATGTAAGATGACGAATATGATATTGGAAACGAAGAAGCTGCGTTGATGTCAATGTGTATTCGCAAGAAAATTTTGACTCGTGAAATATTCTGTTTCAAGTCAAAATAGTTTTGACTTTTTGACATGACATCAATCACAATCGTGATCTGTCCGTCTATATAATGTAGCCCTGGAGATGCATGGAATGTTCTATGGCTGGGACGCTGGGCACTATCAGAATTTTAGCTTTGGTAATGAAATAGTGCTCTTTTTGGCAATCTTCTTCAGGTAGCTTTAAGGTAACTCGAGAATTATCACCTACGCTCTACCAATAAAATGTTCGAATGACAACCGCGAGTCACCTCGCCATTACAATCCTATGCTGAGTGCCTGTTTGGAGAACCAGTGATTAGTTGACTAGTAGTTAGATGACTAGTCCAGTGCTATTTGGATCTAAGAGCTAACGAGTAGTGCTATCTCAACACAACGTCATTGATGCCCCTGCCTCTCCATCCGTGGATGTGAGAGGGAGAAGAAACGCGTGAAGTCACATGCAGGGTAATAGATGTCTTTAGTTTTTAATCTAGTGTCTTGTTGAGGCATCGCTAAAGAATCGCTGCCACACCTATGGATTTTTTAAACCACGCCGTTGGCTTTTTCATTAAGATAATAAAGTTCAAACAACAAGATGTGACGGTAGCCAAACCATTACCGAGGCAAAACCTAACTACTACTGGATACAATAGCAGTGATTATATGTTAACCGATTTGCGACAAACGAACCCACCACAAATTGGGGCTAGGACTCACTGTTATGGATCTTCATTACCCCTCTTAAAGATCCATCTAGGTATCAACATATCGTGGATAGCCTTGTTTATCTCACTGTTACTCGACCTGATATTGTCCATGCCGTCCATATTTTGAGTCGACTTGTGAGTGCTTCTAAATCCGTTCATTTTGGCCATTTACCGTGTCTTGGATACTTGAGGGAACATCATCTCATAGATTATTCGATGCTCGTGACAATCCACTTCACTTCCATGCCTACTCGGACTCCACTTGGGTGAGTGACCCCAGTAGATCATCGCTCCATCATAGAGTATTTCTCGGCCCCTCCTATTGCATGGAAGTCAAAGAAACAAGTTCGTGTATCTCATTCTAGTCTCAGAGGTCTGGCGACAACTTCGAGCACTTGCCACCACTATTTCAAAATTGTATGGCCGATGGTTGTTGGTGATCTCATGATTTCTTGTAATGCCGCCACACCTCTTCTTCTATGCGATAATAATGATCCTGTGAAGCATGAACTTACCAAGGCCTCGTTTAGTTGGCAAGTTTTTGGCAGCCAAATTCCAAGTTTTTAGACTCTCTCTCCATCACATCACATTAAATACACCAAAAGACATATGTTCGGAGCAGTAAATGTAGGTAAAAAAATAACTAATTACACGGTTTTATTATACATCACGAGATCGAATCTTTTTGAGCCTAGTTAGTCCATGATTGGATAATGCTTACCAAATATAAACGAAAATGCTACGGGAGTTGTACTTGAAGGGTTTTGCCCAACTAAACAAGACCCAAGCATATTAGCGCCGATGCTTTCTTTACTTGGTCTTATTGTAACCGACATACCATTGCTCTTCAGCACGAGTTGTATTTGGTTGACTTCTTTCACTGAAGATCAAACTAGATAGCAACATCGAACTTAATGCTTCAGATCCTCCACTTCCGTCTTGAGTTT